>BMAV01025480.1:1078090-1165092 GCA_019973955.1 Trichonephila inaurata madagascariensis
ACATAAAAATAAACAATATAAAATGTTACTATTTCTTCAACAAAGATAAAAAAAATTAAAAATGTATGTTTCCAACATATTTATTTAAATAAGAAGCAGACAAAGTGAAATATAAATGTTTCCATTACAGTTAAATAAAAATTGTAATGCGAATTGACTCTTTCACCACTCTTCTTTCATATCGCAAAACCAGTGGTATAATGCGTGACACGATTCTCAGCATTCAGTTTTTAAACAATTTCTTTGCGGAGTCGAAATATTTTTCATATTAGGAAAGATTTTTTACTTTGTTATGCAGAACCAAAAATGGAAAGCAGAGTACATGCAATTTTCTGTTTTCAACAATTGAATCGCCTAGCAATGACATTCAATTATTTACAAATTATTTACAATATTTCAATTTATTTTGTAGTCCCATAAATGTCCATAACTCAGAAGATGTTTGTCAAATAAGGTCTATTATCAACTTCCATCCACTCAAAAATTGACAAATTTGTAGAGTAGTGCTGAGTGCCACCGAGAATTGTACCTCGTGCCACAGGTCCATAGATTGCAGACACCTGTTTTAAATGTTCTTATTAACTAACCCTCTCCTATTCAAACACAATTTATATGATAAAAAAAGGGTTTTCACTCATTGGGTAGGGAATTTTATTAGATTCAACCATAAGTAATTTTGTGTATGAAAAAAAATTACATTGTTTTGGGGATCCCCTTAGAGCAAAATGAAAGTGATTTAACATAATTATAGTAAGTTTCTCTAAAAGGGGAAACTTCACTTTCAAAATACGCTACATAAAGTGGTTTTAGGTGTACGAAATTATATTAACTATTATTCCTAAAATAAATGTTGATGTTTTGGTTTTTCGTTAAGTTTTGAAGTTATTCCTTCAAATATACTTCTCCACTACCTTTCTTTCAAACTTGCTATTTTCTTTTGCGGCCACGGTAGCCTGATGGTCATGAACTCGTGTCCGATGTTCGAGCCCTGGTGCCACTAAAGCCTAGCGTTGAAGAGGAGCTGATGCACGTTAAATATGTCGAGGCCCAAAGTCCTCATGTTGGTGTGGTGTGGAAGTTTGGAAAGGGAGTTATCAGCTCAGGTATCATCCTCGTCTCTTAACCGCGGTTCAAAATTATGTAGCCAGTCATCAGTAGCCACCATGTTGAGTTAGAATGCAATATAAACCCTTAACATGCACACTTGAGTCAATTCGAGTGCGCTAAACAGTTCCAAATATGCATACTAGATATAATTCAAAGAGGTCGCATTTTATACTGCTGTAATTTTCACATTCAAATATCAGCGAGCTCCGTCTGCACTCCTGAGATTTGACCATTGTTTCTTATATTTTACGATTTAGTCATGAAACATCAAAAACTTGGATCAAATATTTGTATAAAAAATTAAGGTAAAAGAAATATTTAGATTTCAGAAGCAAATTACTAGAAAATTTAAATAAAATTATTACAATGAAACAAATATAATCCAGTAGAATCCGAAAACTTTGCAATTTCATTGCGTATTCAAAGATTTAAACGTCGAGATAGATAAGCTTTGAACATAAAAGATTTACTGACGTTTTATCTGACGTGTAAATTTTAACTGAAAAATGTACACGGCACAAACACAGACATTTGTATCTGTCAGTATCCAAAACACGTCATTTACACCGATAGTATCTTCCATTTGGAAAACAATTCAGCAACTTTTGAGGAAGTGGGTGGTCGTCCAGAGCTTCTTTCAATGGAATTTCCAAGAAAGGAAAGGCCGTTTTCCAATTAGTTTATCTTTCTCTTTTGAAGTGGTGATCCCCATTCCTGCCTGAATCGCCACTATTTTTTGTGAATAGTCTATTTCAAACAATAATCTCCAATTCTATTGGTCTTACTGCTTCTTAGCAAAATCTCTCCCAAATTTCATTGGAAAGCTCCTCTTATAAAAGCTTAAATAAATATATATAGCTACCATTTGCTTGTGCAATCCTTTTAAGAAGGGCTGTTTGTCTTACCTTAAAAATGAATAGTGATTCTGAAAATGAATGTTTGATTGAAGAGAGAAGTTCGGATGAAGAATTTTCATCCTCTGAAAGTGAGTCTGATGATGATTGCTTAGATAGTGCTAGAGACTGGTGTCAAATAGATGTTACCTCTCCTCTACCTAGTCATCTTAAATTTCCATTTACTGGAAATTCAGGAATAAAAGTATGTATCAGGGATTCTGGAGACCCTTTAGAATATTTCAACCTGTTCCTTGACGATGAAATGTTCTCATTTATTGTAGAGGAAACAAATAGATACGCCGAATCATTCTTTGAGAATACAGAATTGACACCTTCTTCTAGGGCTCTAAAATGGAAAAATACAAACAAGGAAGAGATGAAAAGATTTATCTCTCTGTTGCTTCTACAAGGCGTAGTACAAAAACCTGTGGAAAAGTGGTTTTGGTCAAAAAGACCAATTTTATCCACTCCATCTTTTGGAAAAGTTATAAGTGAGGTGCGCTATGGACTTTTGATGAAGTTCCTGCACTTTGCAAATAATGATGCGCCCAGTAGCGATTTAGATCATAACATGAAGCTAAAAAAAATAAGTTTCACGATCTAGTAGTACATAAGTTCAAATCTGTGTATGTACCAAAACCGGATATATTAGTGGATGAATCGCTGATAGCATATAAAGGTCGATTAAGTTGGAAACAATATATTCCTCAAAAACGAGCTCGTTTTGGAATTAAATTGTTTCAGTTATGCGAATCAGAAAGTGGCTACATTTGGAACTCATTGATATACACGGGAAAAGGTACTGCCTTCAACGAAAACTATAATGATTATGGTCTTTTGACGAAAAGTGTCCTGACTCTTATCCACGAATTGAAGGGGAAAGGCTATTGTTTATCCACTGATAATTTCTATACATCGCCTGAATTAGCGGAATTACTGATTGACAGTAAAACGGATATCTGTGGAACTTTACGACCAAACCGAAAAGGTTTACCTGTTTCATTACAAAGTTCTACAGTGAAGAAAGGGGAAATTATAGCCTTCCAAAAGGGTAAAATGTGTGTTTTAAAGTGGAAGGATAAAAAACCCCTGCATATACTTAGCACTTTTCATAACGCTGACATGATGGAAGTGAAAGCTAAGAAGGGAGATTCTGTGAAGCTGAAACCCAAAGCCGTGGTGTTTTATAATAACACCATGGGGGGGGGATTGATAGATCAGATCAGCGTCTATCTTACTATCCTGTTGCCCGAAATCAACAGTGAAAATACTACAAGAAGATTTTTCGACATTTGTTAAATCAAATTGTGTGGAATTCCTTCGTTATCTTTAAAAAAAAATGGCGGGATTTTAAATCATATTGGTTTTCAAATGAAACTGATGGAACGATTGATAGAAGAAGGAGGTAGTGATTCAAGTTCTTGAAACTTGGTTACCCCTAAAATTTCTGAAAATGTAGTCCGCTTAATTGGAAGGCACCCCTTCATATATAGAAAGTGACTCTTCAAAAAAAAAAAAAACAGTGTGAAAATGTATGGTATGCAACCTTAAGATAAATGATAATGGAAAACGCATTCAAAGAGAAACTCATTTTCAATGTAAAGACTGTAATGTTGGACTGTGTGCAGTGCCGTGTTTCGAAAAATATCACACTTTGACATTTCTGTAAGCGACATGTATGTGTCAATGTATGTAAATATTTTTTCTCAAAATTAATGTTTTAAAAACTATGTTTTGAGCAAACATATTTATTTTTGCACTATATATATGCATATGTACACTTCTAGCTTCAGGAATGTACAATTGTTTAGATCAACTTTTGGCTTTGTAAAAGGTATTTTGCTTTGACTAAGCATTTTATGTAAAAGTTTAATATTATTTCTTATACTTCTTTGATATGTTTTGGTATTTATACCTGTTAAAATTATTTTTTATAAAAGTTTATTTGTAAATAACTAGAACTCTCAGACCTAAATCCATATGAACTTCTATAGAACATATATTAGAGAATATTTACAAGATATTTCAAGACTATCTTGAACAAGAAAAACGCCTTAGGGATTGGAAAACACTCTCATCTTTTTTTAAAATTAAAAATCTGAGAAAAACACATTTAAAATTTGTAAAGGCATAAAAAAAATTCCAATGCCTGTAAAGCTTTAATTTTTTAATATGTTACTATCCAACTTATGTTCTACATCAAAATTCTACTTGAAATAAATATGACTGAAAATATATCTTTTTTTATTTAAAATATTCTTCGACATAATATTGATAACAATTGTTAATTTGATCAATTCAGTTTTATCTGAACCTTATATTTTCACAAGAGTTTTAAATGCAAAATATTTATACAGCAAATAGTAGTGATACAAACGTAATCCAGAAATCACCAAGTTTGTAAATAATATCTATTTTTTTCTCAGTTCCCCATCGTGGCAGTTAAGCAAGTTTAAGTTTTTGTTGCATGACTTTAAAATACTGTAATGTAGTACTACAATATATTTATTATAATGTAGTTTGGTACATCAGGGAAATATTTAGTTCATTCTGCAACATTTGTATTCTGTAGTCTAATTGTAATATCACCTGAAAGCTGGATTTTAGATTTACCATTTTCAGTCATATTCCATCCCTTTCAAGTATTATTTCTCACAGTAACCTGCGTACATTTTGGTCATGGCATTTTTCAAATGGAAAAAAGTTAATGAAAACAAAGTAAAGACCTTTTAAATATAAACTATGTGTCAAAAAATATATTGGTCTTTAAATCAATCTTAAGTAAATGTGAGAGAACTCAAAAACTTAAAAACATGAGCAAACAGAAATGATTTTAGAAATTAAAAGTGCAGTTAATAGCCATTTCACACGAAATAATGGATTGTGTTAAAAAAATATTTTTAATTAATTCAATCTCTCTCTAGGAATGCAACAATGCTTTAAAATGAAACCGAAATTAAAATCAAAACTCAGAAAATTAAAATTTCTTAAAACCTAATTGGTTTTCAGATCAGAAATTTTGGAGCAAGTTTTCCAAATATATGATCTTAAAAAATGCAACAGCTGTGAATGAAAAATCTCCCCTTTCCAACAACACAGAAACCGAAAAAGCAATAAAATCGTCCCCTGCAAAACCATTTGAGAACCACATGTAGCTTTAAGAGGGGAAGGCATAAAACTGTGGTGCACTTTTGAAGAAATTCACAAAATTAAACAGAACCCGTTTCTCTACCACTAGCTTTGAAAAAGTAGACCGCTTTCCAAGTGAGTTTCATCCACTTAGAGGGTTAAGTTACTTATGAATTTCCTAAATTAATTTTTAAGAATATATATGAAGATTTAATTATGTTATATGTTTTGAAATAGGAGTTTTTATCATCTGAAAAATTGAGAATATAAGCCATTTATTTTTGGGCTCATTCTTTAATTGTTCTTATTATTTTTCTAATGATAAAATATGAGAATTTGCAAAAATTTTTGTGTCAGGTTAATTTTGGTTCTGGGTTAGAAAAAATGCTAAGAATTGTGTAATTCAGATTCAGGAAACAGAAAGTCTGTTTATGCTTTTGAACTGATATACATTTTAAGAATTATATTGTGTTATGATTTTCAAAAACTGCTTGAAAATTTAATCTGAAATAGTATTCACTGTGCTCTATAGTCTCAGTTTATGCATGCTGTAATCAAATACATATAAAGGATCTAATGTGAAATTTTTTTATTACAAAGTTATTGAAAAAGGAGCTTAAATTTTAGCTATTCTAAAGACATATCTATACATTCACCTTGCATAGTTATACATTTCTCTTGGTTTTTCTTGTCCTTTTGAAGGCCGTCACTGTAGGTATCTAAAATCATTGTTCCACCTCTCAAATAAAGTCATTTGTGTTATCAAATCTCCGATTCTGTTACGTTTTTTGAGTTTTGAAAATAAAATTGCGAATGGATGTGGTAAAATTTCAGATTCATAGTGCTCTAATTCCTTAACAACGTATCAAGATGAATGAGCAAGTGCATTGTTGGCAAAAAGATGGTTCGGCCTTAGGTGATTTCACCATACCGTTTCTTAATTAGAGTGATTTATTCAACAGTATGCATTAATAGGTACTTTTGATGGTATGATTCTTCTTCAGGTCGTCTTTAAAGATAACTACATGACCAACTGCATAATTATGCTGCACTTTCTTGGGCAATTGTCTTCTTGGAGAAAATGAATTGCTGTATTTCTACTTCTTGCTCATAGTTGTGGTCCATGGATCATATTGATATATCTAAGAATCATCGATTTTTAATAAAGTCAAAACATCAGAGAAGTTTATGTGCAAAATTTTTAAGCCGTTTAAAACATTTTTCACTTTTTGATGATCTTAAATGTATTGTGTAGATTATTTTAAGAGATATTTTAAGTACTTTGTAGATCATGGTGATGCACCAGAATATGTGGGTTGTAGAGATAAAACTTTTTGAGTATTTTATTGTAGCTATCATAATGTTTATATATTTATGTGCTCATCAATGTGGATGGGAAAAAAAATCTTTCTAAACAATTAACAGAAAAATAAGTTGGGAAAGGTTGTGTAAGGATTAGTTTATGTATTACAGCTGTTCTCTGTGATAAAAGTTACAGCTTTCACTGATACTTTATTAAAAAAAAATGTTTCTATTCTTTACTTTAATTACCTCTTTAGATTTGAGTTATTGTAATTTCTAACTGAAGAGTTTTTATACAGTGTAATGGTACTTTGTTGTTGTATATAATAATTTCAAAAGGTCTTCATATTTACAGTTATATACAGACAAACCTTTATTTAACAAAGTCTAATTCCTGAAAAAGTTCGTTAAGTAGAAATTCATCTTTCGATATTTTTCTGTTCTTGGTTCCAGGTAAAACTTCATAAAATGGATATCCAACTATATTTACTCTTATTGAAATTTGTTTCATTTTCATTGTTTTTTTTCAGCATTTTTAATTTGCTTCACTGATGTCTATAATGTTCTAAATTTGTTGAGCAGTATTTTTTTTTTTTAAAGTTTGATTTGAGCCTGAAATGGTGTATAAATTTTTATGCCGTTAAGTGTGTTTGGTATGTGTGGAATAATTAATTTTGATCAATAAATTCTTTTAAATATTAATCATTTTTCACTTTGGCTGTAACTGCTAAAAATTACCTCAAGAATTTTTATTAGTTTATTTTCTTAAAGTATATTACGTTAAAATAATATTTCTTACTTTTTTTATATTTATAGATGTTGAAAAGTATCGAAACAGGCCTGAAAGTGGTAGAAGAGAAGTTCAGTTGTTTAATGTTCTTTCACCTTGGAGTATTTATTCCTTTAGAGTTTCGGCTATAAATTCTTTAGGAAAAGGTGAACCTAGTCAACCTAGTCCCCTTTATAACACAGAAAAAGATGTACCTCATGTTGCTCCCTCTAATGTTGGTGGCGGAGGTGGTAAAACTGGAAGTTTGACTATAACATGGGATGTAAGTAATTTAACAGTTAAGTTTAGATTTTAAAATATAGTTTATTATATTTTTAATGCTTTAATTTGTTATAAAAATTAATATTTTTTTTCTGTTTTAAGTATATTTTTGTATTACAGTTTGTACAACAAACAGTTGCATTTTTTGAATTTAAAACTGTTATATAGTAGGTCACACAGGCCCTTAAAATATAATGGTAGGTTAAGTTTTTTCTAGCCTAAGTGTTATTTGAGTATTAGTATAGCTTTATTAAAATTAAAGCTTTACTACATGTTAGCTTTAAAAAAGAACAACTTTTGTCCACACAGTTTTGCTGTTGACTTGAAAATAATTAATGTTATGCATAATTTTTTTTCCAACATAATTTTTAAATAAACATTTTAGTCTTAATTTTTGAGTAGGAATATATGCTTTAAATATTGAAACATTTTGCATTCGAATAATTTTATATTTGCTAAAAATGTAATACATATATTTATGTTTTTCAGTCATAAATTATTGAAAAACAATAATTATTCCAGTAATTTAAATTATTATTTTTTAAAATTTTTGTTAAAAGCAGAACTATATAATATAAGAACTAAGAATGTTCCTGGACTTTATAATGAAATGTTTCATTTAGATTGTGAAATAGGTTTGGGATTGACATAATTATATAAGCAAACATTTAAATGCATATCATGAATTATTATAAATTTTTATTATGTTATATCATAAGTTGTATTTAAAATATTCTGTATCTTTTAATATATGATTTTTTTTAGCCCTTGCCTCCTCAAGAATGGAATGCCCCTGAAATATGGTATAATGTATCATACAAACCTGCAAATTCAGATGTGAAATTCCAAGAAATTTCACTGAAATCTCGACATAATATAGGATTACATGTTGTTAATGTTGGGGAGGAAAACTATTACAAACCATATTTAGTTAAAGCACAAGCAATTAATTCTTTAGGACCTGGACCATACAGTGATGAAGTTAAAATATATTCTGCTGAAAATAGTAAGTAAATGTTTTGTTTTTAATATAAATTAATTTTTATAGAACATATTTTGGATTGATTGAAAGACTAATTGTAGAAAATACAATTGAATTATACATTCTGAAAAAAATTATGCTATTCAAAATAAAAATAGAAAAAACTTAAAGAGGAATTGTTAGGATCTGTAATCTATATTAATTGGAATTAGAATAAAGTTTTGTGTTACTTTTAACTGTTAAGGGTTTTATGTAATTTGTAATTGTGTGTGTGAAATTAAATATATTTTTGAACTCTAAATGTAAAAGTTCAGTTTTATCTTTATCAAATTATAGTAGAAAATAATTCTGAAATTAGTTTTCTTCATTTGATACTTTTTGAATTATAAAAATTTTCTCAATTTGTTCTTTTTTGCTGTTTTTAAGTTGCAATATAATTATTAATAAATTAATCGTTTTTAATTTTTAGTGCCTCAAGTTACACCTTCTCAAGTGTATGCATTGGCATATAATTCTACTGCTCTGAATGTTACCTGGGCACCATTAGAATTGCTGAGAGAAAAGATTCGTGGTAAACTAATTGGTTACAGAGTAAGTAATAATCACTAATATGAAATAAAAGCATGTTGAACTGTGATATTTAGTTTTAGAAAAATTAAGTGTTTACATTATGTTATTTTCTATAGAAAAATGGCTTGTTTTAAAATTGAGAATGGTAGCAAACTTTATTAAATTTATTAATATTAAAATCCGTTTTTAAAAATCTTTCTTTGACAGCATTTATAACTTTTCTGAATTGCATTGCTACATATTAATGAATAAATATTTGTAAAAATGTGTATGTGGTCTATAATGATGGTTGTTGTAAAAAATAAAAAATATATCTTGTTACTGCATCGATTAATTTTAATCATTATTGCAATTTTGACTATTTTTCTTTTGAATAATGTAAAATTTTTTTGTTTTTCTAATATAGAAATGATATATTTCATTTATTTATTTTCTAAATGCAACATTTTTTTGAAAGCTATTTTGACATTTCTTCATAAGAATGACAGTCATAAAAACTGTGTTCTTTTATTCTCCTGACATCTTGCTATTTTACTTAATTTAACACACAATAGCTTACTCTAATACAATTAAAAAAATATAAACTTGTAAAAGCATTCGAAATCGAAAAATTTTTCAGTACATTATTCTGCTTACATTAATTTAGGAACGAGTATCGAAATATAAATAAATTAGATGGTATTGAAGTATTGTACGGGAAAATGCGGTTTGTTTAGATGTTTGGCATAGGTTTAATTCATCTAAAGGTCTGTTTCAAATAATCAAAAGATCTTTCAGAATTGTGGTTCTTCCTTTCATAAATGTGAAATAAAAAAAAGTACTTAAATGCATAGAAGTTTACAGATTATTGAAACAGACAAAAAGTAGTCTAAGTTACTGTGTTTGAAAAATGTGCATAAAATTTGAAAAAATTTGTAGAGACATTTATATGGTGATATTTTGTGCAAAAAATGTTGAAAGCATTGAAAAGGAGAAAAAAAAAATTGGTGCTATATTATTTGCTATGTAGCTCAATAGTTTTTGGAATTAATTTATTTTAACTTTTGATAATTAGAAAAATAAATTGTGTAAGTTTGGTATATTTCATAAATTTATCTATTAAATTTTTATCAAGTAATGTGAATTTGCATAGCATTGCATTTTCAAAAAAGTAATTGCTATCTTTACAATGATTTTTTTCATCTTTGTTTTTCATAATCATTAATATGATAGTGTATTAGAATAAATTTTTCTTTTGGTGTATTAATATGCCATAACTTTAACAAAATTAAAATTATTTTCTTTTTAGTCATTTGAGTCACTATTGATCCTATTTAAACTTATTACTCTCCTAAGTTACCTTTTTTACCCAATGTAATTATCATCAGTCAATGCTATTGATTGTTAAAATTGATTATTTTTTGCAGATAAAGTATTGGCAGAATGGAAAAGACGCTGAAGCAGATTCTCTTATTTTACTAAAAAGAGGTCTTGAGAATTGGGGTTTAATTGTAGGATTACAACCCAATACTGAGTACTATGTTGCTGTGATGGCTTATAATGATGCTGGAAGTGGAGTTGAAAGTGAACCCTTTTTAGCGAGAACTTTCAAAGCTGGTTAGTATTTTATGAGTTAAATTATATATATTTCATATTAGATCATGAATTGCAAGATTTAAAGAGAATGCATTTGACAGAAATTTTAATGTTAATTTTTTTATACTTAAGTGATTTGCTGAAAAATAGAGTTCAAGTAAAGTTGGTGTAGAAATAATATTTCTGTTGATCAAAAACATTAAAAATGGTTTTTTTTTGTTTGTGAATTTTCTCTTTTTTAAATTTATGGATGTAACTTATGACTCATAATTATTGAATAAAACATTTCCTTAATTTTTGAACAACAAGTAACATTTCTTGTAATTTTTCAAATGAATTATTATGTAGTTCTTTTCTGTTTTTTTCAAAATATTATTTGTTTACTGTGAGGATATGTTTGTAGAATATGTCTGCTAGTTAACTATTTAATATAATGTTATTTTGCTTAATAGCTAATTTTTTGAAACAATATTTGAATTTGGAGATTGTCAGTATATACATTTGTTTGCATCCTTTTTTTTTTTTTTAAAAAAAAAAGCCTTTTAGTAGCTGTATTAAATTATTTGTCTTGACAAAATTTTTAGATGCTGAAGTCTGAAACAGTATTCTCAAAACTTGTGTTTTCTACTCTTGGTTAGGCTTTCAATATTACACATAATATTAAATCGTAAGAATGAATTCAGTTTGTGCACATGCCTTTGGACAAAAGTCTGATGCATAAAAAAACTTTGTTCATTTGAGTAATTAACTGAAGAAAATCCAACTTCTTAATGGTTAGATGTTAAAAGAAAGTTGAGTACATATTCTTATACTCCGTTTCACCTTAAGTTGGCAGCGCTGGGAAGGGTACGCGGACCAAATCACAGCCGCTACAGGGTTACTCTAGAAGAGTGTGACTATAACAAATAAAATTATCCATATTTGGCGAGCAAAAAAATTACTCTTGAAAATATTGTTCATTAAAATTGTATAAGGGTTTTTTTTTTTTTTAAATAATAGTATAAGCCCCTTTTTTTATCGAGATATTTAAGGGTTTGCGTTTCAATATGTAAAAATATTGATTGATTAACTAGCAAAAATTTTCTCGAATAAAATCTCAATAGTTCTCAACATGTTGATTGTATTTTTTTTAATGAAAAAATACGGTTAAATTGTAATTAACATGCTATCATTACTTTGATTTTTTTTAAATGAGTTATGCCACTTTCAAAATAAACGGCTCATATATCTTTAGTTTCATAATTTCATTTATTACATCTGTTTATAAAATACAAATTTCTATATCTTGTTTATAAATAATTAATCATCTTTTTTCTATTATTACTGTTTTAGATCAGTTTGTAATTTTTATTCACATTACATGTAAATGCCGTTTATGTACGTTAGCTTAAGATATACAGAAGCACATAATAGAATTGGGGGATTAATTTCAAAAATTTATCAATTTTAAAACTTATAATCTTTTATAAAATTTATAGTTTATCTGGAAAAAATATCTCGATGCATATTTCAAAAATTGTGTTACTAACATTATATGCAAAGTTTATATATTCAGCTCAATAAGTATATTTTTTAAAGAAAAAAAAATGATTTATTATAATAATTTATTACAAAAACTATATATTTTGATATTTAGAACTGTATTTGTTGTAAAAAGGTTCCATAAAAATTTTTTAAAGGGACAATTGCTCTTTTATCAGGTATTCATAAATCAAATTATATATACATTATATATACATGTATATTTAACACTCCATGTAGGAAGCCTTTAGAATCAGAACGAAAGCATTGCACAAGGAAAGATTTACATTATGATACTTCGATTATAAAGATAATGAGATTTTTATATAATGTATATTTTTAAAAGCTATGTCTAAGAAAATTTTGAAATTTTATTTACTCAAATAAGGTGATTTAAAAAATTAAATCAACCTTTTTTTTTGTATATAAATATTATTAGCTGCATGGGGCCCGGCGTTGCACAGGCTTTCTTCTACCATTGTGGTACCATTTGTCTGTGCATTAAATATTATATTTAAAGCACAGTTTCCAGAGTGAGGGGCGAGAACCCTGTTCCACATGTCACTCCACAGTATGCAAAATAAGTGTTTACATAAAAACTGTTTTAATAGCTGATTATGTATACACTTATGTTGCATCATTAAAGAAAAACATCGTAATTTTTGAGCCATGGTCAAGTGACAAGGACGACATTTTTGGCATCCTTCTCTCCAAACTACCATACCACGCTAACTGGAGGACTTTGATGATAATTTTTTTACAAGTCATCAGCACTCATTATTTCTGAATCGCTATCCGAAGAGTCACTGTTCACAGATATAATGAAATTCTGATTTCCCCAAATTTCATCAACAAGTCCACATCTCTATCTTTTTTTTAATTACATGGTTGATGCAATTTATCCATTTTTGAGTTGAGACCTTATCTATTCCCTTTGTTACAAGTTCACCTATTTCGTTGAATTTAAATGTTTCATTTTCTTTTGCAACGCAATCTTTTACTGGTGTATACAGTGAGGTTGGTGACATTTCTATCTTAGACATGTTTAAAATTTCAAAAAACAACAAGAATTAAGATAGTCGCACGAGATGTAACAATATTACGTAAGAATGAAGCTAGGTCGCAAAACGAATGGCGTTGATTTGGCGCGAATATTTCGGAAGAATGTAATTTTGAAAACCGGTTTTTTCAGCCAAATATTGTTGTTGTCAGCCAAAAGTCAAGTACTTGTTTTCTACTGTATTCGTTCACAGGTATTGAAGAATAAATGCTTTTAAGATATTAACTTAAAATATATCTTTAAACCTACAATTTCTATAATACATGATACTTTTTAACAATTTTCTGTGCATTTGCGTTGATTTAAATTCCAAAACAAGTTGGAACTACTTTTTCAAGTGGATTGTTACATTCCCTACCTTTCCCAACGCTACCAACTTGAGGTGAAACAGAATATAGTCAGTTAAGGATTAAGGAACAAATTTTAAATGATTCAACATTCTGGTAAATTACCTGTACCAAATGTTACATTAACTATAATAAGGCCTTTTTGAATACAAGAATTTTTGTGTTGGTATTTAAAAAACAATTTTAAAAATTGTTAAAGTTTTTTTGATTAATTAGCGAATTGTATGATGAAATTGAATGTATATGGAAGAGCTAAATGATGCTTCTTATATCTGAATCATTTAAATGATGTTGGTAATATTAAAGATAATCTGACATAAAAACAGTTACTCAGTTTACATTGCTTAGTCTGTAATGTACTTGTACTGTATGGCTCCAGTGTACGAATGGTCATGAACTCATGGTCGACGTCATCGTGTCGCGATTTCGAAACCTACTTCCACTAAAGAACTGACAAGTAAAGGGGTAGAGGCTCATTAAATCTGTTCAGGCTCAAAGTTTTTAAATTGGCAGGATATGGAAGTTTGGAAAGGAGCCCTGTTGTTCCTTCAGAATGCGATGTAAATTCAAATAAAATCTCTTGAACTTGAAAGTGAAGGTTCATTAGTTAATGATGCATTAATTTCCATTTTATCATTTAAATAGTACTGAATTAGTAATAATTTTGTTTAGCTAAAAACCTAAATATACTAAATAAAAGTCTTTATTTTTGTATTCATTTTCGTTATATCGAAACAAGTTTATCTCTTCTGTAAGTAATTTTAGGTATAATGTATAATTAACTTTTTTATGATATAAAATGATTCATGGAAAATTATAATTAAAACCTTATAGCACCTCTGCGTCCGCCTACAAATGTCAGAGTTGAAGCCATTAGCCCTACCAGTGTTTCAGTGTCATGGAGAGGAGTTCTACCATCCACAGAAGAAGAACCTATTAAAGGTTATAAGGTGAGATTATGTGTACCTTGCGTTTTTATAACAAATTTAATCTGTGCTGTGTCAGACACATTTTTCCTTTTGCCTTATTCTCTCCCTTTTTTCACCTTGTATATTCAGGTCATTCTGATCTAGGGTTCTTTTTTTTATTTACAACTTTTTGAAAGTTGAAATTTAACTATAAATATTAAGTATGTATATTAAGTTATATATTTCTTTCCTTGGATAAAGTAATGAGTAAATTTCTGTGCAAGATGAAAAATGCTGGTATTTTTCTGGAAAAAGGAGTATGTTATCTTGTGGTCAGAATCAAAGTCTTCATATCTGCAGGTTGGAGTTGCATATCCTTCATAATAATTCTTCATTTTGATGGAATTGGGATTGTTGAATATTTTTTTTGTCTTGACTTCAAAGTCAATTGCATAAAATTTAAATTTAAAGAGCGAGATACCAGTTCAAGTGTTGCCCTGATCATTGCGTTGTGTTTTGGAGTTTCCTCGTTCTAAGTACTCTGAGCAGTTTTCAGGTGATGTTTAATTTTACTAAACCAAAAAGAAGCTTAAAATTTCTACTCTTTTGTTTGTAAAACGTGTACCATGTATTAATTCGAATATAAGCTGCCATAAATTCCAAGCTGCATCCCAAATTCTCAATACGTTTTTGTGAAAAAATAAATAAAAAAAAAACAGTGTAAAATGTGGTTTATTGATATCCATTATTTAATTGAGGATTAATAAGATGTGAATAATTTATTTTTTTACCAATATTAAAAACTTGCATAGTTACATGAATCTGTAATTGCTCTTTCAATATCATGTTCAATTTCTTCCGTCCAATGAATTTTCCGCCTTGGATTCTGAGCCACACTCGATTTTCAGTAGCATTAATATAAGAAAAAAAGTGTGGCTTGAATTCAAAAATAAATATTTTATTTAGTATGTATTTTTGTTGTTTTGTAAAATATATATTTGAAATCTTTGAAGGTTCGCTATTGGGAATCAGATCAAGATATGACATCAGCGAAGGAAGTTGAAAGATACTTGGATGGAAATGATTTGGAAGTAGTTGTGTCTGGCTTAACATTTGGAAAAGTATATAAACTCAGAGTTCTTGCATTTAGTAATGGAGGTGATGGAAAGATGTCCTCTCCTGTTCGCGAGTTCAAGATAGGTTGGTAGCATTTGTTGTTATATGTTTGCATTATTCAATCATCAGATTGCATGTTTTTTTTACCTCTTCCACTTTTTTTAGGAATTCTTCAATTCAAAATTTCAATTCTGTAAATATATTTTTAAATTTATATTTATTCGTGCTCTACATATTTTATTTTTTGTTCGTGACTCAAAGAATTGATTATTTTCGTAGAAAATAATATATTTAATTCTTCAAAATGTTATGTAATAAAGAAAGTTCTTTTTAAGTTTAATCATTACTAGCCTGATTTATCTTGATTGAAAATATTGTTAATGTTTTTGGTAAACTGTTGTATAATTTTGTAGTCTGCAATTTAATTCTGCTTTGAGATGCATTTAATTGTTGATGCATTTACATAAAACTTTATTTAAAAGTTTTTAAGATTATAATGTAGTTTATGTGCTTAACATGAACAATCATACACAGATCAGAAAACTTAAATGTATGAATTAAGCTGTATTGTTGAAGCTTGCTGTAAATTTGTTATATGCCTAGTGTTATTTAGTATTTTCATTTTGCTGCATTCTCACTAATTCCTAAAATGTGAAATATATTTTGGATTAAATCTCTAAATCTATTGCTTTTTAAGGTTTCTCAATCGACAGTTAAGCCATTTGCAGGTAATATGAATAGTTTTAAAGTATCATGTTTCTGGATATAGAAACAAAGTAAGCTTAGTTGTGTGTTGTAAAATACGTTGTCTAAAATTAAAAGCACATTACTAAATGGGTTGTTAAATTTGTTAGGTAAGATTTATATGCAAGATTTTTTTAAATGAAAATGTTTCTCTCTAATTCATGTTAAAGCATATGTATAATGTGCGAAACATATAAACAGTATTAGTATATTTGAAAGCCTGTAGTTTACGGCAGTTGGTGCTATTGTAATAATAAACAATATAATTATTATGTACATTAATTATGCTATTATGATCTGTAATATTTCAAATACTTTTTTTTAAAATTTTGAATTAAAATTTATTTTAAAATTTTTCTTACCTTCCAAAAAAGAGTGATTAATGTTCTTCCTTTCTATAAAAAATTTTGAATTTTATCTAAGAAAATTATTAAAATGTGTTAGTTATGTTAAACAATGCATTTAGAGTGCATTTTTAACTGCTTTCAAAGTCTTACATTTAATCAAATTAATGGATTTTAAAGTTAATAAACTATTTTAAAACAATATAAGGTAAGTTTTGTAAACAAAAGGTTCTGAATTATAAATGTGCGTCAGGGAATTGCAAATTATCAAACCAAAGAAAATTATCAATTTTTTTTTCAAATTTAAAGTTAGTCTCAAAATTGTTATCGTAAAGTTTTCCTGCAGTGGAGACTTATTTGTAGTTAATACTTTTTCCACACACCCACTAATAATGTTGAATTCATTTATTATAAAGTTTATTATTATTCACTTATCTGAAAGATACAAATAATAAGTAACAAAATGTAAAATAAATTTTGTTTGGTAAAAGTAATGTTGTTCAATCAACGGTTTATACTACTGATTGATTTTTTCGAGTTATACAAATTTGTCTACATATATAAGAGTAATGTAATATAAGTGACATACATATAATATATATTCATATGCATTAATTATCCATGTTTTTATATACTTTTCATAATATATTAGAGTCTAAAGCATTAATTTTCTTTTTTAATTCTACCTTTAGGTGAAGAAACTGCATTATATCGCAGAGCAAGTACTGCAGCTAGTTTTCATTATTCTTCAGGGCCTTTAAGTTTGGGAATGATCTTATTTTACTTTTTGTTCAAAACATATTTATTTTTGGTAAGTTTGTTTGAACTGTTCATTGTTTTGTGAATTTTTTTCTATCTGCATCAAGTAATGTAACTTTTTATTTTGCAAGTATACTTACAGTATTGAATTTTATTTAGTATTGCTTATAAATAATGATACAATATTTTAATTTTAGGTTTAATGAAGGAATCTCAGTCAACCATGTTATACTCACAATTTGTGCCTTTATTACTGAATCTCATTTTGTCATTCCATTATTCATTTTCCTGAATCATTTACTATGTAATCTGGTAATTCATTTGTATTTGATTCATTGGAATTGTAAATGCACAACATTTCTCTCTTTTTTTAAAGATGTTTATGAATTTTTAGTATTTGTCTAATAGTTTTGTTATAAATGAACTCCACTGTTTTGCACCTATATTTATACATTTATATAATTGATGGATTTGTTTTTAGTTATCATCCAATTTTTCTGTAATCTCTTAAAAATAATATAAAAGTTTCAATGAGAAGGGTAAAACAATATAAATGAAACATTTTTTAAAATATTTTTTAATTTGATTTGTAATATATTCCTTTGGTGTCTTTGGAATTTTTCACATTAAAACAAATTATATTTCATTTTGTTAAATTTTGTTGCATTTTTTTTATATATATTTTCTAGTAATCTATATCAGATATTAGGTAGTTTAATACAAATTTATAAAGAGAGGGTTTAGATTTATTTTTTGGAATGTTTGTTTTCATGAATCGTGTTTATTTAGGTTATTTTATTATTGTTATCGCCTTTTATTTTTAGTTGAAATGTGATAATTATTGTAGTATTTTGATAATTATAATTAAGATTTGTTTGAAGCTGCATTCAGTATTTTTAATGAATCAAAAATGTGTTCATAATTTTATAAAGAATGCATGCTATGGAGAAGTTTTATGTATATTTTTAAATATTTAATATCAAAGAATAAATTATAAGCAAAGTTCTAATCGTGATCTTGATATTTGTATGTTTTCCTTTGTCATATATTATTTGGAGGTTCTTGTTTTTATATCCAATTTATGTTGTTCAAAATGATAATTTTTTGGGGGAGTACATTGAAGTTAAGTTTTACTAATCCAGTCATTATGAAGAGAGATGCATCTATATTTTCATTAAAATTAATTAATATTTCAATATTAACACTGTGAAATTCTGTTAAAACTTCGGGCTAGAGATTTATTGGGGAAAAATCCAGCTTTATATATTGCTGCTTAATATTCATGTTTTTTATGTAAAATATATATCTGTTATGCATTTGACTAAAAATTGTAAATATTAGAAAAAAAATGTTAATTATTATATAAGCTTTAAATATTGTTATAGCTGAGATAAACAGCACTTTGCATTGTTTGATTGTTTTAATTTCACATGTATATTCTGTCAAATATGCAAACATTACAATTGATTTTAAAAATTTAAATTGCTAATTTGTAGGATTTTTTTTTCTTTTCACTTTTTTATTTTAGATTACTATATAATGATTTGTTTTGTGATGATTTAGTTTCTGTAACATATGACAAAAATTTCAAGTCTCAAAATTATTCATTACATGCTAATGCTTTCCGACTTACTTTCAAAAATAAAATAAATTTTATTCAACAAATAAATTAAATCATTCATATTTTTTTTTTTTTTTTTTTTGTAAAAATTTTTTTTTTAAAAATATTTTTTTAAAATTTTTTTTTTTTTTTAAATTTAGAATTCATTTAAATTTATTTTAAAATACTAAAAACGTATTGCATTTTTTTTCTTCTTAAATATAACAAGTATAGGAAAAATAAGGAAGTATTATACAAATATAAAGTAGTGAGACTAAGCACCTTTATTTTACTTTTTGTATAAGGTGATATTTGATTATGATTAGTAATAAAACTGAATTAACATTGAAGCTGACAAAATTTTTTGCTTATGCTTTATTATTGAATATTTTCTCTTATCAAATTCTATGTTTTTTTATAACAGCAATTTAGGAACTAAAAGTAAAATATTCTTTTATTTCAAAAGATACTGTAAAATTTGTAAAATATTAAGAGACTAATGCTTTTGTATCATTTATTTAGTATATCATACATCTTTATGATTATTACTATAAAACCCATGCTCTCTCTCTCTCCATAATTTTTCTGTGTGTGCATATCTGTTTACAATTGACTTTTCTCAAAGTTTATGACCAAGTAATGTTAATATAATTTAAAATTTGTTGAGTGATTTCTATGAAAATATAAAACATATTAATGTTACCTCTAGCCAAGTCCATTTTTTAGGACTAATTTGAACTATGTAGAATATTTTGTAACAAATGTGTGTGTTTTTTTCTCTTCATCCAGTGTATTGAAAATATTCCAATTACAATGTTTAAGTGCAGTTTTTAAGTTACCAATTTTCTTAAAAAAATCTTTTTATTTTTTGAATTGATTTATGAATGATACTTTCCCATTTAATCGTTGTATTTTAAGTGTTGTTGTGCTTATAGAAGTATTTGACATAAATTTTATTTTAACAATATTGCATTCCATATATTTAGTGTATCAGTTTATATTTTTTTGTGCACTTTCTTCTGATAAGATTCTCCTAATTAAGTTAATTCCATGTTTTGTGGTTTCAAACTTGTATTTTCAGTTGATAAAAAATATTTTGATTGTAATATATATGCTGAAGATATATCCGTCCATTAATATTTAAAAATAAGTTTCATATTGGTGTCTTATAAATTTTACTGCAATTTTTTTGTGAAACTTGTTTTAAATTTATTTATATTTTTGTAGATTTATCATTTTACATAAATGTTCTGTTTTAAAATAGATTTAATTGAGACTTTTTTTTATTTGTTAATAATTAATAAAATATAAATTAATGTTAAATTATTTGTTTGATGATGGCTTTGAAGATTTAATTTATTAAAAACTGACTAAACTAATTTATTTCCTCTGACTTTCGATGCAAGGCAGAACTAAGGCTATTTAATCCTTTCTTTATAATGCACTTTTCTTTTAACATGAAGTCATTTGAAATAATACTTTTATCCTTAGTTTTTTTTTTTTTGTTGTCATTTATATCAAGGATAAATTTGTCTTTCTAAATTTGCATGTACAAACCTTTTGTAGTACATTTAAATATCGAAATCCGTCCAATAAATGTGTTCTATTTTGCATTCAAACTAAAGCTATCTACAATTTTTTATATTTATTTTTGATATATTTGTTAAAAATATATTGCTAATCGAGAATGTGGTAGTATATTTTTTGTGAATTATTTTACATCCTGGTGATAAGTTTTATTTTCTTTTAATTGTGTGTATAAATACATATTTTATATTTGATATTGAAGCTCAATTTGTATAATGAGAATCGTTTTTTCATATTTTTTAAATAGAATTGATCACTTTTTATTCTTTAATAAACTTTTAAAAACATAACCAGTTTTCTGTTCTTTTTCTGTGTATATTTGATTCTTCAAAATTCTGTTTGATCCTTTTTAAATTTATAGCTTATCTCTTGATTTTTTTTTTTTTTTTTTTTTGTGCTTATTTCCTTAAGCATTTATAATTTATAAATATCTTGTTTTATAATTTTTTTGCAATCGAATTCAGAAAAATCTTGATCCAGTTGCAAGTACTTGATAAATTTCCTTTAGGTTAAAATCAAAAGTATTTATTAGACTTAAGAGTTTAATGGGAGGAGACAGTTTACTGTTTTTCATATTAATCTTGTTTTTTTTTTTTTTCAATTTCTTATAAATATTTGAATTTGATATGTTTTTTGTGAGTTTATAAATAATTATCTGCAATTAGGTTAGTTTGTTGGTGAAACAGGTTTAACTTATTACTTGAAAGACTGCAAAACAAGTTTTTATTTCTGTTAAGTTATTGCTTTGAAACAAGAAATATCTTTGGCTTAAGATAGGGTGGATGAATTAAATATATATATATATATATATACTAAATATAATAATGGTTTGGTGTTGATTGTAATGAAAATCACTTGCTAGTAATAAATTATTTTACTAATAGATGCATCATTTTTTAGAATCAAAGTTCTATTCTAAATAGAATTCACATATTTCGTTCAAATTTGATTTTTTTGTCAAATTCAGTATGAAATGGGACCAAGTGAAAAGATTGCAGAATAAACAAATACTAGAAATGGCAAATTTTTGCTGCAGTGTTGGTCTATTAATATGTAAACAAATCTATAACTTCCATTAACTGATGTAAAGGATAGTATAGAGAATTTTCAGCGCTATTCAAGATTTAACTAATATTTTATATTTTTACATAAAGTCGGAATTTGCTTTAATGTTTTGTATAAAATACTTTGTATATACTTTGTTTTTTATACTTGGTTCTACAATATAGAAATTATTTGGAGCTTTTTATTTTTTAGAATATTTATTTTTTTCTGATGTGATGTGAAATATACAAAGATATAATATGATTCATTTTTAGATCTCAGCAAATATATTTGTATTTTTTTTATTAATCAATTTATGCAATTTATTTCTTTATAAAAGAAAACCAACATTTATATACCTAGTGTCCATAATTAAACTTGAAACTGGTGAGCAGTCTGTAACAAAAATTATACAGCATAATTGCATGAAAATTGGGTAATGACTGAATGAAATGATGGGAGTTTTATCAAGGAAAAAAACAAAACAAGGAGTTTCAAAAACCACCTCTAAGTGGCGTATCATATCATTATTTAAAACATATGAATAATCTACAAAAGTTTACAAAACATGCTCTATATGCTGTTTGCTACTATCTGGAAGCGTAAAAACACGTTTGGCTGTTTAAAACAGCGTGAACTGAGGAATGTTATGCTCATGGCATTCTGTGGTTTCTTTAAGGTAGGATAGAGATGGCATGGGATCATGGAAGACCATGGCTTTGATGCATTCCCACAGCCAAAAGTCACAAGGATTCAAATCGGGGGATATAAGAGGCCAAGCTGTAGGAAAATGTCAAATAATGATTCTGTTGTCTCCAAAATGGTGGTGGTGCACTTGTTTCACACAACGAGTGATGTGTGGAGGAGCAACATCCTGCACAAATACTGGATGTATCACATCACCTTGCCTTAAGAGCCGGGATAACGGATTGCTCTAATAATGAAGTGTATCATTGACTTGTGACGGTGCATGTCGCTAGCCTTGCGGCACTGTGCCTTTCGAACAAAAAACAGACTCACAATGAAGGTTCCAGTAAAACTGCACCAAACCATTAGATACGAAGAGTGCAATGGAATTTGTAGGAATTAATGTGGGTTTGTACCAGCCCAAATATGGCAATTGTGCATGTTAACCACACCTTCCAGATGAAAGTGGGCCTGTCGGTCTGCGAAATGTTCCATGGACATTCATCCTGGAGCTCAACTCGCGCAAGAAACCGCAATGCAAAAATTTATCGACTATCCAGATCATCTGGTAAGAGCTGCTGCACCAGCAACAGTTTATAGGGATGGTAGCATAAGACCTTTTGAAGAATCTTATGAACTGTGGAACGAGGTTGGTCAACAGATGCTGCAATACGCCGATCATTAGTGCTGCTGATGGTTTTCCTCCACTTGCGTCGCTATATCATCCTCTACCTGTGCTGTAACACACTTTCGTCTACTTAATGGCTGAAAATCCCCAATATTCCCATTGCTTCAAATTTCCTAATCATGTTTGTTAGTCCTTGACTACTGAGTGAACCTTTCCGTAACCGCTTCAAAGACCAAAATTTCCGCAAACTTCAGTAGCAGAGTGTTGGTTTTGGTAAAACAATTTCACTAGTAAAGCACGTTCCTGGAGAGCGAACATCATCTTTCTTAACTTGGAAACAAGTATGACTGCGGTTTGCCTCGCATCTTTATATCCTGCTGGTTGCTGCGCGCCCACAGGATTCTTGTGGTTGCGACATTTGCATACCTCGATAGCTTGCATTGCACAACGCCATCTAGTGGTGGTTTTTGAGACTCGTTAAAGTTCCCATCATTTCATTCTGCTATTACCCAATTTTCATGCAATTCTGCTGCATTGGTTTTGCTACAGATTGCTTGCAACTGTCAAGTATAATTATATGCACCCGGTAAGGTATAATTATAAAAGAATTATTATCTAGCATGAAAATTTGTGTCATAATATTTTGTGCTAATTTTGTTGAATACAAGTAATGGAAATGACTTTGTAATATTTGCAAGGGTTTGGTGAGTTATATTTATTACGTTTAATTAGGTTTCTGTTTTATTAGCTAATGGGGAGGGAGAGTGGATATTTTCATTAACAGTAAGACAAACTATTTAAACTCACATTTTAAAACATGGAAGTAAATCAAAATTTCTCCAAAGATTAATTATTTCATAATAGCTTTTAATTAATTTTTTAGAAACACATGAGACCATTGCAATCTAATTGTTAGTTTACAAATCTTATTGTTGAAATAGAATTAAGTCTGTATTCTACAAAACAGTTGTGTGGAATAATAAGGTACTTGCAGAATGAAATATGGTATAGAATAGAAGCCTAGAAGAAGAAAATTTGCTTAAATATGTATTTGTTTCCTGAATTGGGGCTTAAAAATCATGGAAAAGTGTTTACTTTTTGTGTGATAACTGCATTAAAGGGAATCCCCCCCCTCAAATGCAGTTTAGTTATTTGAATGAAACTAATAGAAAGGCAAATTATATTAACGTTGACTTCCCCATTTATGTTAAAGAATTGTCTTCATCATGTATACATCAAATTGTTCCATACAAACTCAATTCACTTTCCCGAAATGTATAAATATCTGTTCACTTTATAGATATTTCGAAAGACGGATTACCTTTACATACTTAGTACAATTTTAAAGTTTGTACTTTTTAAAATCAACAGCTCTTAAGTCGGTTATTACTAATATCGTGCATCATGTTTGTAAATGCGGAGTGATTTTTTTAAAATTTTTCTAAATCAGCATTATTTGGTAACTTATGTTAGAAGTGTATATTGCACAGTGACTACTCATTCAGCTTGAATTTTGGACTGATTTAAAGCTATTCAAAAGAGTTTTAAGTTGACAACTCTTTCTCTTCTCCCAATAGATTCGACAGATAATTTTCGTGCTTTCTGCATGAGCATGAAACAAATTTATTATTTTTTATTTATTTTTTCAGGATTTTTTAAGGAAACAAATAATTTTTAATTATTTTTATATATATATATATTTTGTTTGGGAAGTTATAAAGAAATGTTTACTTTTCGACCATATGTGTTTGAATAAAATTCTCACTATTGCATAAATTTTTCAGGAAACATTTTTCAAGAAGAATTCTTTTCAGCAACAGTGAAATAAATTATATAGTAAAAAAAAATTATGCTGATGCAGATGGAAACAAAAAATTTTATGCAATTTGTATTTGTTCTTTCTGTTATCACCTTTTTGATGAGCAGTATAAGACTGAAATACTTAATACATTTTTCATTCACATTAAGAAGTTACAGTAGTTAAATGCTAATTAAGATCATGACCTTTATTACCAATTTGAGAACTGCAATATTCATTCTATTGAAGGTAATCGTGCCAAAGAATCAATAGCTGTATTTTTAGCTGAATTTTAGAGTCATTAAGTGTCATGTGGACTACCAGCTCGGGTGTATTTCTCTTATTACTTGAATGATATTAAAACACGCGTTTTTTGCCAAAAACAGCATTTAGTTAAACTAAATGCTGTGTAGCTTTTAAAATTTTAACTTGTTTTGTTCCACAAAATAATTTAAAAAAAATAATTTTACGTAAAATAAGTTAGAAAGAATGTTTCACATTCAGTGTAATTATTATATAATTTTGTGTTATTTTTAATATCCTTTAAGTTTTAGATCATTATAAAATTTATATATGATTTGAGTATATTCATATAAACTTTGTTTTTTTTCGGTGAAATATTGGAACGAATATTTTTAGAATAACACAACACCATACCAGTTTTATATTTGTAGAATTATATCTTTTGTAGACATAAAAATTTGTATATTTAAGAAAAAATATATATATAGTTAAGATGAAACCTTTTTTTAAAAGTTGATTTGAGACATCTTTTAAAAATTGAGCCATAATAAGAAATTATAGTTTTGAATTACTTAAAAGTTTTGTGTGAAAATGTCACAACAGCTTTTCGATGTTATAATTTTCAGAAAACTACACAATATAGTTTAAGTAAATTTGAATAACAAGATTTTTTATTTTGTTTCAAATACATAAGATTTTTAACGCATTCATTTGTTATTGTATTATTCTAATTTATGTGAGCGTTTACTAATTCGATTTTACGACTAGTTATTTCTTGTCACTGCTATCAAGATTTTAAACTGTCAGCCACTTCTAATTCGGGTTGAAAATGAATTTAAGGTAAGGAAAACCCATTTAATCAGATGTATTTTAAATTTAAAGGTCGATAGAACACACTAAATTATTTATCATTGTAAAATGCAAAGCCTTTAGTGAAGCAAATGGACGCTAGAGGACGCTTTTCACTTTCCTTGCATTCGCGATCTAGAAACGCAAGCAATGGAGGAGCATAAAAATCAAAATCAAGCTCTTTTTACGACAAAGTAATAGAGAAAACACATCAGCATGTATAATTAATTGATTTATTATTTTCAATTTAAACAAAGAAAATAAATTATATTTTCCCCCGAAAATTAATAATCCTAAAAGAACTCGTAACAAATGGTTAATTTAACAATGCAAAGTCTTTTTATGGTGATTTTTTTTTTTGTTTCGTCGAATTTAATATTTCATTTTGTTCTACCTGTTTTGGAAGTTCGTTATATTAGTTTTGAAACACTATTAGAACTTCTTATACTTAATTAGAAAAAATTATATCTAAAATGTTTTTCTAATTCCGTTTCAGTTTTTGATCTTTGAAGTAATTATTTTATTCTAAATCTGTGTAGATTTATATAATTGTTGACTCAGGGTAGATTTACATTATAAATTCTGCGAAATAAATATCCAAAAATTGCATTCACATTGAAATGCATTTCTTAATTTTCAGCGGCCTTCCTTTGCTGGAATATTTCTTAAAAATAGCTTTAAATATTAAAGTATTTAATTTAAATGATTTTTTTTAGAGAAAAATGACGACGAGGTACATATTATAGAAGCGAATTAAATAATACAAATTACTAAAAGAAAAAGCTGCAGTGTGGATTTTAAAAGGATAAATTGTTTTGAAAACTATCTAATTTTCATGTCAGATGTTCATTTTTGCTCAAAAAGATGAAATTACTATTTCTATTTATTTTATGCGTGCAGCCTAATCCGCATATATCTCTGAAGCAGACAACACTTCTAGACTTTTTTTTACAATATGTATGTATATATATGCGTGTGTGTTTGTGTATTATTGAAATAAATACGAGAAAATGAATGATAACTATTAATAAACGTAAAATCCTTTTTTTAAATTTAAAATATTGCACAAAAAATGCAAAAAGAAGAGATATTTAAAATTAAACATGCTTGCAATGATTAATAAAACATTCGAAATGAATTTGTGCCATAGAAGTTCGAAATAATGCCCTTGTATGCTTTCAGAAATTTCAAGACCTTTAACGAGCTGTGTATGTGTGGTGCATTTTTGATATAGCCATAATATGCAAATTTTAGAGTGTATTTTTAAAATTGATCTGTGAAATGCTTTCTGTACTAATCGCAACTGTAAAATTTAACTTTAATTTTACTAAATTCTTTTTCGTTTTCCTAAACATTTAATTTAGGTTCTGTTAAGAAATTATAAGATATTAATACATAAGACACATAAAAGATTAGCATAATATTATCACACCAGAGACATTATAAAATGCATGTGTTAGCATTTCATGAAAGCATTACTTCAGAAGTAAAGGTGCAAGTTTTGATAACGTTACAAGGTGTGACACACAAAAAAAAATGAGACTAAGCGTGTAGCTTAAAGAAAGAATGGAGTTGGCAACAACTGTTTTGGTGATGTCATCCTACACACCTCCTCTATCCATGTGGCCAGATTTGTTTTAATCGATCACGCCACTTGGGAGAACTGCGTCATTGATTGAACATGGACAACCGGAAAAACGTCGAATCAATATCAAGTTTCTTGTGAAACTTAAGAAATCAGCCACGAAAACATTTCAAATATTAACCGAGGCTTATGGAGATAAAACTGTGACTCGTGCATATGTATTTGAATGGCATAAGCGGTTTTCAGCGGGAAGGGTAAGTGTGGGAGATGATAAACCCCAAGGTGCCCAGGTCAGCAATTACAGACCAAAACATTGCCAAAATTCGTGACATGAGTGGGTTCCTACTCACATCAGCAGTCAGACTATTATTCAACACAACTACATTGAGGTACTAAAAAGACTACGTGGAAAAATTAGGAAAAAAAAGGCCAGACTTGGGGAGTGACGGATGGCTGTTGCATCAAGGCAATGCACCCGCTCACACGACCCTATCTATCAAGCAGGTTCTAACCAGCAAAAACATTACTGTGATGGGGCGTCTTCCTTATTCACCTGATTTAACCCTATGCGACTTTTTTTAAATTTTATTTCATATAGTTAAATTTTGCTTAAAGGAAACCTATTTTACCTCAGTTGAAGAGGTTCAGGCAAAAACGGAGAATCCCCTGAAGAGTCTTGCAAAAACCTCGTTCCAGAACAGTTATCAACAATAGAAGCACCGAATGCAGAAGTATGAGAATGCCGAAGGGAACTACTTTGAAGGTGATACTATCACGGAGAACTGATTCTGTAAGTATAAGGATTTATTGGACCACTCTCGTTTTTTTTTTGTGTCTCCACCTCGTGTATACGATTTATTTAAAGATGTTGTGCGGTAAAGAGCTATGTCAGTATGAAGAAATAAAATGTTATTTTATAGGTGTACTGGTAAATCTGATAGCGAAATAGCTAAGTAATGAAGTGTTCTAAAACTACCATTCACAATGTTATAATTAAAAAATACAATTCAAACAAAAATAAAAAGGTTAGAGAAATTGACAAAATGCATTAACTAAAAAAAAGTATTTCAACCCGTGAAATTTCGTAACATTTCAGAGGGGGGGGGGGGGGGGGGCAGTTTGGAAAAGTTTTAATTCAGATACTAATTCAAAATTTATGAAGATGAAGAAAACATCAAAGTTATCGAAATGTCATCGAGGCTACAAAGACTATTGGAATAATTTGAAATGGGAACCGAAAGAATATTGGGTTTGGGAAGCCTATAATCATAATGGATTGAGCGATTTACAGCAAATTTTGAGGTGTGTGGATCAAGCTATGTTATATTATAATCTGATGCCGTTTGAGACTTTTCTAGATGATTCTAAATGGGTATTTCAGCAGGATACTGCTTTTTGCTGTACATCTAAATACACCTAGGAATGGCTTAATAAAAGGAGAAATAATATTTTGTCATGGTCAAGTCGAAGTTCAGACTTGAACCCTTGAGGTATCGTACGTCATTAAGTTATGGTAATATTTTTATTAACCTAAATTTACTGCATTATCAAAATTATTGAAATTTCATTTTAAAGAAATTATAGTATCGTATTTCATGTACTTGAATTATAATTGTAGCTTTTATTTATTTTATGATTTCCCTTAGTAAAAGGGCCATAATTTCTTAATAGACTGTAATGTTAAATTGAAAGAATGCTTCAATCGAGACATGTACGTAGATGCCTTTTGTATTTAACCGAACCTGTTTAGAAATATTTAATAAATTAATTGCTTTTTTTTTCTTTTTTGAAAGACTTTAATCTTAAAAAGAAAATTCAATCTTATAAAAAAACCCTATAAAAGTAGAACCAATTTTTTTGATGTTAATTAGATTGAATCATATTCAGTGGGAAAAGTTTTTAGTTACAAATATTAAAGAAGTTTAGTAAAATGTTATTATTTTCCTTAAATTCGCAGATGAGGTGGTTATAAGTAGAAAACATCCACACATTTCAAGAACTATTACTGCTAAATAGAAAGGGGAATGAAAGTTCATCTTTTAATAATAAAATAATTATTAGAGGCCCCCCCCCCTTTAAAAATATCATCGGCATTTACGAAATGAAGCTGGATATGTCCAAGCTGAGTATGACATATTTTAAGGTTTTCCGTATATTTAGTTTTGCAAGAAAGATTGACTGCTTTCTTTGATAAATGTTAATACAGACTGATTGTTTCTTAACATTGCACTACGAAACTTCACGAGAGGTGTTGTAGCGGGGTCTCGTAAATTTGACCGCAGCCAAGTTACTATGAGGACATCTGAACTGACAGCCTGTTCTCCAGACTTTTACACCATGCCGAGTTGAGGACCGAGTCTTGTCAGATTAATAGGAATCAGCCTCTACACCAGAGGTTCCCAAACTTTTTTGTCTCATAGACCCCTTGCCATACTTTTCGGTTTTGTGTAGACTCCTACTTACCTAATATTAAATTTTTGCAAATAGATCAACTTAAATGTTTTTTGACAGCTGGTACAGCACTACTTACTTTAAAAGTTTTATGTTTCTAACTGTAGTTTAGTAGAGTGTTTATATAAACTTAAGAAACATGTATGAATTAATTAAATTAAAATTTAATTAATGTATGAAATAATTGTTACATAAAATAACTGAGCAAAAAACAAATGTTTTTCATTGGTCGGGATGAATCTGTCGCTTCAATAACGAATTTTGAACACATTTGGCTTTAATTTTTTAAGGTTTAACTCTAAATCTCCTCGGTTAGTAGTATCCAATCTTTCTTTTTTTCTTTCTGTTTTTATTTTGGAGATTGGAAAGCGTGCTGAAACTCCTCCTCTCTGGGAAAAGCAGTTAAAAACTTTCTTGAGATGTTCCATAATTCGGGATAAATAACAGGTATATCTTTTTAAAGCCAAAATTGCTGATATTCGTTTCTTAACTTTACTTTAAGATCTTCATTAGGGCTATTAAAATCAATTGCTTTTGTAATCAGAAATTTTTTTTAATATGTGACAACATTAATTCCTTACCTACTGTGATATTACCGTAGTCAAAGCATTCTCAAACCTAGTTTTAAAATCTGGATAAAGGGCATTTAAATGTTGAATATAGGTTAAAACGTCATTTTTCTGGCAGACTATGTGACAAATTGAGAAACTGTTAAAATTAGCGACGTCCAGTTTTATATTCCTTTAGCTTGTTTCTGGCACACACACAAGAAACATTAAAATGATGGTCCTTTATTAATAAAATTTATGCTGTCGCCTTGTAACTGCAAATTAACCCAAGTAAATTTAGTAAATAAAGCTGTTAAATAGGTAAATCTGGTTTACACTTGATTAAATTTTCTTTTAAAATTAAAGTCACGATCTGGTTTAGGCTATCGTAGACCCCTATTTACATCTCATGGACCCCCAAATTATTTTTACACTGACGTGGACCCCTTGCAGGACCCCTAGGGGTCCATATAGATCACTTTGGGATTCACTGCTCTACACGGTGGAAAATTTATAATAAGAAATAGAGAAAAACGCTTGAATGATTTTAAATGGAAAGTAACCAGTGGAGAAAAATATTACACATCAGTTTCATAAAACATAAAGCAGACAGAAAAATAGTGGTAATTCATATAAGAGCTGACCGCGTTAACGCTATAAACCTGATAATGCAATAGAGTTTTAGAGCGTACTATATGTGTCCGAAATTGGTTATTTTGATTCAGAATATAGTAGATTAAAATCGTATATGCTGATTGAAATATGGATTTCATAATGTAAGTACGTAAATAAATATTTGATGAACAGCCATTTTATGTATATAAAGAATTTAAATCAACTGAGACTAAACATGGAATTATGATATCGGAAGGTTTCAGGGAGGATAAGTAGACAATTAATTATAAATCTTTCTTAAAATAAATTTCGAACATTATAATAAATTTTCCGACTATGCCTAATTAAAGCAGATTACAGGTAGCAATCTGTTCTCATTACATTTGTGTACCGTTGTCTGTCTGGACAAGATTTTTATAAGGAAATTTGCTGTGATTCTTCTTTGCTGTTGCTTCAGTATGGTACCTAGAGCAAAAGGTTGTAATAGAAGACTTTTAGCTTAGTGAATCATAACGGATAATTTGATACACGTGGAAGGGAATGCATATGAATGGATTGATGCTAATCTAATTTACACATGAACTTTTGATTAATGAAATATGAATGGTTTTAATATTTTTATCTTAAATTTATGTATTCATTTATATGATGTTGATAATATCCAGTAATAGAGTGAACTTTAAGAGACTTAAGAAAGATTTCAAACAGAATAGCATGGTGGTTAAAATAATTATTTTTAAACTTTATATAAGGTCACCAAAAATTGAAAATGAAGTTTGTTCTACGTGCGAAATTACTCCTGTCGAAGTTTCATGAAAGTTTTAATGTAGCTTAGTCAAATCCAATTAAATTCTAATGTAATAGCACGAGCAAGTCAAAATGTATCATGTTCACTTTTAAAATACACATTCTTAATATCTTAAAAAATCGTGTCCGTTTGCAAAACTTACTCTGAATAAATTATTAATGCCAATATTTTATCGTATATAAGACAGGATTTTTTTTGTCTTTGTACTATGGCTTATTATGTTGGTATTTGGCAATTAATTTCGCCTTTCAAGCTTTTTATTTGCATGGAATGGAAAACAAATACAATACTGTTTTTTTTTTTTTTTTTTTTTTTTTTGATAATTGTTTGTCCATCAAATTTAACAAAATTTTTTTTCATAAAAACTGGTACACAGTGCTATTTTTCTTACAATCTAACTGCAATGATAATTGATGTAAATTTTTTTCAGCAGGTATGTATGATGCGTGATATTTTAGTATTTAAATATCCTTTATATATGTAGAGAAAACGATAAATGTTTAATACACTTAATTATCATAAATTGTATTCTAATAAAATTCAAATGCATCCTACAAATTTTATTTCACAGAGCAACAATCGTAAATTATAAGTATCACTTACAATTTTGTATCTTGTTATATAGGATACTCAAAGTTCTTACTGCCCTCACCAATACGTGCCAATATACTGAAGATTCATGAATTGGAGAATGTATTCAAATTTGTTGGGCTTCTCAGAAATAGGTGCTAGAGCTTCAATAATTCTTGTGACGAAGTCGGCATTAGATGTTATGGGGCTTATAAGCAAAACGCCTTAGGTAACTTCACGAGAAGTAAATGGTGGAAAATAAATCAAGTGACCGAGGAAGATGCCTTTTCCATTTGTATCTATTGTGCCGTTCTCTAATTAAAAAAAAAAAAAAAAAGGTTTTGTATTTGTATAGATGCAACTTTGTCTTAAAGGCACTGGTACCAACTTTTATCTCTGGTATGTATGCAATAAGAAAAAATCGTTACAAAGATGTTATTCGTGTAAAATTAAAAAAGGGTTCTGAGATTTTTCCATTTGTGTTTCCCACTAATTATTTTAAAAACCACTTAATTTCTTTAAAGGTATCCGACTACGTTCGGAACCGTGACTGTGTGCAAAAGCGTATAAATGGATAATATTTATGATATTTAGTGTCACTTAGATTAGAAAATGTAGATAAAATTGTTTTAAGAATAGTATTACAGTAAAAAATTATTTAAATACAATATTTTGACAAAAAATTAACATAGAATGACCCATTTTCAAAATATTCTCCTTTTGTGAAAAATACTTTTATTATAATAATAATTTGCCTGTATATAGCTCAGACCTCTGTACAGAGGCTCAACTAGAATTTTTGAAATATATAACTCAGAAGTGGGTTTATCCATGTTTTACGACAACAGAGGGGAGAAATTTTTAGAAAAAAACGCCGATAATTATTTCAATGGGTTGTAACTCTGAAAATAATGTGAATTTTTCAAAAATCATAGTTGAGCTATACAGAGGTCTGAGCTATATATAGGCAAAATATTATTATAATAGAAGCATTTTTCACAAAAGGAGAACATTTTGAAAAAAGGTTATTCTAAGTTAATTTTTTGCCAAAATATTGTATTTAAGTAATTTTTTTTGTCACAATGTCCTTAAAACAATTTTATACATGTATTCTAATCTAAGTGACACTAAATATTATGAAAATTATCCATTTATGCGCTTTTTTCAAATCACGGTTCCGAACGTAGTCGGGTACCTTAAATATGTTGATTAAAAATTTCAATATATAATACTGCGTTTTTAAAAGGAGTGAAGACTTCAATTTCATTATGAATAATTTCCTTGGTTTTTGATTATTCGTTTTCATTTGTTGTGTTTTTATTTATAAGCATGGCTAAAAAATCACTCTTATTTAGTACTGCAAATTATCACCCGATTCTGTAAACGTATTTTAAAGATACTGTAAATGTTTCTAATATGAAAAGACTGTAAATGTTTCTAATATGAAAAGACTGTAAATGTTTCTTTATTTTTGATTTTTATTTTATGTATCAGTAGAAATTCTACTGAAAAATGTATTTGCATGTCCTGAAAGCTTTCGAATTCTTTAATTATTGAAATAATAAAAGTTGTGAATTATTTTTGAGTAAGAATGGTTTAAATTTTTAGTATTTTAAGTAATTTTAAGCTATTTTCTCTATATGAGCATTTTCTAAGTGATATTTTACAATTTTGAATAGTATAAGATCTATGATTCTTCGAAAAAGTAAGTCCGTCCAAGAAAAAGCGAAGTTATCCAAAACGAAGTTTTGTTCCTTTTATATGTTGGTATTTTCTAGTTTTTGCAAGTGAAATTAAATAGACATATGAGTAAATAAATGTACACCTTGCGCAATGAGACTGAAGTATGTAACGGCAGATGCATGCTGTGTTTAGAGGCTTAAAAATTTAAGCGATAGAGACATTTTTTTTTTGTTCGTGAGATTATGGTTTATTTCCTTAATTATATTTATTGTATTAAATGATTCAAATTCATTTCCAAAATATTTTTAGCTTACTAAAAATTTGAAACAAAAGCTGAAAAATTCAAGGATTTTATTCTGACAAATTTTCATTTTTATTGAAACTTTAACTCTCATAAATATACAGATAAAATTATGTCTAGATAAAACAACTCACCCACATTAGTAAATCAAAGATATTGCTGATTATAATACTTTTACAAAAAAAAAACATACTTTTTCTATGAAAGAGATAGTGAGAAAATTTTTTAAAAATATTATTATTTGGAAATAAAATACGATATGCCTGATTAATATTTACAGGTATTTTATCCAGGATATTAATATTAAGACTTATTTCGAAAGAAGGCATTAACACAATCCAATTAATCTTAGATGTACGAAGAATGTGTGTGAATGGAATGACAAACTCTCTTAATTATAAATTTAACTTTTGACGCTTACTGTTCCCACCAAACACTTTTTTCTTTCGAGACAAATTAACGATGGAATGTACATAATCTAATTCAATGGGAAGGAATTTCCTTCACACCAACATATATGAACAGGTCTACAAAATAAAGCTTTTTCAGATTCAGATTCAAATACGAGTCCAACTTCTGAATTATAATTTTGTATATGAATTTCACTTTGAACTTTAAAAATAAATTAACAAAGAAGTACGTTAAGACAAATGTTTGGCATCCCATTCTGAGTTTTCTTTCATCTGATCTTATTTAACCAATTCCTTTTTATAAATACTGTTTTGAAAAACAAATATTGTCGTAAAAATCTTAAAAAATAATTTTTTATTGATTTAGATGATTACATTCATTATATATAAAAAGAGGAATCGAATAAGGGATTGCCATTTCAATTTTATAAAATAATTTGGGTTTTTCTTTTACAAAGTATGAAACATTTAGTATTGTAGTGCTCCTTAACAAAACTTTACATTCTCATCCATAAATGCATGTCAGATTACGAAAATTCACAGGAAATAATTTTTTTAACTGATTGTAATATAAATTCGCAGAGAGAGAGATAAAATGATTGAAATATGTGAAATAGATTTTTCTATGTTTAAGTTACATTAACATAATTTAAGATTTAGGAGTTTAGTTGTATTAAATTCCGATAGTTTATTCATTATTATGAATTTTTAGATACTTTACCTAATTAATTAACATCTTTTATTATGCATTATTATTTATTCAAATACATGCCTGTATTATATTTTAATATCTGTATTGGTGTTGTATTCACAAATATAGTAGAAAAGGCTTTGTAAAGATTGTAAATCTTCAGATATCCATAAAATGCTAAAATTTTGAAGTTTCTCTCTCTCTCTCTCTCAGAAAATTCTTTTTTTCTCTCTCATATAATATTGAAAAAAACCTAAATGCTATTTTAATCTTTGGAACCACATGAATTGAAAAGATAGTTTTGCTTTGGCAGCTTGATTGATTTAATTTCATCAAAGAGTTTAGAAGGTTTGCTGAGAAATATTGATTTAATTTATATCTGAAGTTACATCGAAGTTTGTATTTTAAAGCGTTTAAATAATGATATAGGAATTAATGTAGTATCAGAAGCATTAAGAAATAGAGGCAATAAATTACGTTTATGTGATGAAGAAGCTTAATCCGAGATAAAAGTAACGTAAAAAGCAGGCAAAAATATTTAGTGATGATAACAGATAATTAGATAAAAAGATGTATTATGCATATATACAGAGAAAGTGAAGGATTCTTCATTGCATATCAGAAACTCATCTTGAAGAGAATAATTCAATATATTAATCACCAGATTCTAGAGATTGCTGGTAATTTAACTTAAATGGGAGAAATATTTCCATTATATAAATGAGTTACGAATTCCACAAAACTACAACAAAATAAGTGAACCTTAATGATATAAATTTAAAATTATTTGTTTATCAGCGGAAATTTAATCTTTATTGTTTTATTCACTTCCTGTATAAGGAGCTAGGGTAGTTCTAACTATTTTAATTAAAATGCAATTAATATGTAACGAATTCAATGGCAAATAATAAAGTATCTTTAATTGATTAATTTTAGTAACAAATGATTATTCCTGAGCAATGAGATGCCCTACAAAATTTAACATACATGCAACGGACAAAATATTTTGACAAAACGATAATTGAGACATTTAAAAATAAGAAGGGAAGAATTTTGTTGTGAATATAAAAATATAGTGTTTTTAAATTATTAGTCATTACTTTGTTGCACAAAATTTGCCCTTATGAGTCATTATCGCAGAAGTGATATGAATAACTTTTAAAGAAATAACTCGATATTTTTCTTTTTACAGAACTCCTTTGATATCGATTTATATTTGTCATTTAATTACTTTATTTTTGTTTCAAAAGCATATAAATGCTTTCACTCCATTCAGGATAGGAATTATAGGAATGTAGTGGAGTCCCTACTCATAGAAAAAAGTAGTTGAGATCTAAAACACTAGAATTGAACATTCTGTTTATTTGAGGGATATAAATTTTTCCTTCAAATTCAACTACGGTTTCGTAACATAGTTCTTCGTTGACGGCAGTTCTTTATGATCTTTACAACTTTAAGGTATCCGACTACGTTTGGAGCCGTGATTTTGCAAAAGCGTATAAATGGATAATATTTATGATATTTAGTGTCACTTGGATTAGAAAATGTATATAAAATTGTTTTAAGAATAGTATTACAATAAAAAAATTTTAAGTACAATATTTTGACAAAAAATGAACACAGAATGACCCATTTTCAAAATATTCTCCTTTTGTGAAAAATGCTTCAATTATAATAATATTTTGCCTGTATATATCTCAGACCTCTGTACAGAGGCTCAACTAGAATTTTTGAAATATATAACTCAGAAGTGGGTTTATCCATGTTTTACGACAACAGAGGGAAGAAATTTTTTGAAAAAAACGCCGATAATTATTTCAATTGGTTGTAACTCTGAAAATAATGTGAATTTTTCAAAAATCATAGTTGAGCCTCTGTACAGAGGTCTGAGCTATATACAGGCAAAATATTATTATAATAGAAGCATTTTTCACAAAAGGAGAACATTTTGAAAAAAGGTTATTCTATGTTAATTTTTTTGCCGAAATATTGTATTTAAGGTAATTTTTTTTTGTCACAATGTCCTTAAAACAATTTTATACGTGTATTCTAATCTAAGGGACACTAAATATCATGAAAATTATCCATTTATGCGCTTTTTTAAAATCACGGTTCCGAACGCAGTCGGATACCTTAAAATCATGAATCAAGCTATAATTAACTTTTCTGTTTGCTCTGTATAACATAATGGGAAGATTCCTGTATTAAACAGGGCTGTAGAAATTAAGAGTGATTTTGTTTTCTTCAAACTATGCAGTGGCAATACCATCGGGGAACTATAAACAATAAATTTGTATTCTTAAAAAATTGTATTGTATTATATTTACTTTTTCATTTTCAACGTATGAGTTTAAGCAAAATTTAGTGCTTAAGATAAGGTCTGCCAATATTTTCGAATTATTGTTTAAAGTTAAAGTATTAAATGGGTTTCAAATCAATGGGTTTTTTCGGGGGGAAAAAAGTTTCTTAAGTAAGTTTAATAATACTTTCTTTTACCCATTCTTTTATACACAAAGGCTTTTTTCCTTTCTTTTCTTCTTTTCTTTTTTGTACAGTTCATACTATTAATTCCCTGTTATTATTTTTTTTCACATGAGAGTTATTCGTATGCTGTGCTATAATGTTATTTTTTTAGATTTGTCTTAGATAAAATCTTAAAATCAATTTTTGAGCATTATTGATGGTTTCCTTATATATTATTTTAAATAAAGTAATTTCATTTTTAAAGTACAGGGGCTTACTTTACTTTGTTTGAAAAGGTAGTTTGTGTATTTTAAATTAAATCTTTAATTAAAAAGAACCTTTAAGGGAAAGTTTAAAGGATGCTTAAAATACATACCATACTTATTTATATATTTATCGAAATCTGTTGTGTGTTAGAATTTATAAAAGCCACAATCGTTAACACGCTCTTTTCATTAATACACATTTTTGTAATTAACTTATTACAAAAACGAGTATTAATGAAAAGAGCGAAAATTATGAGAAAAAGAGAAATGAATTATTACTTTATTTGTAATTACTTATAATCATAATAATTAAAACTTACATGCAGTTTGTTAAAAACTCACAGCTTAATGGTTAACATTGCTTATGAACAGAAGAAACTTTAGTCGGTTGAAATCATTATATAATTTCAAGCTTTTGTGCTAATAAGGTGTGTGTCAAAAGTTTAAGAAGGACATCTATTTAGAAATTAAACTTTAAAAGTTCACTTTATTCTAATATCTTACTAGTTGTGTGTGTGTAATTGCAGTTTCAAACCTAAAACGCACCCAATTCTGCTTGACATTTTGTTCCAAATCATGAAGTAAGAACGTTTTAAAAATAGCCGTTAAAAATGTTTAATTCAAAAAGTTGGAAACATGTCAAAAGTTTAGGTAAAAAATTGTTTTTATGCAAATTTTACAAAATAACGCCAGGAGTTGCTCACGCTAACGATTGCTGGATTTATAAGAAGCAGCGGAGTGTTGTTTTTTACGCTAATGCAAAGTCGAAAGAATTCTCACAGGAGAAGATAATAAAAGTCTAGAGCATGAGAGCAAAATCTGTCCATTGCTGAAATTGCGGCTGCATTAAAAATATTGAAATGAAGAATTTACCAAGTATAGGCTGCTCGTGTTGAGATTTCAAACGAAAATCCTACTCAGGAAGGTCTCGAGTAAATACCTTTCACGACAATTGGCGAATTAAAAACTTGTGGGGCTACAACTGGGTATTTATCTCAAATCTTAAAAATTCAATCGAAGGACAAACATCGGAAAAACTATTCATGGAAGAGTTTTAGTTTGGGGGGGGGGAGAGTGGCAAAATCTTAAGACGTCTTTCTCTTGTATTGAAACAACACTATAAAAATAATAATGATGTGTACTTGAAACAACACCATAAAAATGATATGATGTCTATCTGTACTTGAAACAACACCATAAAAAAAATGACACTCGATTAGAATGGATCAAAGAGCACATACAATTTGGTGATAAGTAGCTGAATGCCTTACTCAGTGAGGAAAAAAAATGGAATTTGGATGGACCTGATGGTTTTGCATACTTTAGGAATTATCTCTGAAAATATTTAAGCAGTATGTTTGTGGTGGTGTTTTTTCTTTAATGATATTTGGGAGGGGGACTTTTCCAACAAGGCGTCCCCAACATTCGACAATGATCATCTGAAAGCTATCAAGATATATTTGCTAAATATTTGCTTCCTTTGGAGAAATTTTAAGCATATATCGTTGTATTTTTCAGCAGGATGATTCATTGATACATACTTCCAACTCAATGTTATAGTTGTTTAGGTCAACATGGTATCTAATTTTAACTGGTCAGCACTTAGTCTTGACCTCATCTCTATAGAAAATATATACTCTTACACGTGGAATTTAATGAAATGATAAGCAGTATTCTGTAGTTAAAGACTTGAAAGTCGCCATTAAGAACGCTTCATTTAAAATATAGTCGGATTGAACGGCATGTGTGAACGTTGTATTTTATGCTTTCTCAATTGTCTAAATCTGTGTATGTTTATTCATGTGCTGTATCAAAATTAAATTTTACAAGAAAATGCAAATTACTGAGCTGGGGCTTATTTTTGAGGGATTCACCTCATTGAAGGTGAATCGGGTAGATTTTACGATTCTGCTAAAATAACATTGGAATATGTCTGAGACGAAACATTTATTAAAGGTAAGTGTTTATTATTAATCAGAGAATATCAACTCATTCAACGTTCCAGAGTAATAATAAAACATTACAATTTATTAGTTTTCTTTCAAAAATAGTTAATTATTGTGTATAAACTTTTGACGCTGTAATGTTTGTCCGTATGTTAAATTTTATGGTTTTAGTTACAATTTAAATTTTAACTATGTTAAATAAAATTTAGAAACTACAATTTTTAGCACACTTAAATATGTATTGAAATTCGAATGAACCTGTAAATAGCGTCACCTGGTTTAGTATGCTAAAAACTGTATTTGCGACCATCGAAACTTTAAAATTTGACGGTTTTGATTCTGTTTCTTGTTTTTATGAAGGAAATATATAACAAAGTGCCATAACTTAAGATAGGAATTATGCCCACATGCAAAAATTTTAGATACCGAATTTGTTTGACGCATTCACAACTATCAGTTTTATAACAATGGTTATTATGTTTGGTACACTAAAGAGGGAAAGATTTGCTTTGAAAACTTCCGCCTTCATTAAACGATTTTCTGGAGCAACTAGAATAATTTAGTTTCTTTTTTTTGGTTTATTATTTTTCTTTTTATTTCATGAAAAATTTAGACAAAGAAAGACTAAGAAAGTTTTAATCTTGCTTCTTTATTCTGTTTTCTTAAAATTCCGTTTCTCTGTTAATATTTTTTATGGAACATGAGAAGCTATGAAAAAAAAAAACAGTCCAAGAAATTGGAGAAAATATCAAATAGCTCTAGTACATTTTGCTCTCTATTTTACCTTATGTTAGAAACTCATTGGATTGTATATATTTATACGCCAGATAGAGAAAATCAAGCTTTAGAACCTAATAACGGATACGAATGGTTGGAGTGTGGTTAACGGTGTTTATAAAGTAAAATATGTCATTTTTTGCTCACGATGAGTTAAAAATAATACATTGCAATATCTCAAAGTAGCTGTCAATCTTGCATGATTTTTTATTCTATGGAGTTTAACTTAACAGCTAATAGATGATAGTTACAGATCAGTGATTCTCAACCTTTTTTTTTGTTACAGTACACTTTTAACAATTTCAAAATTTGGTGGCACACTAACAATAAAATAAGTTTAACAGAATTTTACTTATCTGTAATACGCTATGTAAAATAGTTTATGAAAATAATTTTCAATGTTAAATAAAATAATATGTATGACAAAGACAACAAAATCTTTATTGGGTAATTAATTACAAAATAATTATAAGAATACATTTAATAAGAAATTTGTGCTTGATGATTTTTGATAATTCAAATATAGTCGTAAAAATACTAATGCTACTCTCATTTCGTCATCTACATTTAAAAGTCTCGATCTTTTCATTTTTATATTTGTTGATGCTGAAAATTTGAATTCCCGCAAATAAAATGTGTACAATTTTAACAATATTTTTGAAGCTTTTTTTTTGGCTTTTATGAGATAATCACCTCTAATTTTAATCCAAAATGAATTAATTCACTTTTCCGCATGTTTTGAAATTAAATATATGTTATTACAGAATGAAACCAGTTCTTCTTCCTTCAAAGTTAATTCATATATAGATGGATTCGTGCACAAATGGATTACGAGCCCAATCACATTTTTTTTTATATCCATCTATCCACGAAATGATAAGTTCAATATACCACGAATACCTTTAGTTTATTTCTATAAACGGCCTAATGATTCGGTTCCACATTGTATTTTTTTTTGTAAGGATATCATTAATAATTTTAAAAAAATTGGTGGCACACAAAAGTGCCATGACACAGTTGTTGAGAATCATTGTTATAGATGAATGCAGTAGTTGATTTATATTTTGTGGTCTGAGGAAGTGTGTCCTCTCTAACATTAACTACTTCTTCACACCTTTCGAAATATAGTGTCAGTCAAGTTTTATATTTTTCCATTTCTTTTCTTTCTTTTTTTAAATATAAGGAACTAAAAGACGCATTGGGTAAGTATTAATGTTTCTACATTTCTGAGAGAAAATGTTTTGTCAGCATCAATATTTTTAATCATCTTAAAATAACAGAGAGAAAAATTAATAACCAGGAGAAAAGTTTCTTTTCTGTTACGCGAATTTCCTTAAAATACATTCTTTTGAATTATGATGAAGAGCTTTGAGCATTGATCGGAAGATCAAGGAAACAAATAGAGTAAGGTTACTATGGTAACGAATCCCCGATGTTCTGTAAATCTAACAAGAAAGCAAAGAAAAACCTGTGCAAAGGGGATACTCTAATAAAATATGAAGTTTAATAAACAGATTTAAAATGTATTTATTAAGTGTCAATTATTAAAAATGTATTAAAAAGGCACTCAATTTTTTTTTGCACCATTACTAATGAATTTGAAGATAATTAATTCCATTAATGATAATATTTGTGCAAACTTTCTTACTGTGTCAAATGATCGTACAGTTTTATGTATTTTTATGTATCGTTCAATAAATCAATATTTATCTCAAACTTAATTATTTTATTTTGATACTTTCTTAGGAATTTTCAAAATTTGCACATAGAAAAATGTTTTAAATGACCTGAAAAATATTTCAGTAAAGTCACCACATTTAATTTTTATTGATTTTTATCAAATCATTTGCTTATAATTTTAAAAGATTTCCTATTAATAAAGGAAAAATGAGCATCTATAAGTTTTCTTGAAATAGGAATTCGATTCTGGTAAAATGTTTTTTTTAAAAATGAATTTCATTTTAAACGTTTATTGTTTGTCCCACTTTTCATACTGAATATTACCATGAAATTCTAAGATAAATATTATTTAGTTTAAAATTTCTATATATACATTAAAATTTAATGGAAAGTTGTTTAAATTAGTTTTTTCAAGTAATCTGGTTTCTTCTTCAGAAAAAAAGATACAATTTATTTAATGAGATCCTATTAACTTTATTTGTTATTTTTCCAAAGCAGAGGAATTTTTGTGCATTTTTTTGGTATCTTACAGATACTTGGAAATACTTAAAGAAATTTCTGGGAAAAAAGTATGAGCATATAACTGTTAATTTAATGAAAAATTTACTGAAGCTCAATTAATGAAATTTTTTTTCAAAACACCAGGACGCATAAACATCAAAGTAGAGTTCGAAAATTTCTGTGTGTGTGCATTACAGTTAAAATATTTCATAAATTAATATTACTTTTTTAAACTTATATGTACATATGTTTATTACAATATAAGGATTTAGAAACCAATGTCGAATTTAGAAACTAGCTTTGATTATACTTTACAAAGCCATTTCTTCTTCAATACATTTCGATTATTGCTTTATCCTGTAAGATAAATCGACATTTTGGCAGCAAGACTTATTGCTTCAGCTTGTCCGCCTGGCATGAAGTTCTCGTTTGTCCCCGTTTAATCAATACCTTGTTTCAGAGAAGTCTAGATTTGCAACAGGTGTCACAAGAAAATCATTTTCCCAATACTCCGTAACCTTTTATATTGAAGTGAAGATTTCGCATGGATAGATACGTGTCATATCTATTTATTATTCCGTCCAACAAGGAATAATTAAAGGTGAATAGATTCTCTTCGATATTCTTACAGTTCTTTACAGTTTGGAATTATAGTTGAAATTAATCTATGGTAAATAGAAAATTGAATCTATATATTGATTTTGGTAGAATAGTGTTTTGACAGAACTTTTTAAATGAGTTATGTTAATTAATAATGTGAACATATTTTTTAAACAAATTTAAAAGGAGTATTTAAAATAATATTGTGTTTCATGCATTTCTAATAATATCTTACAACTGCTAAAACATGTTGGCTTTTTGTCGTAAAGGGAAAAATCAAGTTTTCTCTTGCGATTTTCAAAAATTTATTTCAAAGCAAAATTAAATGGTAGATAAAGAGAGAAAAATAAAGGTCACAGGATAAATACAAAACAAAAGTTCAAAAGGAAAAATAAATACAAACAGAAAACAGTACAACACACTCAGCTTTTAGATGCACGAAAATTTATTTACGAATATTGGGAACACAATGATAAATATACTCATACATTTTTCTTTTGTATTATAAAATAAAGAAGATTGTTACGTATATTTTAATGAATGTTTTAAACTTTTGTATTTTGGAATTAAAACATAGAGAAGAGGAGAAGAATCATGAGAAAATTTCGATGATATGAGAGTATTAAAAATTTGAAATTATAAAAATAACAGAGATTCAGGGACGTTTTAAAGTATTGTCCAACTGGTCCCGGGTCTAGGGCCTCCTCTTGTTCTCGACTACTGTTATTTCCGATTGCATTCTCCGAAAAACTGGGAATATCGGGCAATAGTCAACTGGCTACATTTGATGACCGTCGTCCACGAATAGGCTTAGGCCTACCACCATACACCATCATTACTCATCATTACTCATTCAGTCAATAGGCGAGAGTTGGTCGAGCTGGTATGTGCGATTGTAAATCATGCACATTTATTTGTTTCGGGTTGTTGTTTGAACGAGTATATGCTATGTACTCGCTTACTTTTAAGGGCCATAGGTGGTACCTACGTTTGCGTAGGGGCTCAGAGCCTACTTTTAAATAGGGACCCAGGGCCTAAGGAAGTCTCAAGACTTCCCTGCAGGGAACTGGCATTCAAGTGAACTAATTTATCAATGAAAGCATACTTACAACCAATATTTAATACTAATTTTTATTGAATATTTTTCTCAAAGTTGGAGAACAATTTTGATTATCTCTTATTTTTACTAAACAACATTAAAGACACCACAATTAACATTTATTTATTTCTTAAACACATATATACTTGTTTACAGCTAAGTGAAATAGCATATATATATATATATATAATGGTAAAGATTCAATACATTGAAAAAAGTTAGAGAACTTTTAATCTAAATACTAAAACATATATTTGGTAAAGTATTGGAATGTTTACATGAATAATTAAAGTATTTACATTAAAACATGTTTAGTAACTAGTATCTATGATAAAGCGGAATACATCCATCCAAAATTATTAATTTTATTTATGATTCCACATATTTTCTGATACCAATACCATATTTTTGCTACAAAAGTATATTAATAGGATACACAAATGAGAGAAATGGATTAAACATCACATGAATAATTTTTCATTTGATGGATTTAAAGTTTTAGAGTATTTATTCCTTTGAAAGTAATGTAATAAATATTAACACATATTTAAAGGATACTTAGAATAGCTTTTTATACAGAGTGTTGATGGTTGATGGTAAACAGAGTATTTATTAAATCGATGCCTTAAAAAGATAAAAAAGTGTGAGAAAAAAAATGGATTCTTTTTATTTCAGCGGTTGTTTTTTATTATAAGATGAGTCTCAACTCCATTTCTATTGAATTTTAGAGTAATTATCTTACATTTGGAATTTTATGTGAGGAAATTTTGTTAGAAAACAGTTTATATTCTCCAAAATTCTGACCATTTATTCACAGAATGGCATGTGACACTTTGTTGTGAACTACATAACTATGGGTATAGAGATTATTTTACGGGATCTTTAAGGGACTTGTAACAAAATAAAATACCAGTATAAAGTGGTTGCTATAACGAGTTTTAGCATTACAGGAATTAATTTAAATATTTATACAGGTATATGAACAACATAAAATTGAGTGATTATCCTCAGAACACCAAGAACAATATTCAAACTAATGTTTCAGACAAATAAATGATGCTAACATCTGACAAAAATAACTGTAGGATTTTAATTCACAGAATGTTTTCAAAATACATTTTGGAGTTATAACTTTCTGTTTCTATTAATATTTTCAGTATTTACAGTTATATACAAAATCGATACGATTTAGTTATAATAAGCTCCAAAAAACACTGTAAAAAGTTTTGTTCGTTTATTTACAGTCAAAAGAATGATTTATTTCAGTTAAACTGTTGCAGTCAGATAAACTCTTATGGTAAAAAAATTCTTGTTATCGCCCATTTTTTCTTTAGACTACCAAAAAAGAAACTTTATGTTGCGGAACAACTTTTTTTCAATGTTTCTTAGAGCGTCCTTTTCAACAGTTTTGAAGTCCTACAAGAGGTGAATCCAGGTCATGGCAAATAGATTCACATTAACACATAACCCGTTAAAGCCCAGCGCCCTTTTTTGAGATCTCCTTACAAGTATTTTTTAGAAACTTGTTGATTCCTTGTATGGTTCTAATTTCAGACCCATGATGACCGAAAAGTGTTCTTTTTACTTGGATTGCGTTAGTTTTTTTGATTTTTTAAATATTAGTTTTGTATTTACCTTTGTGATTTATTTTCTTGTCGTATGTTCTTAAACTTGTATGCATGTTGAGTTTTTAGCTACATTATTTTCATGAAACTCCTGTATATAAATTATATTTTCGATAGATTTCAAAAATGTGTTTTGCAATTTTCCTAGGGCCCCCCCCCCTTTTTATATTTGTTTGTCCTCAATCAAGGTCACTGGGCATCAGTAACTATTTTGGTAATTCACCTATACTTTATTTTACTACAGTTTTACAAACTATGAGTTTTAACCATAGTTTGTAAAACTGGAGTAACCACTTCACTCCCATAAGTTAAAACTCTTTTTAACTCTCAAAGAATCCCTCGAGTATAAGTTTTCTGATGAATGCGAAGGCAGATATTTCCGCTCTACCACCTGAAGTAGATGAATTCACAGACGAGAAATATGGAGTTGACCATCAAATTTGGTTTTTAAAGAAGCTTAGTATTGGTGTTTGTGAAATATACATAGTCTTGGTGTTTCACTTACAAAATTGTAGATAAATGTAAGGTTAGCAAAATTACATTGTGTATAATAAAATGCATTCTAATGATATAGTTTAAAGATATACTTAAAGGAAAATTTAGAAAAAAATATAGAAATATCATGCCTCAAATTGGAACTGGGAAAACGTATATCGAAATAAATGTTTAAAATATAACATTTAAATTTTCCTTCTGCTTCAAAAACCAGTATTCTGAATGATATAAGATATGACGAAAAGGGTCACATTTAGGAGAAACGTAAAATCATACAAATATACCAGTAAGAAAGCAGCAATGGGAAATCTTGAGTTTTTTTGCCAAGAGTGCAACGAAACGATATGTATTATACCATGCTTTTCTAAATATTATCTCTAATAAAATGTTTTGCTGTAAGTTGCATTAATAAAACTTTTAAAGTAAAAATAAGATTAAATTTATTTTTCAATGACTTTATATACATAATCAGCCAGCGCAAATGAGGATGGCCTATGTTTTTAAAACCAAATATAAGACGAAAATATTTTAAATGCATTTTCATGAATTTGACAGATTTATAAACCACACATTTCTTAGATTTTTACTCAAAAATTCATAAAATAAATTAAATGCTAATGGGTTACTCATAAATTCATATTTAAAGTTGCATTTTTCTTTTTTTAAAAATTAGGTCACATTTTTAGAAACAAAATGAGCTTCAAATACATGTATATAATTGTTAAATCGGGTAAAAGTTGGAAAAGGAAAATCTCTCTCTTCAATAAATTAATCGTAAGAGCTATAAAATTCAGTTTTATGAATAGAAAAAATAAATTTCTTACTAATATACAAAAAATAAAATACTTTGATAAACTATAAGTATTTATAAATAATTTCTTGTTATTGATTTATACATAACATTAACTTAATTAGTATTATACAATAAAAGCAACTCAATATATATATTTTTTTATAAAAAAATTATACCTTTGTCTATTTGAAGCAATAAAACAGTCTTTTTTTGTTTTAAAATATAACTCCATATGATATGTAGCAAATAATCTTTGTATAATTGTTAATCCTTTTGAATCAAACATAAAGTGTATTAATATTTAATAATGCATATAGGTAATGAGAACTGAATGTAATAATTAATAATACTCTAAAGTAGCAATGCTAAACATTTATCATTTTATTTGTTTTCCTTGCCTTTTAACTTTTATATATAACTCTATATATTTTTATACTTACATACTATTTTGCTTGATACATATAGAAATGATTTGTTGCGAGTTATTACTGATGATACTCATGTGCGAAGAGTGTTTAAATACACATAAAAAATATTTATAGTTAAGACAACATTAATCACATGACTTACTTAATATTAGTAAAAAGTAACTTTTAATAAACTACTTTCAACTACAGGAACTTCATTAATAAGATATAATAAGGTTAATTAAGTATGTTTTGAATAGAAATGAAACATTTTTTGAGTCGCAAATCTTTTTCATTAAAGTGTGTCAAAGCATCTTGGAGAAATTTCTTTAAGCATTGAGTTTAAGTTATTATTTTTATGATTCTCTCACTTTCTCAAACTTTTAGGTTATCAAAAAGGTTTACTTGCACATTTGATGACTAAGCAAATTAAAAACCTCTTTGCCACATTGTATATATTATTTTGCCTAGTTCTGAGATTATGTAGTAGCTAAATATGCGAGGATTTTTTATTATTCAAAGTTCCGATAGATTATGCTAACGGGATTCAGTCTTTTTCTCTTAGTTTTTAATTGTTTTCCTTGGACTTGATTGATATATCTTTAAAAAAACTTATTCATAAAGCAATTATCAAAGTAAAAATACGATTTTTTTTAAAGAAAGCAATTATTACTTAATTCTACCTCCACGCACGTTTAAAATTCCACCTTTATGCATGCATAAAATTTATTTTGTCTAGTGCGTTGCATAAAAGAGAAATTTTAGAGGAAATTTTATTGGTGAGATAGGTAAAAAATGATTGTTTCGAATGTAAAAGTATGAAATACATATAAAATTATCACATAAACAAAAGCAAAATTTAAAATATATAGTTTAAACGTTATAAACTTTTATAAATATTTAACGACGCTACATTGTTAAGAGAAATCCGTAACATTTAAATTCAAAACAATCTTAAGTGTACACAGAAAATTTATTCTTGGCCAGTTACATTTTAATTAAAACCACACTGCTTGCCAACTAAAATGCAACACCATGAAGGACAATTCATTCAACAGACATAAAATTTATACCTTACGTAGACCTCGATAAGACATGCAAATAATTAGCAATGCAGTAAGCAGTCAGTGTTAATCATGAGCGTTAGTAGCGTCATATATGAGCCCTGTATGAAGAGAGAATATAATAATGTTTTTAAATAATAAAATAGGATTTTACCGCGGCTTTTTTCTTTTTTTCCAGAAGCATCTTCTGAATGCTTCGTCAAAGAATAAGGAAGTCAGTCGAACATGTTTATGAGTTTGATATATGAAGAATAGAGGCTTATTGAAATTAAGGATTATCCTTCCAAGAAATCAGTACATCAGTTAGTTGAAATCAAGCTACTGTGATGCAAATATAAAATAGTAGGGTGCAAAAGAGACGGATCAACTGACAGGAAGGATCGTACCAGCCTTGAGATAGCATTGAGCTTGAAATCAGACATGTTTTGAGCAAGGCAATGACAAAGATCCTTAGCACAAGAGTAACTCTGTTGTTCAACAATGTTTGTCTGCCCGTGCCATTTGATGGCATCTACAGTAGAGAGGAATTTTGGTAGGGGGTCTATAGCTGATTACTTCTGACTGTACTCCTCAGGTGTATAAGTTGAACGCTGGATTTTGATGAGCGAGTTGCATGGCGTAGTCTTTCCAGATGAATAATGATTGCTTAGAACAGTGGTCTCCAACCCCCGGTCCATGGACCGGTACCGGTCTGTGGATCAAATTCTACCGGTCTGCACAAGAAACATTAAATTATTTTCATTTTATTTACTGTGGTCCATTTTTCTCGGGTTTGTGTGACTTTTTATGAAAATCACTTTATAATATTCCTTTTTTCGGTGTAGCTATATTTTATTCTGAAGTCACGATTAAATACAATTAAATTAAAATTATTAAATCAAAACAGTCTGAAATATAAACAATCAACGTCCTCCCCCTCAGCGGGCCGCGGTAAAATTAAAAAACGTTGACCGGTCGGCGGAGATAAAAAGGTTGGAGAACACTGGCTTAGAACATAGGTTCCCAACCTTTTTTGAACTAGCGCTCCCTTTTCTAGTGAATATTTCGATACCACTCCTTCCCACTCAAGAGAAATAAGAGAGTACATAATACATGGTGAAAACACACAAGAGAATTAATTTTAAAATAATATTCTATTACTATATATAATAGAGCATATTTTTTTAATTTAATTTTTTCTAAGGCCCCCAATTTTTTTTTACTTGCGAATCAAAAATAGCTATTGCCACAAATATATTTAAATGTGTAATGTTATATATTTTAGTTTTAGATAGGATATTGTGGGAATTGAAATGCTATTGAATTTCTTCTCTATTTAAAAGAGTGGAATAATATACCTGTTATAAAAATGCTTTTGAAGGAAGGTTTTGATGACATGAAGTAATTCACAATAAATTATTGCTTTGAAAATAAAAAAAAAGAATTGCCAGTTTCAGCCTTTAAAGAATCACACGTTAATTCCTGGTTAACATGTTTAATTATATTTCTTGGATAATATACGTAATGAAATGCAGTGGACGAAACATTTTTTCTACTGCTCATAGACAAAGACAACACGTACACTACAGAAATTAAAATTTACTACATCATTCAATTTAATCTAAGTCTGAATGTAATGTAATCTTTAATTTTTCATCCACTTCCCGAACTACCAAAATATGCATCTTTTCGTACACGTGATAGAAATGATTTAAATACAGACAATCTACATAAGGTAACCAGTATTAAAGTTAACTTTGAGTTAAAGTTTGTTAGAGCATCGGACTCCAGACCGGAAGGCCTGGGTTCACGATGCCCGTACCGCCAAATACCCTCCGAGTACACGCGGAGCACGTGCTCGTTAAATCAGTGGGTCTGAAAGTCATGTGGGCTGAATCACGAGTGCAGGGAACTGGAGAAAATTTCCCTCCAATTCAGTTCCATGCCTAAATTGTGGAGGTGGAGATAGGTGGTGTCGCCATCTATCGTTCCTTCGGGAATTTCACCGAGCTAAATCGTACTGTCACTTGTATGGTGCTCAAGGCTAAAAGCCAATGACAGGCGTACATCTAGCCCATTGCCACGATGAATTTCGTGGGCCTCATCTAACTATGTTAGACAGGTGGCATGAGCAACAACAACAACAACAAAGTTAACTTTTTTTAGTAAATTATCTGTGTTTTTTTGTTTTGTCTTTTTTAGGTAATATTTGGTTATTCTGCCGTAGCCCTTCCGAGCCATCTCCACACCTCCTAATTTTCTCTGGGTCTTGAAAGCCTTAAACGCCTACAACGGGGCGTTATCTCCCACGTTGAGAACCTATGATTTAGAATATCGTAATCGTCGTTTCCGAATCTGGTGGCACTGAAGAGAAATTGTGCTATGCATCACCGTAACGTTCTTCCATATGATATTGGGATGTCATTGTATTTTACTTCCTCATCGTCCAATATGCATGCCTGGTACGCAAAACGGTCACCATCATGTCTAAAAAGTTTTTCCTTACCTTAAAGACTTTCAGCGGCCAAATTTTAATAAGGTTACCGCTAGATCAAACGGAACACGTAACGTTTGGTAACTATTCATACATAAATAATTAATGTAGGTAGACTGATAGTGTGTGACTTCGGTAGACACGTGGAAAATTTTTCTATCTTATTTGGGGAATAAGTTTGCCTTTGATATTTCTTGTTCTGTATGGTGTTGCATTTTGAATGGCCAGCAGTGCGTGTAGTTTAAACATACCTATACACACAATATAATGCACAACATAACTGAGAGTCAGTACTACTTTGAAGGGAAATAATTTAAGCAATCTAAAATTGTAACATTTTAAAAATCCCCTATAAATTAAATCTCATAAAATTAATGAGATCTACTTTATATCTATAATTTAAATTTAAATAGAATTTACCAATATGTGTGTGTGATCCTGTGTATATTTTATGCTTGGTTCTGAGTTAAAATGTTTAGTTTTGGGGTAAATTACAAATTTCTAGATGATACCTTTCAGAGTAAATAGTTTAACATTCTTTCAAATTTTATTCTCTTTTTCAAGCCATTTAATATAACTAAGGTGACAACTTGAAAACAAAAGAAAGATTTTAATCTTAAGCAGTTTTTAAAATTAGTTTAAAGAACAATGGTTTTGTGAGTCTAAAAGTATGAAGGTAGAGTTTTATGTAACATACTAGATTTTGTGATTGAGAAAGAATATTAATTTCAGCTGCTTACATTGAATCAAACTTTAAAAATTATTAAAGAAAATTCAAAATAGAAAACAGTAAGCATAAAATTACAGATAACATTCTGATAATTCTAAAATGAGCTTCTAAAATCAAATCAATACGACAAGAAATTTCTGTTGATAAATTTAATTAATAAAAATATTTCTTAAGTACATCAGATACATTAAAGTAACTTATTTGATTATGTTATTATTAGAGTTGGGAAATGTAGTTATATATGTGCATTTGAGATTCATATACTTAAATTAATTTACACATATGTACGAAATATGTGCATGATATTAGATGGATCATAAGAGTATTCTTTACTTTATAATGATTAGAATACACTCGGTTATACTGTATAAAATTTTAGATTTAAGTATTTGTTTCAGGATTTAAATTATCATTTTTCAAATCTACTGAATAAAATAAATGGATTTCGAGACATTGAGATGGAGAAAAAGGATTTAATGCTTATGTGTTTGTAAGCGATAAAATATTTCAATAAATTATAGTTAATACATCGTATCGAAAAATGAGAAAATGAATTACTTAGAATTTATTAGAATAAAACTTATTTTCGATACAAGTATGAATTTAAATATTCATTTTGTTATTTAATTTTTAAAAAGTTTTCTTCCCTAATGGAAAAAAGCTTAAGAGTGACAAACACATATCTAAAAACTAATTCTAAAATCAATGTATAAAATTAATGGTTTGAAATGGATTTCAATATCTATCTAATGCACCAGAGTTTATGATGATTTTGAACAAAAATGTTGTTTATCGAGGGATATTCAATTTTAATACTATAAAGCAGACATATTTTCATGGATATTTAAATAAAAGTTTGGATAAATGAAATATATTAGATAAATTTAACCTGCTCTCCTCCTCATATTTTAGAAAAAGTAAGCTATGCTCAAAAGTATTTATTAGATGTATAAAATGCTTTTAAATTTCAGAATATTTGAAAATGACATATTAGAATAAAAACAAATATAATAAAATTAATCTTTAATTTAAATTGCTAGGCTGTATAAAAAGCAATAAATACCAAAGAGAATTTAACTTTTTACATATATCTTGTTATGTGTATGTATATATCTTATATACATATACATATGAATATCTAATTATATACACATATATATATGCGTATCTTATAACATACATACATATGTATATCTTATTATATACATACATATACATATGTATATCTTATTATATACATACATATACATATGCATATCTTATTATCTTGCTGTTATGTTTTTACATCTTGTTGCTTTAAGAAACAACAACATACTTTCGCTTAATCTTGGAAAATACAAGATTAAGTGAGTGAAAGATGATGCCATTATCTCTAACGATTCATAACTGGTATATATGCTGTGATTTTTTTTTTAATCATATGATTAAAAATATTTTAGCATATATGCGTATTTGTTGCTGGAAATTCGTCCTCTGTTCTTACGTAATATACACACACACTTGTGTGTGTGTGTGTGACTTAACAATAATTCTACCCAACAAGAATCTAAGGTTTAAAACATTTATGGTGATTTTTATGAAATCAAATATGTTGCATGCAAAAATTGCATCTTTTTCTATCACATGCAGATTTTTATAACCTCTAATATATTTATCTATTTGCTTATATATGATAGTAATATATAATTATTATTAATATTCGATACTAAAATTATTACTAAGTAAAATGAAGACATCGAATAAAGTGTATAGAAAATTCTACTCTTAACAGAGGATCAAAAATCAATATCTTGTGATGATACTATTCCAATAATCCTAGTATATCACCAGATCTGCAAAAAGGTTAATGCCAGTAATTTATTTCAAGCGACGAGATTGAAATTTATTTTGCTTGTTCTATTTCTTGTATTGTTCATATGATAACTCAATTTTATCAATATGTTCATTAACGGGAAGAAATGTTCTTATACAGAAAATTTTTAATTGAAGAATTCTGGAAAATAATTTTTATCGTCGTAAGACATTTCTCATATATGATAGAGAAAAAAAGGCGTTTTTTTTTTTTTTTTTTTGAAACCAACAAAGTAAATTTTATCTGAATTATGTAGCCTTATACAAAAATATTCTAGGAAAAAAAATGAAAGTTGGAGCACAGAGTAATCAATATGATATATGTACGCAACAGTTAAGGAGAATATTTACAAATGATTGGCCTTAAATTAATTCTGATATCGTATAATAATTTTATATTACATATATATTTTTTGCCATTAGCTGAAAAAAGTAGATTTGCCTCCTAAGGTATTTATTTGTATTAAGGTATATTTCCTAGAATATAATACAACACTGAATACTTCGAACTTGGAAAGAATCTTCTATAGGATGAACTTTCTAGTGAAAATACAAAATCTTTCTTAATTAAAATGTGCAGACAACACTAACATCGAAGTTGTGAAATGTAAACATCTAGTACTAACAGAGAGATATTTGAAAAGTCAATATTTTAACTAAGTGTTTTAATATAATATAAAAGAAAGTACAGGTTGAAAGTGAAAATGAAGTTTCCTTATTCGAAGAAGTTAATGAACTTAATTAAAATGCTGGTAACCACAAAAATTTAAAATATAAGATATTCAAGGGCTTACAGATAATTTATTAAAAAAATTATTTAAAGTTTATCCATATTTGGCAATATATGAAGTGAAATAATTCGAACATTAGAGCAACTGGGGAATGATTAATAAAAGATAATGTGAATTTTAAAGTTTCAATATTGCTAGATTTAAAAACTTTATTTTAACTAGTTTACCGAAAAGAGGAGCAAACATTCACTTTCTTACTGCTTACTCGATATCATATAAACCTGATTTTTAAGACAAGAATAGGTTTTTTTTTGTGAAAGTTTTAGCCCGCGGGGGGAAAGACGGTCAGGTATATTCTTCTTTACGAAAAGTTTAATATTTCTGTAAAATACTCTGCTTTTCCCATGTGACTTTGTCTTTCGATATTTAAGTTCAGAACTTTTACTTAGCAAATATTTGTTCTGAGATAGTCTGAAAGTCGCAACATTGTTTTTAATACGAGAAGATCGTGCATGCAACTTTCCAGATATTCTGTTTGAAGCTCTTAAAAGTAATAAAAATTATTTTTAATACATTTTTGGCAAATTTCAAGAGATGGTGACATTTACATTTTAAGTAAGATGGTAGATCGTAAATTCAAGATGATAAATGCCATTCAGTGTGTGAAATATCTCTTTCATACAGTTTTCTAATGATGGTTTTTGTTTAGTATTATAAGGTGTTAAACGCTCAGCTAAAATTTTCCAACAGAGTTGTATATAAAACACTAATCACTTTATTAATTGAGTGGTAGTAATTTTAGATGCATTTTCTTTGTTTTATTTTTATTGATTATAAAGTTTATGTGCTTACCTTTTGGGACGAAACAAGTTTCATTATTTAACAGTTTTTGTTAATAAATAGAAGTTATAAAATTTTTCATGAATTTATTTAACTATTATAGTTTTGTGAGGAACTATTAAGGGATTTTTATAATAGAATATTTTTTTAAAAATATGTTTGAAATATGATTTGCATTCGTTAGCATGAAATAGTTCATAATTAAGATGCTTGAGGGTAAAATGAAACAGACTTTTTTTTTTAATTTTATCAAAAAATAACTGAATTTGCGAAAATTCTTGAAATGTTTTAAAACTTTTTTAGTAATTCTAATCTTAGGACTATGCATAATTTTCTGTTTCCATCGTAGTAATGCTATTTTTACCTTTTTAATACAAAAATTTAGGACTAATTTTTGACCATTTGAAACAAGTAAAATAGTAAAGAATAATGTATCTTACCGTTTTCCGAATTAAGTTTATGCTTAGTTTCTAAACTTACTTGAATTTGTGCCATTGCTTTAATAAAGTTTTCACTAATGTTTCAGTAATTTTTAACATGTTGTTCTACCACTATGAAGCATTTGAATTTGTCTTTTTATAGATTTGATGGTAAACTATAAGTTTTCAGCTGTTAGAATTAAAAATAAAGATTTCAACAAGGAAACTTCAGATATGTTTGACAACCTGTACATTATTATACGTTACAATAAACTTATCGAAAAATTCTTTGTTATTTCTCCATAATTTGTCCGTTCATTGTTTAAATTATATTTCACCTATTATTGATCTTATTTGAATAAATACTATTCTGTACAGTTTTTTTTTATTTCAGAACAACTAATTTTCTCGTTCCTTATAATTTTGAATGTAATAACAATCAGTAATTTCCTCATTACCTGACTGCCTACATGTTTATAGAATCTATAACTTTATTCATATACTTTAGTTTTATAATCTTGTCAAGCGAATATATAGAATATCACTTCACTTATATAATTTTGCTTAATTCATATCATTAATTTGTATCGCCTTACTTATTGCATTGTTTTATTTATATTATAATGTACCATTAGTATCTTATTGCTTTTTGTAAAATATTTCTTCGGGTGCATAGGATACAACAGTTACATTATACTGCTTTATTTACAACAAATTGCAGTATTTTCATAATATTGTTTTATCTATATAATATTGCATTACTTATTTTGTACAGCATCAATGAATATTACATTGTATAAGTTAATGTTACATTGTTTTCTTTATGTAACTTATATTTTATATGAAAATTAATATTACATTATAACTCATATATATATATAGAAATAAGTATAAAAGAAAGAAAGCACTTATTTCATAAGAAATAAGTGCTGCATTATTAATACTACATATTGCTTTAAACGTTCATTAATGCTTTATATGAGTAATATGTTACATCAGTTATATACACAATTTACGTTATTTTTCAGATGCTGTATTGATTCTATTATTTTGTTATATCTGTATCTTGTTGAATTGCATATATTTCCATTTATATATCACTGTATTATTTACCATTAATTTTAATATTAGTTTACTTTTTGCGTTATATATTCTTATAATAAATAATATACATTGTTAAATTGTGATTTTGTGTTAATACCACATAAGAATAAAAAAGCTTCTACCACTCAATGGTAAATTCATTCAACATGTTAAAATAAATTTTCTTTGTTTTATGAAAATTAAATCTACTTATAAATACAATTTTAAAAGATTAATAATTGTGTTCTTTTTTCCTAAGTATTAAAATTATAGAATATAATGGTTGATTAAAAATCTTGTACAAACTTAAATGGGTTATAGAATATACATAAACAATTTTTTTTAAAAAAATTAACAAATGTAAGAGCTTGTTGATACCAATATTTATAGCAACAAAGTTTTGTTGATAAATCTGAATACTATTTAGTGAGAGAATAAAAAAATTCTGCATGTTTTCAGCATTCGAATGGTGTTGGAGCGAACACACGCATTATCTAAAGATTAGTGAATCTTTAGACATTAGTGATCTGAAATTAATTAGTGAGATTAGTGATCTGAAATTAATGGTAGAGTTTCAGAATATCAGTCGTTGATAAAATGTGAGTTCACACATGCCGAATGTTGTGATATCTGGGCGAAATTTGAATATTTTGCTGAAACATGCATGAAGGAAGACACGTTAGCTTACATATATATATAAAAACAGAATTGGATGACAAATTATTAAAAAAATTTGGTGCTACAAAACTGTTCTTAGATTAATACCTACCTTGATACAAAATTAATATTTGTGCTCTTAGTTAGGGATAATACTTCTGATAAGTAATGTATTACACAAGATCAGCAATACCATTTATTTCATCATTTGCATTATATTCTTAATGTATATGTATTGAATATGGACTCATTTTGGCACAGTGAATTTACTTTGACGTTATTTATATCTTTTTTTATTGCCTTTTTTCGATAAATTTTATTGTAATTGAAACATTTATGATATGCAGCCTAAGTTTTCTTTGCAAATTTAACATAGCTTAAACAATTTTTTTCCCTTTAGTATAAAAAGAAAACATATACAGATATGTATTGATTAAATGTAAAATGTCTTAATCTCAAATTTTCTATTTCCCACAAAAGTTTGTACAAAAAAATTTGAATTACTCTATGGGATTTGAAAATGATGAATTATCTATTATTAGGTCAGTAATTTTGATCTTAGTAATTCTGAATATTTTTCTTTACATTTGAAATTAAAATTTTTTTTTTAGCATTTGTTGAAAGTACTGCAATTATTGAATAAAGAAACTAATTTTGTTTAATACTCTTGCCTTTTTGGCTGAAAAATAATATAATAAAATTATTTAAGCATTCAGAAATAGCTGTTATGAAAGAAAATCTGAAAAGATTAATTTGAATCGTAATTTTAGTATAATTTTCATTGTTTTGTTCAATGTTTGCTCTCTCTAATTTAACCACTGTCTTAAAAGTTCGCCTAATTTGATAAAGGTTAATTTTTGTATAATATCTACACCAATAAATTTGTTTTTCCTCACTTCAAAAATCATTAAGAAGACATAAAAATGTCAGTGTATATTCCGAATACGCTGTTGAAATTGTGACCATTTTTTTTTTGTATCAATTTTCATTCAAAATTTTAAAAATTAAAACGAAATTCCGTATAAGAACAGTCCCGGTTCACTTAAAGCTCTTACAATTCACTGGTATCAACAATCTGATGCTCTTGAATCAACGATAAGCTCCGTATTGGACTTGATTCCTTCGTCCTAGAAAAAAAAATTAATAATATTAAAATTATAATACAGCTTTTAGTGCAGGAAAAACTATATATTAAGTATAATATGCATAACATTTTGTGAGCAGAATTTTTATTAATATGTATATCTCATTAATATTCATACTACATAATTATTTTAAGTAACAACTTAGTTTTGTGATAGGATAAGTAATGGTATCAGTGATAACAATATATCAACTTCAAAAATAGATCAAGAATTATAATTTTGTTCTGTTGATATATTTTGTTTTTTTTACTGTCAATATATGTTACTTATTATGTTGGGAGAAATTAGGTACATGCTACTCTTTATATTGACTTCGTGATTTAATGCTTTATGTTTTTGATTTAAGTATTTTTGAATTTTTGAACACATGTGTTATTACAAATAATAACTCAGTATTTAATTTGATTAAGATTATAATAGATTTCTGTTAACAAAATAAGGCACTAACATATATTTACTTCCAAAGCATATATAATTGTTTAACAATAACTACTAATCTGCTTACGTAAAAGGTATCAGAATTTTAAATTAAGGAAATCGCTAAGGAACTACATTTCTAAAAAAGTTTCTTTTGTCTTTTAATACATGAAACACAACAGCAAAAAACTATTTGTAAGGAAAATGAGAATATATTATAATATACTTTAATATAAATTTTACCTTTAGTAAAAATGATGGATATTTATTTATAAAAATAGGTTTATTTTTAAGGAGTTAAGGGGACACAGTACGATTCAAATGACAAAAATCAGTCAAAAAATCAAATCTAATTTTTTAGCCTAAATTATTTTTTATATACTTTTCTACAAACAAAATTTGAAAGCTCTAAGTTTAAAAAAACGCAAAATTGTGATAACTTTTATGTTTGTTTTTGTTCACATCCAAACAACAAATTAAAACTTTAAACTGACTTCTCTCGGAAAGATAAAATAACAAGTTTGTCTTCATTTAAAATGCTAAGACTTTTTTTCTATTGTGCCTAATACTTAGAATTTTTTTTCACTTGTTGTTAATAGTACATGAAGTAAAAGTTGGTATGCATTTTTCAATCAAAGCAATATTTATTTTTTAAAAATAATTGAATTTAGAATTTACACATTTTTTAAGGAATTTTCAATAAGCATTCATAAAAAGAAGTATTGTATGAATACTAATCATGTTATCGCAAAACCCATACCAACTTTTTCTCTGCATAATTTGATGTACTTGTAAATCAAATTTTATATATGTAAGTAAATTTTTGTAGGAGGGGTAGCATTTTAAAATCACTTCATAAGTTTCAAGCTTTTCCCTTAAAAAAATTAAATGGTTAGCTTTTTTATAAAATTTTGAGCACAAAATTTGTTTTACATCATACATACACATAGGAGGCAACCAAAAAAATTATGAAAATCTTTAAATTAAAAAATTTTACGTAAATCGTACCATGTCCCTGTAAGAAATTTAGTATATTTCGAGAGATCTGCAGTATCCCTCCAGGAATAATTACATGAAGAAAAATAATATTTTTTTCTTAAACTGTTCCATTGTGAAATCTTGTCTGAAAATTTCTTCAGAAATTTCTTTCAATAAAAGCTGTTGTATTTTAAAAATCCCTGTCAGTTATTCAATTTTTCCCCTGAAAAAACAGCAAGGAAATTTATCTTTGTTGGTTGGTCATACTGGCAAGACTTGTTGAAAAAAAATGACGATCAAACAAATTATCTTTAAAGTTCAGCAAGCGTCGTGTGAAGAAGCATCAGCTGGCGATCGAAGATAGCACTCTAAACACTTTTTCTCAATCTAATCGATTTAAATTTGAAGCGGAAGCTGTTCCAGGTTGAATCTAAGAGATTGAAATTTGATGCCAGAAGTATGCCACAGCTGCTCCACAAGAGACATTCAGAGAAAAAAAAAAGAATTGAACTCGATAAGAAAAGGAAGAAGGTCCGTGAATTGACAAGAGTAGGCAAAGAAAATTAAAGTTTATGTTTTTCTTCTCTTTTAAGAGAGTTTTCTGTAAGACTTTCTAAAACTTTACTAATAAACTCCTGATTCTATTTCGTTCTATATGTCTTACAAAATATTGTTAAAGTTATGTCAACACTAAAAGGAAATACATAAAAATAAAGTTTAATTGGTGTTTTTTCTATTTGTTGAAAATATACAAGTTTTTTAAAAAAAAAACTCCCGTGGCATATTACACTAAAATTTTGTGTGATGATTTTATCACATGCCTTAAATAAACTATTCGTGGATATTTTTCTAATAAAACAGTCCTGTTTTATATAATTTAAGCTTGCACCCAATTATACTATTTAGTTTCTTTTTTTGTTTTAAAGCACAATGATTATTTTAGTTTTCTGTCAGTGATTCAGTCAAGGTGTTTTAACTCTTATAAACATGAGCCGCTATTTTGACAGATCATTTTCAAATACCAATTAAAAACTAGTTCTCCCATTCGAAGCTCTCTTCTATTTGAGTAGTTAAAGTAAATCCTGATTTATAAGTTTCTGAATCATAAAAATTTCTAAAGGATTGTAGAGTACTTGCCTTAGGAATTACGTTGCAGTCTTGCGTAAATGAAGTTATTTGCATGAATCATTTATTTTGGTTACTTTTTGCTAATTCTTCGTTGCTAAGAGATGTAAAAAAAAATAAAAAAAATATTGTTTATATATTACTTAAAGTACCATGAGAAGATTTTAATAGTTTTCTCATTTCTAACCTTGCTTATAAGAACTAAGAGATGTATTTGAATTGAATGTATTATTTGTTGAAGAAAAATATGCAAGTAAAAGAGATTGCCAAATTTTTAATCATAATTTCTTCGCACGAAGTAGCTTAGAGATAATTTTAGTAGTAGCAGAAGTGAGAGTGATTTTCACTGTAAAATATCTTTTTGTGACTAACCACTCAGAAAATTTTTGAGTCGAAAGAAAGCAAGCATAATGCAAGACCCTTCAAAAATTAAGCTGCAACCTGTTTACCTTTGTGTCGAATTTGAAAATGAATAAACATGGAAACAAAAATTTGTAAAAAGTATGCACTAGAAAGTTTTTGATTGAATTGGACACACTAACTTCCATAAGTTTAATACATGTTTTAAAAAAAGAAAAAAATGCACCCTTGGCAGAAAAATACATGAATGGAGAATTCAGTACATTGCAGTTTTTAAGAAGAAAAATTTTAATTAAGGAATGTGCCCACCCTTAATTGCAGCGAATTTTCGACATCGACTTACCATACTACCAATTAAGTTGTTGGACACCTAAATGGGAAGCGAGGCTGACATCGTGTAACCCTTCTTCCAACAGATGTAACGACCTTGAAGGGGGACTCAAAGCAGCAACGTGTCTATCAAGGTGGTTCTAAATATACTCTAAAGCAGGGGTACTCAACCTTTTTTCCCGCCGGGCCGCATACACATGATAGATATTTCACGTAGGCCACATACACATGGTAGTTATATTTCATGTGGGCCACAACATGCGGATAATGGAAAAAGCAGACTATAAGACCAAAGCAACATTGACAAACAAAATTGATCAAAATATTAAAACACAGTTTTAGCTTTTATTTTATTACTATATTAACTTTTCTATCGAACACACACACACAAATATTTATTTTTATGAATTTTTACCGAGTTATGGGATAATTTCTAATTTCTTTCACCTATGACCAAGCCTCTTGCTTACATTCAACTATCAAAAAAACAATTGGTAGCAAACTTGATATATTTGATTGCTTGATTGATAGAATTTCCTGTTAAATTTTTTGTACATTGTTCTCCAATAATTGAATTTCTTAGTGCAATGGGCCATGATCGGGGCACTAAAAAAAAGCTAGAGGGTCACATGCAGTCCGAGGGTCGCAGGTTGAGCAACGCTGCTCTAAAGGATTCAGGTCTGGAGCTTGATCTATTTGCCTCAAACCGTGATCCTCAAGAAAGTCTCCAACAAACATAGCTCGATGAGTTCTCTCATTATCATCCACAAGACTGAATTCATTACCAATTACAGCATTAAATGGGCAGACATATCAAACAAGGATCTCGTCCTAATATCTCACAACAGTTAGTTTTCCTCTTTGGAATGCATTCATGGTGTTGTGATCACCAAGATAAACCATTGCTCAAAAAATGACTCTACCACTTCTGTAACTGTGTTTTTCAACAATGTTGGATTGGTTTATCTTGTGCATTGCTCTCTCCAGATCAGCCGACGCTCTGAATCACTCTTCAACATGAACCCCTGAAATCATCTGTTATGAGAATAGAAATACATTAAAGTCTGGTCTAGGAAATGTTCCAGAGGAGCATCTCTGTCGATGGATCAAGGGGGACACTCATAACTAGTCGTCTCATATTGAGACCTTCATTGTGAAGGTAGGTGCACCGTAGTAGATGAGATTCTTGTTCCTGGTGAAACGAAAAAATCATCAAAAAGATGAGGCACAGGAGGGCTTCTCCTCATTCAGTCCAAAAGAGCTAGAAAATGGTGTCCCTTTGGTGTGGTAACTGGTGGTTAACCTGAAATCTGCAGAGAAAATTTGTACTCACACTATGAATTATTATGAGTTCAAAAATATGCGTTGTCGAACCAGTTGTAAATAATCAAATATCAATGTAAATATGTAATTAGTCCTTCAAATCAAGTTAAAATTAAGGAGAATAATCAATGCTGAGGTCCTTCCTCTTTTACTGAATAAATACTCAATTACAATTACTGTGTTAGACTGAATGACATGACAAAATTGAACAGCAAACATGAATTAAAATAATAAAAAATAATGAATAATAATATGCATTTATTTATCTATCCTCAATGAGTATATAATCAGCTTTTCTTTAGAGATAATTATTAATTTCAGCGAAAAATATTCAATCATCAATCCGATGCATACAATTTCTCTCTCTCTCTCTCGCTGTTTTTACAATTACTACTTTACTTAAGAAATACATTTTTAGTCTAATTTTAAAAATTATTTTTGTAACTTTTTACATTATATTTTGAACGGTTAAAATTTTATTAACCCCACAGTTAATTGATAAATTGTTTATTAGCGTCGCACTTTGAAGCTACATGACAAATCTCGTGTAGCTTCAAAGTGGAGCGACACTTTAATGGAGACGAATCTCGTAATTTTGAGCTCCGGTCAAGTCGAGAGGAGGACATCTTTGCTTATATTTTATTCTGTTCTTAGCTTAAAAATGTAATACTAAAGCAGAGAAAATAATGAGTCCTCTAATGATTGTTATAAATACGCAAAATTTAATAGCGAACTTTTTTGGGAGTAGCAACATACGATACGCAAAAAAGCATAAAAGTAACTTTTCTAGAAGTTATGGGGTTTTGAATATAAATGTTTTGTTGTGTTTCGATAACAAGTTTCGTTGGAGGTAAGACAAATCTTTTGTAATATGAGTTTTGTCTCATAGTTTTCTTACTGAAAAATATCAAGCATGAATTGGGATTTAAATATCGTAGAATAATTTTTGAAATGTATATAGAGATTTTTAGATAGCTTTTTGTCTTTCTTTGAAACTGATATATGAGTAATAGCATAGAATAAACAAAAATAGACTTGGGTAAGTAAATTAAAAAAAATATTTGCTTTGTCCTTACGCTTCCAAGCTATTCGTTTGTGTTGGTGTTAGAGGAAAGAGGATTTCAAAAGAACTGTACATTTTCCCACTTTGAGATAAATGTATATGTTGTTGTATAAAAACATTTCTCCATTAAAATAGCTAAAAAGAGGTTTGATAAAATTATAAAATTTCTTTTTATATGTATTCAATTTTACTTTAATACAATAAGAAACATTAATTCTAGAATGGATTTTGAATGAGTTTTAGTAGCATCTTTAAAAATATACCTGCTACACAAAACATTTATTGAATTGGGCCCTTTTCCTACTTTTTATAATCATTATACAGTTTTTTCAGATGTAATAATCATTTTTTTCCTGCAAATTGTAAATGGAAAATTTGTTCAATGAAAACTTCAAAGTACAGATGACCTCATACCATATTTAATAACATTCAACACCGTTGAAAAGACTGAGCTCTAGGCTTTAGCTGATGTTTTTCTGCTTTAACAGACATATTTATTATTACAGTTGTTCATCTCAAACATGTATAGTCCTCTCTTACAGATTGGTTTTAAAAGAAATATGAAGAAACGCATTTCACATTAAAAAATTTATGGAAATAGTTCTGGTGTCTAAATTTTTACCAGATTTCTTGTAAATTTCCATTGAAATTTTTAATTATAATTTTAGTAATATTGTAATTTATTAAATACAATGGAATTTTTTATACCTTTCTTACACTAAAGTAGAAGCCTTTTTCAAAAATATCGTCGTGAAATCAAATATTTTCCTTGTTTATTCTAAAGCCAAAAAAAACGATAAAGTAAAGAAATATTTCTATGAAGTGGAAATTTTTTTAGGTTTCAAAATGTGTTTTACAAGATATTAAATATACATGAAAAAGAACGAAAGAAACACAATTAAGTTGTTTTTCCTATATTTAAAAGAAAAGATTTTGAAGGGGAAAGGAACAAAGAAAAAAAAAACGTTTAATGTATGTTCATTTATTGAAAAGCTTGAGTCAGTTAATGAGCCGAGTAATTTAAATTCAGTCAACCGTGAACTTTATATGACAAAATTTTTTCGTATCGCTGTCTCGTAATTTTGGAAAACACTTTTAGCTGCCTTTGTTTCGGACGCTGCAGACAGCTATAACTCTTAAGAAAATAAATTTATTGTTAAAATAGCTCAGGCTATACATTTTTATTATGTGGACATCTATAATTAATAGTTAATTATGAAAGGGGGAAGACTGCTTAGGTTTATCTCAATTCATTTTGGATGATAAAATTTACAGTAAATAAATGTTAGCTGATAAAGTTGATTGAAAAATTTTCATTATCTATGTTTTCGTACCAAGGTAAAGTCTACTATGGGTACAGTGAATTCAAATTGTGAATTTTAATTGCACCAAATGATTAATACATTTCACAATGCTCCATGCGCAATCAGATTCAGTTTACACTGTCAAATATTCTCTAATATTGTTAATTTTATTTATAAAAATAAAACTTAGAGAGGTTTTTTTCCCTATTTATCTTTTAAAAAAATTTTAAATTATTTTTGTTGAAATCTATGGTTTTTTTTCCTTAAAAACTAGCTAAAAAATATTTATATTCTCTTGTTTTTTTTACTCTATTTTCCTTGACATTAAATTAAAAAAAACATCCACTAGCATATAATTGTTTATCTATGCAGAATATTTGTGCAAATTTTCGCTGCATTTCGAAAAAAAAAGGATCTCGCAGGGAGCCTTTTGAGCTTATTGAAGCGATAAAAATTTAGAATTCCCTTACATGAAGTTTTTTATGTGCATGATGATTATAAGCCCTTATCAACATTTTATAAAAGCAATTACTGCTGTAATTAAGGGACACCATATTATTTACAAATTCTTACACTGATTTTCTTAATGTTGTTATATTAAACGTACCTAATTTTCATTAAGAAACAAATTTTCAATAGGAAAAGAATGATTGATATTTTGATGTAATCTTCTGAAATATGTGACTGAAAGTGCAATTTGAAGTCATGTAAACTCTAGAACTTTATATAAAACAAATCTGAATGTAAAATAATATAAATAATCACAGCATAACTACTTTTATTTATGAATAACTTACCATTGTAAGAATATTGGGATTTTGAACTAAATACATCCAAATAAATAGATAAAAAATAGTAATTCTATAATTTTTTCACAAACTTTCAAAACAAACTTAATTTGATCATGCTTTTTGCTTACAAAAAATGTAAACATAGAGGCTTGGTCAGACTGGTTTTTGAGGTGAAAAGAGCATAAGTTGTATAAAAAATTATCGGAATTGATAAAATCTTAGTCTATTCAGTATCAGTGATTGCAAGCATTGCTAATATGCTAAGGGTGAAAAATCGAAAATTTGATCAATTTTTACCGATTTGAAAGTTTATTGTGAAGGAATTTAATGGAGAATATTTAGTTTGTATGTGTTGAACTATTTATTTAGTTTTCCAAAAAATTATAGATTGAAATAATTAGTATTTTCATTAATAAATAAAAATATAATGTCTCAAGTATAAACACTACGCATTTCAAAATCTCGATATAATAGTCTTATTTTCTTAGCCTAAAAGAGAAATAAGTATCTGAGGCTAAATTATTGACTTAAAACTTTACTTAGACTTGTTTATTTTTTTCAGTAAACACCCGAATAAACCTTCCATCAAGCTTTTTTGAGAAAGCCTTCCACGGGGAGGAAGATGGCAGCTTAGAATAACAGACGATATTGTCTGATAAAACACTTCAGGAACTAAGAGCCTCTGGTAAATAGAGAGATATCTCGAAAATTTTTCTATGGGAAGTGGAGGCATGAATCAATATTATATTGCTTCCCGAAGAAAAATTTCGATCGAAAGGGACCTCTCATCTAAAGGAGAGCTAATTGATAAGTGAACACTCTTTTCCTTTATTATAATGGCCGATGCCATTTTAATTTAATTTTATGCAAAAGCTGTCTCATTCACAGATGAAAGTTCTCTAATTGCCTTTAATTTATGTTAGAAAAGTTTGTGCTTTCTCAGATTTTAGAAGCATCACTCCCCCGTTTTAAGGAACATTTCTGAAGATGTTTTGTAGATGATTATTTTATATTTTATTGAATTTTTCCTTTTTTCTGTTCTACGACATTACTTGTTCTCGACTCTAAATATTGTTAATAAATTTGTAGTAATTTTGTGAAATATAAAGTATTAATCTCTATGTTGATGTGAAAGGCTTTTTAAAATTATTTCTTTGAAAAGCCACATATAAATGCATTTTTCAAAGGTGGTTGAGGAAGATGTTAGTTTATGTTATGAGGAATCTTAGGGATAGAATGTTACTGAAATATTTCACTTCCATGCATTTTGTAGGATAGAAAATAAAAATATTCTAAGCAATAATGCCACTAACTATACTTTTGTAACTTTGAACAATATATTTATCTTAAGAAAGGTAAATATTTATTATTAATACATATATTATATTCTTTTCATTCGCTTAGTGGTACAAAGTTTAATATACAAACCCACAAGCATGTTATAAGAATTTAGGTATACTCTTGATCTAAGGATTAATAAAGAAATCTAAAGGCAGAAAGTGCACTTGTTTTAAAAGAAATGTTAGAATACATAATATTATTATGCATTTCCATGTATGCTATGTCTCGTTCTAAGAATCAAGTCGTTAAGTATCATTTAATTTCACTGTAACAGTGTGGCATACTTATATTGATATTCAAATTTTATACAAAATTTGAAAAATATCAAAATTAATACAAAAATAACAAGATTCTAATATTTCTGTTATTTACAGCATTTAACTACATATTTTATGATATATAGAAAAAAATCTGTGATTAATAGAAGAAAATGAGATACCGAAGATATTATAAGGGAATATTTCTTCACAATGAAAAGAAATCAGTGAATAGGTTTCATTAACATTACTTTGTGTTATAAAAGAAAAGTTATTGATATTTATTACGGTTTAAGTAAGCGAGGTAATTAAAAAAAAACAAGAGAAAGAGAGAGAAGAGAGAGAAGAGAGAGAGAAGAGAGAGAGAAGAGAGAGAGAGAGAGAGAAAAGAGAGAGAGAGAAGAAGAAGAAGAGTAGATAAAGAGGAAATTAAAGGGAAGAGAATATATATATATATTAAATTTGACAGCTAAATATCAGATAGAAATAGCTTTATAAAGTTAAGAATAGGAAGATAAATCACCTATTGATTAGAATATAGTAAATTGTAAGACATAAAAAAAATGTAAAATAGATTGTAAGCAAAGAACACATGATTTATGGTAAAAACGATAATTATGTTAAAAAACTGAATTTGGCAAATATATTAGTGAACAGATTTTCAATACTGAACTCAAAAATTAATTATATTGTTTGAACCTGTAATTATTAATGTACTATCGCGTAATACTGTTTTCATTCACTCAAAATTAAGTTAAAAACATTTATTTTTGAAATGGAACTGGATAAATTTATTGTATTTTCAAAAAGACGAAAGCTATATAAATTATTTGCTTAAACATTGTCTTTACTCTTGTCGGATAGCTTTTAGTGTTATCAGCCGATTATCCGCAGAATTCTTGAAATTAATTTTCCGGAGTATTTCAGTTATTTATATGTTACTATATTCACTTACGCTAGTGAATACGCTCTTTGTTATATATTTTTGGATTTCAAAAAAATTAACAATTTATTTTAATCAAAAATGTATTCAACAATTTATTTTAGATTTTTGAATGTATTGTTTAAATATATTTTAATTTTAAATGTGAGCTAAATCATATATCATTATCAGATTCTGGATAGTTTTTTATGAATACGTTTTGTTTTCATTCAAATATCTGATATCTGTGTAATTGAAAATTTCTGGAAGGTAAATATTTATATGTATAGTCACACACAAAATTTTTTCTTACAAAATACTTTGAAGTGTTTCGCTTTATTTCATACAAAATACATTATCAATTTTTACAATTCTTCTTCAAATATAATACCTGATAAACGAAAGCTTATTTCATATGTTTTATGTATTACGAATAATTTTTAATCCTCATACTAATAAATACGTAGGTGAAAACTAAACGTTACTCACAAAATCATGTTTAATTTATAATAATTGAATCTTCTATGTTGATCACCTACATTTCATGCTTTAATTTATTTTTCAATTCCTATTATTAGTTCACACTCTCCCTATATGTATAGATTTATATATATCTCGTTCAAATTTTCAATCGTTAATAAAATATTTTTATTCCTCCACTGAAGTTCGAATACATTTTTTAAAACTTGTAGTGAATGACACTTGATGTTAATGCCATTTTTCAGAATATTAATTCATTAATTAAATTTTATTTTTTAATTTAAATTTATTCCGCCTTATTTTAGATGAAGTTACAACTAACTACAACAGATGGCGCCACTCAGGTTCAAATATATTTTTTTAAACTTGTAGTGGATAACATGTTGTTAGTAAAGTTTTTTTTTCCAAATATTGATGTATTAATTAAATTTAATTAATTAAAATAAAATTTTACTTGTGTTGACTTAAGTAGGAATTGACTTAAATTTTTTTATATTACTTGTTGATACACACACACAGCTCCAAAGAGTATACGTTATATTCAACGGATGATAGAACTCTTTATGTTCACCTCCTTTGTAGGTTATACCGTTTGACACACATTTAATATATTTTAAAGTAAAATTATTTATATTTTATTATTTAATCAACAAAAATAATTCGGTAACAAGAGGTAAAAGACAATTTAACTTATTTTTCGTGTTATTTTTATTTTATTTGGAGTTCATTTCCATTTCTTAGCTATATTCATTTATTAAATATAGTCTAATGCCCCATAGCTTAGAAATAGAATTTTTTTTTAACGAATTGTTCTTAGTTTTAGGCCTTTTGCAGTTACTGCACGCATGCAGAATTACGAAAATGAAATAAATGCTGATTTTATTTTTATTAACGTTACACTTAGAAGCAACGCGAGGACTATTGGCGACGAACCTCGTAATTACGAACTTACTTCGATCAAGTGGTGAGAACGATACCTGAACTGCACGCCATTCTCCAAACTTTCACACCACGCCAATATAAGGACTCTTGAATCTTGACAGATTTAACATGCATCAGCTCTTCTAAAATGATGGATCTTCTATGACACTAGGACTTGGAATTGAAATTTTAAATTATTTAGCCATTTTTTGTCATGGAAAAAATATCCTATTTTATTCCTATTAAGAAATTCTGTCTTATTATCCTAAATACGAGGGTTGCGGCAAAAGTCATAGCAACTAGCAAGATACAAGTCCGGATGGAAAATGTGACATATACAGATGAAAGGACAAGTTTTTAACTACATGTGTGGACAATGCATAGCATTGAAATATTGTAATACACTAATTTATTACGGTAGTATACAGGGCAATATGGCCTTCATGGGGCAAAAGAATGACAACACAGTACACATAAAGTTGACATGAGAAAGCTCGGCCTAAAGACCCTCAATGTAGTCCCCTGCTACTGTCAACACACGTTGCTAACGGTGTGGGAGGCGCTGAATGCCATCAGCCTCAGCATTTGTCTCACCATGTATGAATCGGGTTACCTGTTGGCGCACAGCATTAGCAATGTCCTCTCTCGTGTTGGAAACCGCCTACCACGTATTGGTTCCTTAATCTTAGGAATGAGATCAAAGTCACAGAGCGAATTTCTCCCTTGGCGAACCGCTATTTTGATGAAAGTGCGCTGTTCAACACGGGTTACTTCCATCTCACACGACACCAACCAACTAACTGATTTCACAGTCCTCGCTGCGCTACTACCAGCAATCAAAGATCCATCTGTTGTTCTGCAGACACACTATGCCTGCAGAGCTTCCACAGGACATATATACGTTTGTGATCCGTTCACATATCTACAAGAAAAAAATATTTTCCATGACTTATGCTCCAACCCTCGTATTTTACTAAACGAAGAAATAAAATTGTCATTTTTAAGTTTAAAAAAATTATTGAACTGAGCGAACTCGCATTTTAAAGGTTGAATTATTTTTAGATGATTATGAAGTAGTTGATTTTGTTTCATATAGAACAATGACCTTTAAACTGTGTTCCACGGAACCTTAAGGCTCCGAGTGGCATACCCAGGGGTTCCACAAGTCATAGTAAAAAATCGAAAAGAAAATTATAAATGTGTATGCAAAAGGGATTCACGTTCTCTATGAAGTTTGTATAACCCCAAGTATCTAAAGCTCATTTGTGTTATTAAAACTGAAAATTCTGCTTATAAATAATAGCTTTACTTTGTATAATACTTTTTATAAACTTTTATTATAATATAATAAAAGAATATTAAAACATTTTTCCTTTTATGTACTACTTAATAGATTGGGTAGATTGTTTACTTTCTCGAATCCAACGAAACAATTCTATACTCGTTAGTACAATGTTTTGCACAACTAAATAGTTTTCTAGTAGAAAATGCACCTTTTTCACTGGGGGAAAATCACATATAATGAAGGAGAGGGAACAACTTATCAACGTATCAAAAGATTCAACATTAAAATCTATATTTAAGCAAGAACAGCTCCTAAATTTTATGTTGCAAATTCATGCAAAATACACAAGATTTCTCAAAGAATTATAAACATTTTAATGCTATTCAGATCCATGTATTTAAGGGAAAAAATATTTCTCAACGTGATTGGCTACAAAATATAAAAAATAAACACAGAGTATGAAATGCGGCTCTAGATCCCTTAAATTTGAATACTTTGTGCAAAAAATTGTGTGCACGTATACCAGTTATTAAATATAATGCTTGGGTGGTGTCGCTTCACTCACAAATTAATATTATCGAGTAAATTATATATTAAAATTACTTTTATTCTTTTTATAATAAATACATTTTTTTACCTTCACATAAAGAACCTAAAACACGGGGATCTACTTTAAATATTATTTTAATATATATTCCTCTAAGTGCGTGTGTGTGTGGAACAAACACCTTATGGTTCTAAGAGATCCGTGAGTTAATGAAGTTTGAAGAGCACTGATGTAGAAAAACCGTAGGTTCTTTTTTAGTAATAGAAATAGCTGTTTCAGCATTATTTTTTCTCTGTAAAGTCAATAAATTCAGTATGTATTTTTTTTTCATTTTACGTTCTGTATTACTGTGTTCGTTTTTGAGCTGATAGTTGAAAATAGAATTTGCCCTAAAAGGGAGGGATTGAGTACATCGGGAGATTTTCTGTCCTTTGGTCTCTAATGGAAGGGATCAAAGAAGTGAATTAGGTACTTATGATTACGGATTTGTTTGGAAGTGTAAGTTCTCTGAAACGTGTCGTTACATCAATGAAGCTTATTATAGCTTTCTCTGTCAAAAATCTAGCTTTTGTTTTCCTTTTTAGAAATGGGGATCATGTACTACTTCGAAACTTTTTTGTTAGCTTTGATTTATGTACTAAAAGCGTTACACTTTTATTTTTTAAAAGCCTATAATATTAGCAAAGAGTTTATTAAAAGAAGTATTTTTAGAAACACTTAAATGGCAGCCGTAGGCAAATGTCAGAAGATAAAATGAGACATTTGCTTATTTTTGCCTTTGGGTGAAGTAAAATAAAACTATGTTTTATTTTTGTATTCTATTGAAGTAAAATAAAACATAGTATGACTTTTTTTGAAAAATGTTTAAAAAAGTGGTATAGTTTCATTCACTGGAAAAGTGCAGTAATAAAGTCTTTGGATAAAATATAATTGAGAGAATTTGCGTATTTATTTGAATTTCTCAAAAACTACTGCCCGAAAGATAAAAATAATATTTTCAAATAAAGAAGTACGTTTTTAGAGTCTATCATGCAAGAATGCACATAAGTGTTGGCAGTGGATTTATAGGAAAATACTTTATAAGTGCACGTGATAATTTCCGTGCTTCTTTCGTTCGTACACCTTGATGACTTTCAAAGACATTTTTGAGAACTTTAAGTGAAATTTAAAAACAATATGAGTAATCACCAACGTTTGGATAAGGGAATGATGCAGTGAATGTTAGGAGACTTGAGGTTTTAAGCGCTGGCTACCAGACATAAAGTAACGTCTAGTGTTATGTTAACTCATGGAGAAAATTTAAATGTTAAAGTTATTCGATGGTAAGGTTATTCAAGTGCCACGACGACTAATGAAGATCGATTCTTGTCCATTACAGCGAGGCGTAACAGGAATACAACAACTTTTTTTCTGTCTCGTGAACTTTAAAGGGAACTTAATTTTAAGGGTTACTGTTTCCAGAAGGTTACACGGGAGAAGTATACTTGTAAAAAGGCCTGTTGTGTGTTTTAATCCCACTTACTTTTGTTAGCATGGTGCAGAGAATGTAGACATTGGTGCAGGTATCAATTGGAAACCGTTCTATTCACTGATGAGTCTAAATTCAGACTAACCACTGATTTCCTCTTGAATTGTGCTGAATCGACCGACTACCTCATACTTTCTAGAATAACCCTTTTTTGTTTCATCTTATAACTTGTCTTTTTCTCCTGCGTTGATGAGCTGTACTTACGATTTTGCATATGTGCATCAACTGTTGTATGATATTTTTTGTGTTATATAATGCTATGCATTCAGCTGACTTCATTAAAATATATTCGGTACTTCTGGAGGTAATTAACCTAAAGGGAATATTTCTGAATTTTGAACATCAACATACAATTTGTAGCAAAACAATTAAGAATGGGTGGGGATAGTTATTTAAATATATTTTGGTATGACTATTATAGGATATTTTTGAAGTAAATAAATAAATAAAATTTAAAAATAAGAAAAAAATAAGGAATCTATAAAATAAGAAAAAAATTAACTTAATACAATAACCTTGGTTTTAAAAACATAAATTTCTTAATAAGCCAGTGTCATAAATTATTCTTTTAAGAAGATGTTCAATAATTTGAATTGAAGAAGTTACTACTTAAATATACAAAAATATCTAGCACTTATAATGTTTTGTCGATCTCTTGCATAATTTCTTGCATAATCTCTTGCTAATTATTTAAATGAGGATGATGCAATCTTGCATCACCCGCGTATGTAGACCAATCAGAAAGGACTTTATAGGAAATCATATGATTTGAAAAGCTTCCGGTTGATCGTGACTATAAATAGAAGAGATCTCAGGTGGAAAGGAAATGCTTTGTTATTTATATTGCTTATATGCGTGTTTGTTGTTCGTGTAGTTTTTTTGTGACTTGAAACAGCAACACGTTTCCTCATAAAACCTTTCAAAGAAAGCATCCATCCCAAAATGTTATATTACAAGTTAAAAATGCCTTAAGTCAAACCATTTTTTTTCTTCATATACACTACAAAACATCTTCACTCTAAGATAAGAATTCTACTTTTTATTATCTTTAAAAAGAAACTGATAAACAATTTGAAATGTTTATGGATTGTGTAGAAACCAAGTTTCGACGAAAGTTTCTATGTTTAAATATAATGATGGTTTTAAAAAAAAAGAAGTACCATATCCGAGGAAATACAATCTCGATCCGTCCTCCTTCCAAGTCTATTACATATGCGAATGAGACAGATGTTTGTGATGAGTTATTCATTATAAATTCTTTCCAGAGAAATGATCAGTAAATAAAAGATTATCTTTGAGGACATTTTAGGTTGCTGAAAAAATCTCACAAGCAGAAAAAAATCAGAATTGTTATATATATATATATATGACGATACTTTCCTCTAATATTTCTTCAGTATCTGTAGCAAGCATTTCTTCATGATTTTTTTTAATTCTCCGAGCGTAAAGTTAGATTTATTTTTTCAAAAAAATTTAAGATCTGCCTCAGCGAATATCACAATTTTTTTTAAAACTCTTATATTTAAGCTTTCTTTGGTATGTAAGGTACGGTGATATGGATTTGGATATGTACATATAGAGAGAGTAACATTTTATATATATTTAAATTAAATCAATGTTGAATGTGCTGTACCTCCTATTCTGATATTTTATTTCATACATTATATTTCCCAACTCTTTTCGTATCTAATATGTAGATAGAAAACAATTTTAAAAAATTAAATTCATTGTTTAGATTTTAATTTTAATGTCATAAATGTGGATAAATTTCCTGCTTTTTTTCATCTGTAGAATTTTCATCTGTAGAAGACTGTGCAAGCTAATACGTCTTCGATAATAATTTATTTAGCAGCATTGGTTTCTTATATATTGCAAAATAACTATTAGTAATAATATGGATGATAGAATCCTTCTAAATAAATAATATGTTAAACGAAGAATAATTATTAATCTAAATAAAAAAAATTAAACAAATGTGTAAAGGGGTTTTGAAAGGAAATTCCTAAAATTCAAATTTTTTATAGCGTAAAACAATTTTTAATGGATTCTAACTATTCTTATGTCTTAATAGGTTGAAAAAGTTATAAATTTGACTACTCTTCAAAAAACATGAGAGCTAAAGTTGTAATTTTTGTTCTATTTCCTTCAATATTCTGGATACGTAAATTCAGTCTTATAAATTTTATTTCTTTAGCAACTTTATTTCATCGATCATTCATGCATTAATTTGGCTGAAATACTAAAAGGAAATGAAGTGAAGCATGTATAAAAGCGATAACCCCGGATGACAGAAATAAAAAGTAGTTTAAAAAGAGGCGTAAGGAAGCCCAGCTTTTTTCATATGGATCAGGCGACTAGAAAACTTGTTAAAATAACATCTAGGATGCAGAATAGCATTTCTTAGAAAGGAAAGTTTGAATAGAGGTTAGTAATGATATGTACATATTTCAATAGTCTGATAAAATAAACAAATAATTTAAATTGTACCTTATGGATGAATATAAAAAGGAAATTTTATCTACATTTTTGTATTTTTAGTTAATATAAATAATTTTTATATACTAAATACTTAATTATTTTTAATGACTTCTAATGCATTAATTTATTCAGTTGTATAGTTCTTTCACATTACAAAGTAGAAAGTTGATATTTTGCTTTTCGTTGAAAGGATATTAGTGGAATTTATAAAACTAAAACTCAGGAGCATAACAGTCCATAGAGGGCTGAGGTCCCACTGTACCCATCTCAGATTTCATGTCCTTGGGCATTGAGGTGTATGGGCAGAGGTTCCTGTCAGGTGGACAGTCTGACACGAAAATCCCCAGTGTTTAGTTCCCAAGCACAAGCTTGGTACTCATTTATCGACCCACTGAATGGTTGAAAGGTTGGATCGACCTTATCCAGCCTGGGGGTTTGAACTCCGGACCTGTGGCGTGGAAGCGCAATACGCCATCTCTCGGCCACTGGGCTGAGATTTTTATCAATGGGTATTAACTGTTTATGTTCAATAAAGAATAATGATAATCTAAAGCGAAAATAAAAATGTCGCAAAAGGACTCTGAAGACAGAATGAACATGAATCAGAATGAAAGTGAGTTTTCTTATGTATGAGATCCTAAAATTTCCTCGGAAGTTAACTTTTTTTAAGTAAATTTTTTAAATAGAAAATTAAAGAATATCCTTAATAATTTCTTAACAAAAGCCTTTTCTTCTAGAAATTTACAAGTTTGTTGTAATTTGATTGTTACGCTCTTAATTTTACCAGTAGCAGAGTGAAAATTTTGTCTGTGCTTGAAATCATTTCTCAGAATATTTTTCTTTAAAAAGCATAAGCAATGCTTTTGATTTAGCTAATTGTTTTAAATTATTCACTATTCTGTTAAGTGTTTCATATTATGTTTTCTATTATGTACTTATAATATTACATACTCTGCTGTATTATTAGTGTCAGTAATATTGATGATATTTTGACAAATTCTTTTACATAGCCTTGATGCAAACATCAAAGAGAAAGCTTATTTGCCATATGATTATCAGGCTTAAGATTATTTGAAATATTTTGTTATATAAAATGTATTACTACATCAGTGTACTCTATTTTTGCTACTTAAAAATATATAAAATAGCATTTACTAGAGTTTTGTGTGTTTGACTGTTGAAAAATATATTTTTAATTATTAAAATACGAACTTTACAACAAACCTTTTCTCATTTCACAGAACAGATTTAAGAATAATATCTAATCGAGGCCACTTTTTAGCTAATAGTACATGTATTAACTTATGCTACTGCGTACTTATTATTTGGAAAGTTTTTAAAAGTGTGATATAGTTTATTTTAAGAAGTAAAGTAAGAAACCGATTTAGAATAATGTAATACAGGAAATGAAATATGGAGTCTATTTTGTACCAGAAAATAGACTGATTTATTTCTGAAAAATAGACTGAAAAATATCGCAAAATGTGTTACTCAATATAAGATAGTGCAATTAGATTATAGTTTTAATGTTAGAGCATTTTACTATCTAAGAAAATCCATTGAGTTTGAATACTATTTTGAATAATATGAGAAGACAAGTTTTAGTATTAAAAGCCAAGATTCGAGAATTTTCGTGACCGCATAAAATATTATCTATATGATTATAGTAATGGAATAGAATTACTTGTTCAAGTGACTTGCCTGCAGTTTCTTTTTTAAATGTTTCTATGAGACCTGACAAATTATGTAAATGTGTAGGAGGCTGATTTGAAAATTAAATGAAATAAAATAGTTTTTTTATTCTAAATGCTCTGTGAGTAGAGCTGAGTGAAGCTATTTACTTTATAAACACACGGAACTTAACCAGGAGTATTTATTTAATGATTTTGTCATAGTTTGTTTTTAAAGAATCTTTTGTACTGATTACAGGCTTTATTCTAAAAGCTATATTATGCTTTCAGTTATATATGTATAGATTGCATAAAATTGTACCAGCAATTAGAGAGATAAACGTAAAAAAAATAATTTTTTTTTTAAATTTCATATATTCTAATATATATATATGGTGACCAAAATTAAAAAAACATTCCTTTTCTTTAAAGAGACCATTTATTTTGAAAATTCAAGAATAGAGTAAGGATGCATGGCTGAAAATAATCATACTATAAGTTTGAATCTTGAATATTTTATTTTCTCTATTGGTTACTTTTTATTTCATTTTAATTATATAAATTAAGGATATTTCCCTAAAAACAAACATTTAAACTTTTGAATATATCTAATTTTACGTTTAAATAGCTTAAATTTTGAAATATAACAAAATTTAATGGAATACTGTCCTGCTGTTTCGTAAGGAAAACAATACCTAACATGTTAAAAAAAGGCTTTCTAAGAACTTTCTCACAAGTGACAACAAAATCATCTATTCTTCTACGCTTCAAAGATTTATACTAAGTATTCAAAAAAGTAATGTGGACATCTAGAATCATAATGGAAAGCTGAGAGCAAGACGCAGGGTAAACTGTTTTTCTTCCAAGTAATCGATTAGAAAAGTGGGATGCCCATTTTGAGGTTTCCTTCTTTTGAAGAAGTTTTTCTTTTGTTCTTTGAAGGTATTTTTGTAATCAGACACGGGAAATCCCACAAGTACTGACGATAGTTTCTTTGTGTTTGTCTTATTTTATCATTGGTTGCTCTGTTTTGATGCTCATTTTTTTCCTTTTATTTCTACGTGACCCCGATCATGATGACAGTTCCCATATGGTGTAGACATGACTTCATACTAACTTGCACTTAGAGTGATATGTTTTTAGTCGACAAAGAACAAATCTCTTATTTCTTTCTCACCCTAACTAGAGAAAAAATTGGGTTTTGTGAAAGAAAAGTATTCTTTTCCTTAATCAAAATTCATTTATTAACATGTTGCAATGTTATATGTTTTCATAAATTTATTTTTTAGTATATGCATTGGAACGTTACTATGATCTGAGTCTGATTTTTGATTTAGAAAAAAAAAAATTCTAAAACTCCTAATGAGCTGCACAAATTGTCAAACAATTTAAGTATAGCAAGTGAAACAAATAAAGTTTTACCCCCATAACTTGAATATTGTTTATGGAACAAGATATTAATAAACATGATTAAACTGAATCGTGGGAAAGTAGAACTCAATGGCTTTGTGTAAAAATTTCTTTGGATGAAAGTTGGTGCAAAAATGAAAAACTTTTTATAGAATAATTTTTCCAAAAATTTTAGAGTGAAAGTGATTTCTACGAGGTAAAATATAATAGATTGAAATTACTCTGCTAGTCATTAAAATAGCAACACCAGGAAGAAAAGCAAATAACAAAACTTTACTTAAATAAAAACATAATTAAATTTGTAGACAATTTAAAGGATATAGAGTATCCGAAATGAATGCACACAGCTGCCTTTTCCAGCTACTAAAATGGCTGTAATTCGATTAGGCATTGAGTCGAACTGGGTTTGAAAGCTGATACAAGTCTGTGCCACACTTCATCAGTCGCAGTAGATGGATAGTGGGAGCATCCCAGTCTCTTAGCAATATATCGTCAGATGTTTTTAATGAGTGTAATATCTGGAGAATGTGCTGGTTAGGGCAACAGTTGAATATCCTCATTGACGAGATAGGCGAGGACATGACAAACAAACATGAGGTCTTGAGTTACTTTATTGAAAAGTGACGTCTCCATGATGAGGCACAGCCACCGATCTTAAGATAGGAGAAATATCTGGCTGTTCAGATTACCGACGATGCCAACAAAAGGTATTAGTATCTTGTAACTCAATGGCTTCTCATGCTATCACACTAAGTTTTGGGCCCATATGAAGGTATCGAATGTAATAAGGCCATACACGTTCTCCTGGGTGTCTCCAGACACGGATACGTACATTATGAGGCTACCCGCAGAACCGGGAATCGACTGAAAAGACAACAAGGTGCCACTCTGGTTTCCTGTTTTGTCGTAGAGGCGCACCACTGTCATTGCGCTTTGCTTAGCTGCAGTATCAAGGGAAACCTCAATAATGGCTACCTCAATAATGACAGTCCGTGCTGCTCCAGACATCTTCGAACATTCTGTGCGGATACTTATCGTGCTGCAAACAAGCCTACTCCCAGACTCAAGGCTGGCGATGTGGCCGTACGATTTGGTAAAGCCAACCTGACAACATTTCTATCCTTTCGGGTGTTAGTGTAGGCAGGCTATTGGGATCCTGCATGGTATTCAGTGTGATCCTGCATGGCATTCAGTTCCCTCCTGAATTCATCAATTCCATATGCCTATGACATATCGTATGACAATCGGATTCTGATCAATGCGAGTAACGATATCACGGAACGATAAAAACCCTATTGATAGACTACAATCCTGCTGTTATTCATTTTCTACACGTGCTGATAGTCATTTTTCCTTCTTATACAGGATATAATGCTATCTTCTCACAAACAACCGACATACAAATGCGTTTTCTGAATGTGAAACCCGCTGCTTTCCTTTCCTTTTATACAGAGTTCGAGATACCGTTTCTCCCTTTCTTCTTAGTTCAGTTGCGCTTAAATGGTAACCTTCTTCCTTTCATGCGAATTTGACGTTTGTGTCATCTCTACTTCAAGGTGTTGTAACTTTAACGACCAGCAATGGGTTTAGATTTCAAAAATTGTGTTAAATGTTCACTGTTTAAGCATACCATGAATACTTAACATTTTAAGAGTAATTAATTTTGTAGACAGAATGTAACATTAAGCTTTCTGTGGCATATTAATACTTAATAGTACGTAACATTTATACAAAAGAATCATAGAATTAATGGGAAAATGAATTTGTTATTATAATTATGTAATTTGGAAACCTCATTTTAAGAACCGTTTTAAGCCATCAGGTTTATGTGTTGGAAATACGTTAAAAGTTTTGAAAGCATTGTCGTCGTGTAGGATTCTAAATTTAAGTTAACTTAAGTTGAAAAAAATTCATAATAAATATATAAGTAGATTTTTCCGAGAAAGAATTTTACAAGTAAGTCGGAATAAGGTCTGTTATACTAAAATGCTAAGCGTTGTTTTCGACAACAACTGAATGATTTTTATAACTGTAAGCAATAATACAGTTGTCAGTTTTTGAAATTAAACTATCAGGAACTTAAATTTAAATTAGTAATCAAAGTTAGCATTTTCATTTTTGCTCTTTTTAGCTATTAATAGATGTGTTTTTTAACTTTTCCATGTGCTGCATCAATGAAGAAAACTTATATTATTTAAAAGAAAAATTCCTTACATTTTTAAATTTCAATTTTTATAAAATGTTTTAAAATTCTGTAAATGAGAATATTTTTAAAATGTGTCTCGTTGAGATATTTCTAATAAAATTAAAGTAACAAAGCTATTATTACTTCAAGTTTTAGATAAAAAATATTATACATTGATAGAAAGTAGATATACTTAAGAAAGTTAAAGTATAAGAGAACTTTTTAAAATGTACTTAAGCCCACGAGCTGGAAGTTTATAAATTATTACAAAGTTTATTTGAGTGTGTGTTGATCTCTAAGCGATTATTATTAAATGAAGAAGTTGAGATCATAAGTGGCACATAAATTAGTTTCATGTGTAAAACAAATAAATGAGAACTTACACATAAGTAGACATTCAAAAATCCATTTATTATCCACATTGAAACACCCATTAAGTTTCACAATATACTTAAGATCCATTATTGGATTAACACACCAATTGACAAATATCTTGATATAGAGTAAATGTAAAGCAAACATTCTTCATTAGCACGAGTATAGAATGATGGAGTACAACATTTTTTTCCCTTCAAAAGCGTGATACAAATGTTGGTAGTAAAATTGCTAAGAGAGAAGAGCTGTAATAATACTGTAAAATCAAAAGTTCTCACAAATGTGTTTCAAAATGTAATTACTTGACATGATGATACACATTGCATTATAATCGAAAAACACATTTCAGATGAATTCTCACTCATCAAATGAATTTTTAAATAACAGCGTGAATTACACTCACAAATGAAAAATAATTTTTTAAAGTATAATACATTGCACATTTATAACAATATATTAATTCACATTTAGAGATACATGCATAACATCTATATATTTAAAACAGCAACTTGACAAACAATGAATTTCACATGAAGAAATTAACAATCATTATTGATGCCTCACATTTCCTTAAATATTTATCATACTCAGTAGTTAACCAAACACAGTTAAGGAACAATTTTCTACTGTTTATCAAGTCTGATAAAATTTATAACACTGAACAAATCTCTGATGCATTTCAAAATAAATTTTTACTGCACAGGATCCACTCAATTGTGGACATTACTTAGATAGAACCACAAGAAATGACACTCAGTAAAGTTTTATCATAATTTATCAAGAAGATACATATTGTTATTTACAAAGAACACTTAATTCAAAGGCTAATACAAGCCTACAATTTATTCTAAAGAATATCTGGAACAAGATGAAATCAGCACACGTGAAGATTACATAGCATACTGTAACATGTTTTTATATATTTTGAAATATATATTATATAATTTAAGAACAACATTAACATCTCAAAAGTACACAAATAGGATGTCAGATTATACGAATTTCAAGCACACTTTTTTAATCACCAATAAATAAAGACAGAATTTGTAGACTAATTTATAATAATCAAAAGGTTTTTATGTAGGAAAAATTTTAATCCATGCCATTTTGTGCAATTTTATATATTAATCCTTTGAAATATGCAGAATAAAAGCAATTTTTAAAAAACTATTAAACAAGCTGATAGACTACAATGAATGCATTTAACATACATTTTAATAAAACATAAATTATTTTTGCCAATTTATGTTGAGTTACCATAGCAGTTTTTTTTAATATGATATTATATGTTGAAAACACAAATCAAAGAAAAGTATTTAATATTTAATTAAAATTTTTCTTTTAAGTACCAGTATTATATCATTTTGGTGCATAAAAAATCATTTTAAATTAAAAAAAAAAAAGAAAATTCATTTAGGTTAAAAAAGATTTGTGTTTCTACATTTTTCAAAGTTTGAAAATTTTGCATTTTTTACTATTTACTTTTTATTTTTCTGAAGAAAACCTCGAAGATACCATATTTTTAACAGAAAGCTTACAATATCCTTCAATTTGTTTGAGAAGCAGGATACTAATCACTGTGCTGTAACGATCAAAGATGGAGCTGTAATGGATAAAACATATCTGAGCCATTTAGAAGTATATTTTGTTTCCAATATGGATCTAACTTAAAATAATACAAATATAAGAGCATTTAAGCTGACTCTTAAGGATTAGGTTTCACATCCAATATTAGATAACACGCTTCTAATAAAGAGTAATTACCCAATTTTCAGAGTTCTTGATTGTATTTTGCTAGCTTCTGTAAAGTTAATTATTTTGCTTAACTGTATAATTAACTGAATTTTTTGTCACGCCTTTTAAGGTGAGAATTGTGAATATTTTAGTTAAATAAAAAGTACTTGTTTTGATACTTAAACCAAATTACGCGAGTTTCTCATTCATGATATGCTCTGGAAATATTTAGTTAAGTAAATAAAATATGGACTTTATTTTTATCAATTGTTTATTCGGAAATAAAATTTAATTCTTTTAAAAAATTTTTAAAAAAGCGTCTAGGAATTGATATATCGTATAATCCGGCGTATGTGTGTGTGTGTGTGACCCGCACTATTAACTCAAAAAGTAAGATCGAAATTTATGGGTGAGCGTTATACACCTGGTATGAAAATGATAGCTTTAAAAGTAAAAAAAAGTAATAAACATAAAAAAAATTAGATATCTACCTACATCGAAATTTTGTTTATTTAAAAGAAATGACATACCTTATGAGCTTAAAAAAGGGTTGTAATTCTAGAAGAATACTATTTTTTCAAATGTCTGGGATAATACTTCTACTAAATGACTTCAAAACATAAGAGCATTGTAGTTTTTTTCGTATGAAAGAGGGGGTGCACGCGCTTTATACGGCAAATATACCTAAGAGTTAAAAAAGGCATCTTGAATGTATGGGTACTTCTTATACGACGATGAACGTTATGAGCCGGATTTTACGGTAATTAGCTTTTGAAGACTACCATATTTTGGAGCTTCAAATTTCACTTTTATTAAAAGATGGATTATAATACTAAGCATGATGAAAAAAATTGACCTTAGAGGAAACTATTGTGGGTAAATGTGATTAAAATTCAATAAAAAATTTATTTGTGAAAATTTATAATTTAGAAATTTAAACCTTCATTCATATTAAACAATTACTTAAGTAAAAGTAGTATTTTTACTGACGTATGAAACAAGAGTGGGGTTATAAAGGCCCTTTGTAGTTCTTTCACTATTTCAAAAAAAAAAAGAGAAAAATGTTGGAATTAAAGTAGCGCTGTATAAATTTAAGAAATAAATTCAACAATACGCTAGTAAAATATAAAAATAAATCAAAAATATTCTATAAGTCCATTTTATATTTTAACAAGTTATGACACAAATTTAATAAGATTAAGGCTGAGAACGTATGAATGGCATTCTTAATTATTATGTAAGATATTTCCTTTAGTAGCTCTCTTTATTTCTACAATAAAGAATTTCAAAAAGGATATATATATACACATACATGCAAATGTTTAAAAAGTTTTCTATTTTTCTTTCTTTTAATTGATAGTGAAATTTTCTCAAGCTAATGTACTTGTAACATTCAATTATCTTCGATGTAATTTGCTTAAAGCTAATTGAAAATGATTCCTGCTTTTCACATTTAAGAACATTTTTAACAATTCAAATTTGTTTATTTTTTGCTTTAGGCGTAACTCAGAAACATTATTAAGACAAGCATTGGAAGAGTAGGTTTATTTAATAAGTGAAAAGGCATGAAATATATCTTTTTAATAAAAGAAAGAATATATATATATTTTAATGAAATTTTTATATATAAGAAAAATATTCTTATAAATATAAGAGTGTATATCCCAAGAGCTTATTTTGAAACAAGAAAATAATATTTTTTATTTTATAGTTTTGATGGAACTTCAGATAAGTAGCTCTTAGATTTAATCTTGTTAATATATTTCCCCGCACAATAGTGCTATTATTCGAAAAAAAAGGTTTTTGTCTGAAATATTTTTTAAAAAAAAAATTTATTTAAGAATTATTAATATTTCAATATTTTTGTTTCCAATTTTTTCTCTTAAAATGGTACAAAAGATACACAAACTCAAATTGTATGAAATGACAGTAATAAAATTATTTTTAGAAGTAAAATTACAAAAGAATGACAGGGTTTTAAATCAATAACTATTACTTTTTGAGATAACATATAATTACACTGTGAAATACATCTTCAAGTATTTTTGCCCTCAGTTTACGAAATATCTTTGACAAATGAAGTTTAAAGAACAAAATGAAATGGATAAAGTTATACACATATACATAAATATTTTAAAAATTTAACATGTAATAAACGTTAGTTAGATAAATGTTTCTATTTTGTACTCATTCACATTCTGTGATAAATATGCATTGGGCTTAAGAACTTAAAAGACATATATTTATAAAAGAACTCCTTAAATGTTAGATCTGTTTCAATGATAAATATCAAATAAATTTCAAAAAATAAAAGTAAGAAAGAAAGAATTTAAATTTAATTTCTGAGTTAATGGAGAGTGACTTATAAGAAATTAACCATTCAATTTTTAATGTACTTGCACATTTTATACCTCAAAAATTAACTCTTTTACCATGTTCTAAATGACTAGAAATAGAATAAATTTTTGTCGATATATGCAATTCATGTCGATTTAAGTATAGCCTTTTTCGACAAAGGCTACATTTAAAGCAAAGAGTGTGCTTGAAATTACTGATAATTCTTGTCCAAATAAAATTTAATCTTCGATTCTATGAGCTAAGAAATTGACACATTTTATGATGTTAAGGACATATATTTATCTTTTATTTTCTAAAGTTATCAGAACAGAATATTGTTTAATCCTTTACTTATAACGAGGTAATACTTATTACTTATTAACTTAAGACAAAGTTTCAAAAAGTATACGAACATTGTTGTATAGTATAAACACATTTCACATTGCAAAAACACCAAGAACATCGAATAAAAATTCAATATATATTAATGTTGATTACGTAATCTATGTACACCGTCAACGAAAAATGCACATTGCACCAGAAATAGGCAATTGTTACTTCAAGAAACACAAAATTTAACTGAAGTGATCTCAAGAATTTTACAATTTTAATTCCTTAAGTTACTCATTAACTTAAGACAAAGTTTCAAAAAGTATGCAAAAATTATTGCATATTTTAAACACATTT
>BMAV01025480.1:1165102-1201472 GCA_019973955.1 Trichonephila inaurata madagascariensis
CCAGAAACAGACAACTATTACTGCAAGAAAAAACAAAATTTAACTGAAGTGATTTCAAGAATTTTGCAATTTTAACTCCTTAAGTTATTAACTTAAGACAAAGTTTCAAAAAGTATGCAAAAATTATTGCATAGTTTAAATACATTTCATGTTGCAGAAACACCAAGAATATCGAATATAAATTCAACATACATTAATGTTGATTGCGTTATCTATGTACACCATCACACCGAAAAATGCATTGAACTAGAAACAGGCAATTGTTACTGCAAGAAAAAACGAAATTTAACTGAAGTGATTTTAAGAATTTTGCATTTTTAATTCCTTAAGTTATTCATTAACTTAAGACAAAGTTTCAAAAAGTATGCAAAAATTATTGCATAGTTTAAACATATTTCATGTTCCAGAAGCACCAAGAACATCGAATATCAATTCAATATATATTAATATTGATAACGTAATCTATGTACATCATCACCGAAAAATGCATTGCACCAGAAACAGAGAACTGTTACTGCAAGAAAAAACGAAATTTAGCTGAAGTGATTTCAAGAAATTTGCAACTTTAATTCCTTAAGGAAAAAAAAATGTAATGAAGTTCCAATGAATTAAAAGTTTTAAGCCAGCATAAATTAAATTAAGTTATTCAAGTCTTATCTAATCAAATCACGACTGAAAGTTTAGCTGTACTTCGTTATAAAAACGTTTTTCAGATAAATATTTGACCTTTAACAATTGAGATGAATTAGAATAAAACAATTCAAAAATAAAACCAGGTTTTCATTACAGTTAAATATCAAATAAGGTATCAGATATAAAGTATTTTGGGTTTTACAGAGTTCAATGAAATGTAAAATTATTGCGAGGACTTTTTATTAAAAGATGTTGGAGCCTTGAAGAACAAAATAGTGATTTACACTCACTAATCACATCTTTATAAATTAAAAAACCTTTATGAAGAAAAAAATTTGAAGGGAAGAATATATTTAGATATAATACATATACACTTAAATTCACATTAAGACCCATGATAAAATACCAGTTTGAATAGTTTCAGTTCAAGAGCACAATTATTAACCCAATAAATGTCAATTAAATGTTTCAGTTTCAGAAATTTATTTCATATATTGTAATTATTCTATTATTACTATTGTGTGTCCTTTAAAATTCATTGTATAAATATTTATTTTCGAAAATTACATGTTCAGTCTTCAGATAATTCTTAATTGTTTTTGCAGTAAACCAGTCGTATAAAAATACCTAGCATTATACTTGTTATGAAATATCTAAGCAAATCAAGCTCATAAGTTTAAATAAAAATGAAATTGTAGAAATAAATATATGTATGCATCATATTTTTTGTTTTTTGTATTCAATATTTCAAACATTGAGATTCATGGCTTCAGAAAAAAACTTGTTAGCGATTCATTAAAAAAAATGCATCTTTTTAAAAGGTGAAATGATGAAATTTAGACTATATTCAGCCTAAAATATTTTTAAACAAAACTAAAAAAACAAAAAAATTTCTATTTATAAATTGCTGAAGTCAGCGAGGTTGTAAAGGTATTTAATTTTCTCCTTTTCTTTTCATTAAATTATTATACGGAGTTTTTTTTTGTTCCTCACATATAAATAATTATGTTACGTTATTTTAAAAAAAAAAGAAAAAAAACCTTTATTCTACATTTGTTGAAGTTAATTATATTATTAATTACCGATACACTTCTGATGGACAATTAGAGGTGAAATGGATAATAATAGATTTAAGGAAGAAAATTTCCGAAGACAGATGTCGTTTAATCATATAGTAAAAGAAGTATAATAAACGTATTTGCAAGGTGCATTGAAAAACGTTAAAAGTTGTATCATTTTATATAATTATATTTAATTTAACAATGAGAAAGAGAAATAATATTAGAAATATTAATGAAATGATATAGTAAACGTATTTAACTTGGTGAGTAAGTAAAAATGTTTTTGAAATAAATGATAATCTGTAATTATTACTGTTATTATCATTGCAATTTTTTCAAACTTTTAGCAATTAATGATAATTTTTGATTATCTTTATTTATGAGCAGTAATATCATATATTTATGCATGCACATGCATAGAGACTCAAGGGTTTATGTATACGATGGGTTTACTGTTTATATAATAAATTTTAAATGGAAGACCCCGTTTTTAAAAGCTTTCTTCTGTTAAAAATTTCTCAAAATGCGACAGTTTTCAAAAGTAGTTCCTAATAAGATTGTTTTGAAATATTTTAAAATTTGTATTAAAAAATTTTAAAAATAAAGACTGCATTGATTTTAATCGAGTAATAATACTGCCTCGTATTTATTAAAATTGTGTTTTCCTATGCACTAAAAAGGAATCCAAAAATATATATGTAATTTTCAATAATCCGGGATATTTGTGCGAAGCAAATTCTTTAGGACAGTAAAATATGCTTATGTGTATATTTCCCCCTTTTTAAAAATTGTATTGATACAAAATTTTTGTATAATGCTTAATTGTAATGGTACTCTGTGTACTCTTATACAAATTAAAAGATTTCAATGTATGATTTTCAGAAGTGATGGGTTAGAAAAGTGCATTTGGAATTGCAAATTACAAAACTTGTTAAAAGTTTTCAGAAATATAATGATAAAAAAAAGGAAAAGAGAGAGGAGCTTTTTCCAGGTAAGCTCGGTAACTTCTTTTGAAACTGGAAATGAACTTGATTTACAGAGCAGTCTCCCTAAAAAGAAAGAGATTACTTTGAATTGTAAACACATATACAAATAGAATGAAACTAGTTGTAGTTTCTAATTTTCAGCTTGTGTACAACTCAAGCTAACTCAACTTTAAACTAACTCAATATATCTTTTTCATTCATAAAAAAGATATACAATAATACTCCGAACTTACGCGATAGGTGGGACTGAGTGATAACTGCTTGAATCGGATTCGCGTAAGTCGGGGTATAATTTCACATATAAATTATTTTTAGAGGGGTACGTAAGAGAAAGATAGTAAATTAGGAAAAAAAAATGGTTAAAAAAATTTTAGATAACACAAGTACAAAATTGCAAGCCGAAGTTATTTTGGCACAGAAGGTTTCATAAAATTTAACAAAGCAAGCTGACGGCTCAAAGACTTTTTTGCTGCCACAAAATTTCTTCATAGGTACTAAAATTGTTTTTATTCCTTGTTTTGTTGAAAAAATTGCTTTTCGTTGGACTACATATATTCTAAAATTTGTAACCCTTTTTCAACTAAACTGAGGCCTTCTGGCAAATTACCAACTGTTATTCGATCTTCTGATTGAACTGGGTCTAAAGACTCAAGTTCTTCAATGTCTTGCTCTTGTTCATGCATTTCTATGAGCTCATCAACTGTCAGCTCCTGATTGTGGGAATCCAGCAGATATTGAGCATCATCACTATCCACTTATAAATTTATTTGCCTGGAGAAATCGACATCTTCTTCAATCACATTATCAATTTCATCAGGCTTTAGCACTGATACCACCTGATTTTCAACGATGAAAAAAAATGACTAGTAGACGAGATTTTAAAATCGCGTAACTCCGAATTCGCGTAAGCCGGGGTAGCTTAAGTCACGAGTTATTACTATAGCTTATAACAAATAAGAGACGAGCATTAAGAAAATATTTGCAAAGAAAGATTACATTTTGAAATGAATTAATGTTTTAAAAGTCTTCTTTGCTCATACTTTTTTTTATTGTTGATTATTTATGATATATTATTATGCTAATTGTAGGTATCTATTAAAAATATTCTTATTTTTATTGTTCTTCTAAATATTTTATGCTTTAGGTTTGAAAGTTATTATACATATTTTATAGCATGTTTCTTACTTTACAACGTGTGTTTTTTATATTAGAAATAATACATTTAAATGAGTTATTTGTTCGTTAGTTTAATTTTTCTCAAATTTGAGTAAAAAATTTGGTTTGGGGAAATAACAGTATTTTAAATGTATTTTTTAAATTAAAACCCCTTCTCGATGTCTAGGATTATTCTTCTGTTTTAACTTATGTTAGAATACTTGTGTAATTATTCAAGTCTAGTTATAACATAAATTTTTATAGTTTTTTCTGATATTTTCACATATTTATTTGAATTCTTTGTATTTTGTTTGTTGGGAAGTAAACAGGTGGCTTTTTTTAAACAATAGTTTTAAAGAACATAAATATTAGATCAAAAACCATATTAGAAGTGTCATGTCTTGTTTCAAATGAGTGAGGAGGAAAAGAAAAAGAAGTTTTTTTTGAGCGTTCAGAATTCTTCTACCTGTCAATTTTTCTGCGATCTATAAAGTTTTAAAAGGGAGAGCAAATTGTTTTTCGAAACTTTAAAACTGCTTGAAAACTAATATCGTATGAAGTGAAACAGGTATTCAAGTAGATCCAAGTAGAAAGGGATTTAAGTGTGTGTGTATATATATATTTATAATGGATTGTTCTTATTAAGACACTTTAAGATGTGTTAATAATTTTTGTAGGGTAAAGTAAATCTTATTCATTGTTTTTAATTACCATAAACGTCGCGTTGGTTTTTATTAGATTAAAAAACCATTTTCTTAAAGAAGAAATAAAAATATAATCCCCAATCCCCTGAAATAGTTTATGTTTATATGCATCATAAATAAAGCGATAAATCCAAACCCTTCTTTTTTAAAGATATATCCTTACTAAGATTAGATGCATCACCATAGATTATTTTATTTCTTACGTAACGTCTCGAAATAAATTATCCATAATTTGTTGTTGCCTTTTATTTTTTTACGCAATTAGCAAAACTAAATAAAATATTAAGTAAAAAAAATGTTAAAAAACTCTGAAAGTAAAAATGCTTCTTTAGAACCCAACTATATGAGCATAAGTATTATATTTGTTGTTTATATTTTTTTAAAAAGTATAAATCTTAATAAACTAAATATTTTACGCGCGTTAAATTTTTTGTTATATATTAAAAAAAACACCTCAGATGGTTATTTATACTGTTAAAACGTCTTGAAACATTATTTTAATGTTCTTTAATTTTACTTTTTTAAATACTTTCAATTTGTTGCAGTTTTAATATATTTGTAATTAAAACATATCCTATTTATATATAATATAAATTTCTTTTAATTGAAGAGTTAAATACTTAAGAATTGTCTTTCACTTCATAGGATTTTAGTGAGATTATACAGTTAAATCGCATTATTAAATCTTAATATTTGATGTCATGTTATATTAGTTATTCTAAAATTAATTAAATATTGAAACTGAATTATATATATATATATATATATATATATATACATGAGCACAAAAATATTTAAATATTTTAAGCACTTTGAGTGCTTCATGTTTCTCAAGATTTTTTTTTTGAAATTGATTAACGTTTTAATAGGCAATACAAAGGACTAATTTCATTAAGTGTACTATTTTTGTCTGCATCGAGAAGTAAAAAAATCGACGTGTTAAATTAAGCATGAAAATCGTACTGTTATATACAAAGAATGAAAAACTTATTTAATTAACTTTATTTAAATTTTATCTCCTTTCGTATCAATTAAATGTAACAATAAATTTCGTTTTGTAAGAACTTTAACATTTGTCGGATTCTAGTAAAGCCAATAGTTATTTCAAGGTAAGCATAATTCCAGATTCTTTCAGAAAAAGAAACTTTGGGACTAATTACCTTACCCCTAATAGGTTTATCTAATTTATATTAAAGTTTCATATTAGTCTTATGATAGTCTGAAAAACGTATTTTTTTTAAAAATTACATAAATAAAATTTTCTCCCTTTCAAAACGCTTTTTGTTTATTTGGCGATCTATACACTGGGGTGCAAAAGTTAAGGAACAAAGACATTTTCTCTTTTCTTTTTTCCAAAATCGCTGAACCAATTCAAGGGGTAATTTAGCCTGAAATACTTAAAAACATTATTAACCAAGAGATGATAGTAATACATTAACAGTACTCGCTCAAGATCATGACTTATGCCCATGAAGACTTGATAGTCCAAAAAAGTGATGTAGCAAGATACACTTGTTGAGGGTCTAATATGGGGTATTATTTCCCCCGAGAAATACAACAATGCAAATCTCAAAACGAACTCTCCTGCTATTTACGAGGATATTAATAAGGTCTTGGGACAATAAATATGACTCCTCCATCAAGATCCTTCTTAGAACTGGGACAATTGTGAAGGGACTGACAAGCTGCAATTGCTCTGCCAAGAACACCCCAGATTTACTTCATGGGATTCATGTCTAGAGGACTCCCTGGCTTCTCTTTCTTAATATCCTCGGTCTCGATGTATTTGTTGACCAGACGTACCCTGTGTTGATGAATGTTATTGCCGATTAAAATGAATTACAAATGCCTCTATAAAAAGTCTCACACAGGGCTCTAAAATCTCAATTTATACCACTAAGTAGTCAAGGAGTTTCCTTGAAAGACATGCAACTTATGTGCTGGTCCATCATTAAGCCATTCAAGACCAAAACTCCACCACCTGTATAACTGTCCACTTCCACGATGTTAGAGAGATTGACCCAGGTCCCTGGTTCCCTCAATATGTGAACACTAAGAAAATCTGCGTTGATACTGAATCTTTATTCATCAATGTATGAAATACTGACTCAACCCTTCCATATTCTAGGATGATATTGTTTGAACAATGTCAGGTGGGTTATAATGTGACCTGAATTGAGGGAGATGCAGACCATTGGTCTCCTGACTTAAAGCACTTCTTCATTAAGTCTTCGGTAAACACTATACTTCACTTCTTAGGTACCTGAAGCAACAGATAACTTATTTATGAGTTGGGTAGCAGTCATCTCACTAATGCTCCCAGCAGTAAAAGCCAAGTTTGGTCATACTGGTTTGGGGTGGCTCTTGGAATCCCTATAACTGATCTTCTGTACATTGCTCTGCTCTTTTAGAAGCACTCCATAATCTAGAAACCAAATTTCGGAAAACATTGAGACATCTCTATATCCCCACTTGAGACTGACCTTTCTCAAATTTTCCAACTGTTCTCCAACGTAATCTATTATCCAGATTTTGCGCCGTTGTTTGCAAAAGTTTCAAAAATAAACCGTAAGTCTTCAGAAACACGAACAAAACTAAAGCTGCTCAGAGTAATATTTAAAATGCCCGTTTTCTTAATTTGCATCTGCTAAAAGAGAGAGAGATTTGATTTGATTGAATATATATAATTAATAGTCTTTTCTTTGTTATGTCTAGTAATTTACATTAAAAAAAGTTCAATAGTTTTTAAAAAATTTGTGAAAATGTGTTCATTTCTGAACCTTTTACAGAGCAGTGTGCATAACAGAAACTTCGTAAGATATTTTTTGAAAATTTTTGTGTTACAGTGTTTTGGATGCATTTGTGTGTTACGGTGCTTATAAGAATGCTACTGGAAATAATTTTCACACTCTTTAAAATAATTTGTTACAAATGTGTAGTATTAAAAAGTTTAATTATCTTATGTTACCCTAAAAATTAATTTATAAATATTAATTAACAAGAGTATGTTACTTAAGTGGCATAAGCTAAAATATAATTAACCTTTCATCTTTTAAACTTAGTTTTTTAAGCATTTGTCTTTGTGGGTAAAAATTTTCTTTTAAAAATAAAACAGTAGATTAAAAGTTTTCATTGTTCTCAACTCACTTTGAAAATTATGATTTAACTCAAATGGTCTGTTTTTGACATAATATTTTGATTTTGTAATGCCTCAATCTCTTTGGAGGATTTTTTAATTAAGCTTATATATTTTAATAGTCTTTATTTAAATAGAAATTTAAATTTTATTTGAAAGTTTTAAAACAATTTGCTTGGGAAAAGTTTAAAGTAATATAAGGAGGAGGTAAAGATGAGAGAGAAAATCCCCTTTCACACATCATCTGGGTTTAAAAGTTACTTGAAGAGAATTTGAATAATATTATATGTAAAATAGTTGTAAACTTCGTTTAGGGAAAATAAAGAAGGTTTTAGGTAAAGAAAATTAATTCTATGTTTGCATTTCAAATAAATTTAAATGAAATAAGAAAATCATTTTAAATAAGAGCAACAACAATAACAAGTATGTTTCAAGTACATAGCAAAGTTTTTGTTTTTAGCCCATACTTTCAAATAATGCTTCAACCTAAACATTAATCTCGAAATGCATAATAAAAAATAATAAAAAATCATTAAATGAAGTGTGAAAAAATAAACAAAATCTTTGTTCAAGGTTAGTGAAAATACAGATAGCATTATATTGACAATGTATATTAAAATTTGTAATTAAAAGACAATTTGCTTTGGTGTGGACTTCTATAAGTATATTTAAATAAAAAAACCCCATTAGAAATTGAAACATTAGCTAACGTTAGACAGTAAGAGTTAACATTTAGTGAACAATTTAAAATATTTATGTATTTTAAAAATTTTCAGTTATCTTTAGGATGTCATATTTTATAAGCAAAGAAAATTTCCTTAAACAATTTCTTTTACAATTTCCCGATTTTTTTTCTTCTCCATATTACTATTCTGAATTTAATCACATCATTTTTTGAGAAATATTTCAAATTTATCATTGTTTTTTTTATCAAGAAAAATAACAAAAACTACTGTTTCGAGTATAATGAATTGTGTAAATAGAAACTTTTATAGATTCAAATTAGAAGTGTTGAAGCTTATTTCTCTATTTTTATACGGAAGAATAAAAATAATATGTTTTTTTTATAACACTTGTATTTATAGTGTTGTGTTTAATAGTTAAAAACCTAAAAGTGTACAAAGCAAAAAGATTATAAGATTTAATTTATGAATGAAAGAGTAATTAATTTTTGAGAACACATTCTCAGATTCTAGATAAGATAAACGAAAAAAAGTTTAGAAGATAACTGATTAAACTCAAAAATACTTCAAAATATTAATAAAAGTTTGCTTATTATTAATAAAATTTTTTAAAAAAGTATTGATTGAATGTTATATTCAAACTTATCAAGAATTTCATTTTATAAATGAAGGACTTTTAATTTCATAAATTAAACACTATTCTTCATGAAAATACAAAGAAATGAAATTTAATCAATGATTCAGAAAAGCGTTTCTCAATCATTCTTATATTTTAAAGGAATCAACTTTGAGAAATATTTTTTAAGAAGAAATTTGCTATTTAACATGACAATACATTATTTGATAATATTCACTCAAGTATGAGCAAAGTAGATAGTGTTTAGTAAAAATAAAAAAAATTGCAAATGAATTATTTTATGTAGTTAAAATTACAAGTGCAGATAATCTTTTTTTGCTTGATTTGAATAACAATTTATTATTTAAAATAGTAAATTATAGTTATTAAAAGGTTTTGAGGCAAAAGTGCTCATGAAAAGTATACGTGGAAGTAAGATGTGAAATCAAGCACAAAAAGTGTTAAATAATTGAATATAAATGAAGCATAGATAAAAAATTACATTACTTTAAACTCAAGCATTTCAAAAGAAAATTGAATAAATAGAATACAGATTCAAGACAATAATGAATCTCACCCTTTCTTGAAATCAAGAAGGTAAGGAAAAAATACTTTGATGTAATTGTTTTTAAATGTTCTTTTGAGTAATTTTCATCACTCATCTTTTTGTATTCCAATAATTTTAATTTCTCCAACAAGGGTTTTATATACATCTATAAAACTACAATAAATTATGATAATTGGAAAATATATAAGCTTTTTTGCTTCACTTCCCTATTCGAAGCAATTCTAAAAAAGAAAATTTTCTTATATCTTGATAGATATTTCAAACAGATTGAGTTTTGATTGTATGATGAAGATTTTACTTAAAGAGTACTTTTAAAGTAGTAGAATTTTCGTTTCATAAATAACTTACAATTTTTAACAATGTTGGAGAATTTTTAAAAGTAAATCATTTTACACAAGTAGATAAATAACTTGTAAAACTTTGAAAATCCTTCTAATTTTTAGAGGCCACTGATTACCTGAAATATAAACGTTATTCATAAAGAAGATAGTTCATTTCATTTTAAAACTATGTAGTTTAAAATTTAAAACGTATCCAACAATTCTTTAAAATGTATATTTTTTAAATAAATTTCAAGGAAAAAGCAATTAAATGATCGATATATGTTACATTTTAATATAAAAATAACTTCAATTTTTTCAATGGATAAATTATTGATCAAAATCAAAACTTTCAATGTTATTAATAATTTTAGCAAAATTAAATATTATATAGTGTGAGATTTATAAAAAAAATTGTGCAAAAATTAAGGACGAGATGGTTTTACAAACGTCATGCCAAAAATTGCTCCAAATCGACATAAATAATACCATAAGATTTTCAAAACGGAAGAGTGCGAAGGAAGTAAAGACTTTCTAAGAAAGAAATTCAAAAGATAAACACAGGAACTTCTTTGAAAGCTTAGTTTTGAACTCACTGTAGAACAGAAGACCCAAACATCCATGGAATAAGAGCCTAACAAGAAAATTTCTGCATTTAATAAAGGACTCTTCTGACTGTTATGTAGGATTTATAGGCGCATTGTCTGTCCACAGTGATTACAAGGATTGTCAATGAAATATTACTTCCCATTACTAGTAGAGCTAACCACAGAGCTCCGATATCATTTTTGGTGCTAAATAGTATCTCTTTTGAGTGTTCTACTCGTGTTCGATTGGGTTTAGAACCACAAGTGCCTTCCCAGTCAATTCATGCGTTGAATATATCCACTCTCCAACAGCTCTTAGACAATCTGATATGAAATCCAGAATTGTCGTCCATGAAGAACTGAGGACCTATAGTACCTTTAAAAGAACGCAAGTAAGAACAGCGAATCTCAGTAAAATAGCTAGCACCAGTGGATGAACATCCTTACAAAATGTGAATATCAGTATAATACTTTTTCAAACTAATTTCATTGCCTTCAAACTTTTTCCTTTCGATGATGTTGTAGGGGTTATTGCTTTTACTCCCCGCTTACTCCAGATATGTATGCATCCAGAAACAATAGTCAGACTAAATCTACTTTCATCCATAATCAGTACTTTATTCAATTGATGACCTGTCTAGTTATTACGTTTCCGGCACAGAAGAAAACGCTACCTCCAATGAAAAGAGGAGAAGGTGTTAATGCCCCACAATGTACTCATCATCGTTCAAATGGACCACCATTATACGATGTCACGAGAAAACGGGATTTCTATTGTCCAGTACTTCATTGCATGTCTCTTGCGATTTTTCTAGGTGTCGGTTCTTTTTCTGTTGTAATCATGTTCTGATCACCCGTTGCCATGATTGCTCATGAATGACCATTACTGAATCATTGGGCAGATGTTCCTGTAGTTTAAAATGCTCTTCAACTCGTTAAATGATGTTGGGAGCAATTCTGAACTCCGAGGCCAAACTTTTCTCACTTCGACCTTCCTCCATCTTGTCAAGGATTCTACCTGGGGGAGGTATCAAAATGTCATCCGCATGATTTCCTGTAGGACATATCACACCACCACAGGAACTCGGAGTCGTTTAAAATGAACAACATGTTAAAACGTACAGAAAAATGCTGATAGTGCATCACCGGTGCATTTTATACCCTTCTGACACTCGCTCAGTATATATAAATCATACATAAAATGCCTTATGTTATTTGACCCTAATTAGTCTAATTAGTTTGTTGTTTCGTCTGTCTTCTAGTTCCATTAATATGTTAACTTCTCAGCTTCGTCCTTAATTTGTGCACACTATTGAATATTACTTAAAAAATTATTAAAAACTATTTGTTGTGAATTTTTAAAACACAATAAAGTATCTTTAGAATGTCATGAGACTGGTCGCAAACAATTATTTTTGTAAAGATTTAAATCCCTGCTGAGCCTCATTTTTTCAAAGGATCTCCATTTGGTAACAAATTCTGGAGATGTTGCTTCCACTCTGATAGAAATGCTGAAATTATTGAACTTAAAGAGCATCAATATTTAGTCATAATTGCTGAGTATGCTCGTTACACCAAAATACTATCTTTACGGAATGGAAAATGTAACAACATAGTTACAAATATAGTTATAGGAAGAATACGCACAATGATAAAACACTTATCATGAGAGATACCTTTAATGGTCACAGTCTTCCAAAATTTTCTTCTGTCATTTGAAAAGAAAATCCCTCGCTACTCTGTAAGAAACTTGTGATCTAATTAATCTCAAGTTTAATAGCATTTATTTAAGGAAAGTAAAAAGTTTGAAGATTCAGCCATGTTTAACATTCTAATTTTCTCCATTTCCTGTTATCAGTTATTTTTTTTTTATAAAAAAAATACTTACCAAACCTCTGCCAACCTATCAAATTGAAATATGCATTGAATACTAAATAGAAACTTACATCTCAATTGATGGTGGAGATTCGATGGTAATGTTGCCAATTTAGATCCTTGTGATGAGATTCATTACTTCAATGAATACAGATGATATGATAAATATATATAAGGTATAATTTTGTTATCAGGCGAAAGAAAAACGTGATAAAATATTATTGAGGAATTAGTTCTTCCGAGATTGATATCTTATAATAAAGAACACTTCTGAAGATTTTGTCAAAAATAATAGTTAGTAGTTAAACTTAATAAAATGATATAGTTAAATAGAATACACATTTATAGTAAAAACAAGCATATATAAAGAGTACAAATAAGTTTTCGCGCTGACTTCTATAAAAAATGGGGCATTTATTGTGAAGGAACTGTACATTAAGTTTTAATCAAAGCATGTTCATCGTTAACCAGTACTTTCCCCCATATTTCTGAAAGCATAGGATACCACGTTATAAGAGGGACTCATCTTTTGAGGCTATCCACGAATAAATCCAATTTTTGATATATTTTCATGTGATGTGAAGTTCTTGCTGCTCAGACAGGCTCTGAAATATAGACCCGAACAAGAGGCAATGTCTGATGAATACAGTGAGTGAGGTAAGACTCCCAAATGAGTGTTTCCACAAGTAGGTTTTGACCTGTTCCTCAACTTGTGAATGAACATTATCATGTAGGAGAATAGTTTTGTGGTATGTGGAGTAGTAGTGGGCATGTTTTTCTTGAATATTCAGGTCAATCTTATCAGTTATTTTCAATAGAGAGCCTCAGTAATAGTTTCGTTCGGTATGAGCGACTCATAATACGCGACACTGAGTTGATCCCACTAAATACACAACATGAGTTTTTCCGTAAATATTCGGCTGTTAACGTATTGCCTTAAAATTTCCTCTTTGGGTTAGCGAAGTGGATTCATTTTTCCTCACCAGTGACTATACGATGCAAAAAATCCCTTTTGCTTATGCCTGGCAGAGCAGCATTGCACACATGCAAAATCGACATTCAACGTTTCTCGGCTTCAATTTATATGGGACCAATTCCCTTGTTTTTGAATTATTTCTAACTATTTCAAGTAGTGTGAAATTGCTGGTTTAGTCATTCCTAATGTAAATGCTAGTTCTTTTTGCATTTACTGAAAGTCTTCCTTCAATAATCTCCTGCTATATCCTTTGTCTTCGACATCAAACTCCCCATTCTTAAACTTGCGAAACCACTCGCAACAACTTTCTCATCCAAAGCAGTCTCAATATATGTCTCTTCTACAAGCAATAGATACCCCTCAGCTGTAGAGTTTTTCAAATTAAATATGTCAATCAAATGTTCTAACAAATGACGCTTATTATGCTCAAAATTCCACATTTTTGCCTGAAAAAAATTATGTGATGCTGATACAAAATCGCTAATACTTCAAGGTTATGGTTTTGCCAGATGTCCAAACTTACAATGTGACATTTTTTATATATAATTTCAACCATAACTTATTGGTGGAGACCTTTGTTAACCCTCCAAGCGGTCTGCACGTAAAATCCCGTCATTGCAGAGATGATTTTTCTGCCTTCAAGCAAGATTCCCAAAAGCGGCAGAGCCACATTCTTAAAAATACGACTCAACCGCTTTTGAGAACCCCACCTGACGGCAAAAAAATACGTGCGGTGCATTTTCGAAGCATCTCCAGAATGGCAAGACTTTAAGTGCAGACCGCTTAGAGGGTTAAATAGCGGAAACTTATATTTGTACTCCTTTTAACCAAAATTAAGTAACTATATGTATTATAAAATTTAATTATTTCAATAGCTAAGGCATGCGATTAAGTTTCAATTTCATTTTTCTTATAAATAAATAGAACATTCACAAGAACATCAAAAAAGAAAAATCACTAAAAGAAAATAAAACTTACTTGTATCGGGGTTGAAAAGGAAGCCTTGCTGCGGTTTCCTCGATATCAAGACAATCTTCCCTGTGGATATGAACAGTTTCCTAATCAGAGGCTTCAGAACAAAATCGACAAGTGGAGACAAAATAGAATCATTGGTTATTTCAGAAAATATACAAAATTACCTTTGTTTTAGGTAACCCCCTCGCCCCACAAAAAAAGTTTTTAAGTAAGTAGGTTTATAAAATGTTTTAAACAGTTTGTTTGAGGAGGAATTTGTTTTATATTAGTGAAGAATTAAATACGAGTGTAGGATGTTTAAAGAAAATGTTTAAAGATGCTCTTTTCTTTCTTCTTTATATCTTTACAATTATGTTTTTCTTTAGTGATTGTTATGTTATATTAACTTCTTATGTATTAAATTTAGAATGTATTTTTTTTAATTATTATATAATATAATTACTTCTGTATTTGAAGGGAGCAATTAGGGATTTAATAAAATGAAGGTTTGCGCTTTAAAGCTTTGTTTGTTATTTCAATCAAACTTACTCTGGACGTTTGATATTGCATTGTTGTGGCTATGTTACTCTTTGTCCTGTGCTATTTTTTATTTTCTAGCTAATTATTTCACTTTAAGTTAGATTTACAGTAATTTAGTATATGTTACATACTTTGCCCAGAAAAATTAGGGGAGCAAGCAAAAAAGTGAAGAAACCGTTGCTCTATAGCCATGTATGGGCATAAAATGGAGACTACAGGTGTAAAAAAACGCAATAGAGAAAAAAGAAGCAAAAACAATTATATGGGAACTTTAATTCTTTGGAATGATATAAAGAACATGAAATAATGCTTCAGAGCAACAATTTGATTATATGTAAATAATAAAAAACTGATTGCTTGAAAATTATACAGGATGTTTTATATGATGTGGGGTCCCCCCGAATTGTTAAGACTTCTACACAACTGTTTAGCTTGGATACAACGAGATTATAGATGAGATTTTGGTGAATATTGTTCCACTCTTGACGAAGTGCGATCTCCAAGTCTTGGACAGAAACAGGAGGCCTTGATCTTGCAGCAACGCATTGTCCGAGTATGTTCCAAACATGCTCGATTGGATTAAGATATTGATAGCATTCTGGACACTCCATATGTTTTATTGTTTCTGCTTCAAGAAAGTTCTTCACAAGACAAGCTGTTTGAGATCTGGCGTTATCCTGCATTAAAAGAAAGAAATCACTAGTGGCTGCAGCTTAAGGTACGACATGAGGTCTCAGCACGTCGTTTGCATACCTTTGAGCTGTCAAATTGGCATTTTGAATGATTTATAGGTCAGTATGTCTACTTGTCGTCCTCGTCTGTAATGTGATATTTCTTGAACGAATATACGGTTTTTTCAAGTGTCCTCTTCTCGCCATACCAAAATACGTCGGGTGTTACATTCTAAATTAAATCAGGACTCGTCCTTAAACAGCGCTTAATCAATCACTTTGCCTCTAATTTTGATATCCAACAGCTCACTTTCTTCGGGTTGCACGGTATCTTGCAGTTAACGGCATACAAACCATTGGACTACGTGCATGCAGACCATCTCCATGAAACCTATTTAGGATTGTTTGGTTGGAGACCCTTCATCCATTTGCCGAAAAAAACTGTTTTGAATAAGCGTCACATTGGCTGTTCTGTCTCAACGAGCTGTTAACAGGATATATCGGTTATTATTTGCTGTGGTAGAACGTAGTCGACCATGTCCTGTTCAAACCCTGTTTCTTGGAATGGATTCCACATTCTGTTTCTTGCAATGGTAACAGCGTCCGCTATAGTTCTTTGTGTTTTCCCGCGCGGATTGCAGTTTCTCGATAATACACCAAGGTTTGGATTATCATGGATCGCGATGTCGTGATAATTTTTAACCTTTTCTCAAAACAACAGCCGGAAGATCGAATTTCCCTTCTGAGACAACGGGGAACAACAGCTTCTATGAAATCACGATTTCTGCACTTATAACCTTTTACTGGTTTTTGACGTCATAAACGTTGATTTGTATATGAATATTTCTTTTTCTGTTTCCTGGTATACTTTAGACTAGGAATGTTTTGTTTTACGTTAGTTATCAGAAGAAATATTTGTGTAATTTCCTTAAATTCATATGCTCCCCTAATTTTTTTGAGCATTGTATATACATATATATAAAGAAGATAAGTTAAGCTTAATTTCTTTCAATAAATTTTAAGAATATAAAAAACGTGTTATTTGAACTAAAATGAAGAGATGCTATAAATTTTTGTATGTTTTCCTTTGAAACTATATTTCAGACTTTTTTTATATAAGTCTTAGAACTTTATTTTCTTTATCTTTTATCGAAACAATTATAATTAATATAATTATAATATTATGATTATTTTTCTCCAAGCAGTATTTTTGAAGGTAACACTTTTTTTTGTTTCGTGAAACTCGATGCGCAACATTTGGATATAAATCATATTTTTTAAATTATTTTAAACCTTAACTTGATGTATAAAAGTGCTTCTTCGAATAATTTTTCCTTTAATATTTTCAAATGAGATATTTTATCCACTACTTTAAGCAAATAAAAACCCTTTTACTTGATCTGTTATAAATATCGTAACTCCATAGCATATGTGAGAGTATAGTTATTCCAAATATACAGTTTAAACACATCTAAAATCTATATGCAAAAATGAAATTCACATACTGTTTTTACACAGACATAAATATAAGGAAATATAAGATTGCTTACACACATTAAAACAATACTAAAGATATATTTCCTTAACATAAACACTAAGATTAATGAAATTATGCAAAATTAGAGTAATTATTTCACAATATTCTCAATTTAAGATAATACGAAAAAGTATATTGAGTAATGCATTAAGAATATACATAAAATATGTCTAGTACATAAAAGCTAATTCTAGAGTAAAATTGTAATATCCAAAGTAGTGTTTGATTGTCTTTCAAAAAAAAAAAACAACCCAACGAAATAAAAGTACCACAATTGAAAGATTTTTAATAATAATGATATTAATAATAATAATAATAATAATAATAACAACAATATTAATAATAATATTAATAATAACAATAATAATAATAATAACATTAATAATAACAATAATAATAATAATAATAATAATAATAATATTAATAATAATATTAATAATAATATTAACAACGACAACAACAACAACAACAATAATAATAATAATAATAATAAACACAAACACGATGAAACGATATTATATAAACAGCTCTTTCTCAAACGTAAAGTAACAAAATAAAACTTCAAAGAACTTCACTCTTTTCCGGAAAATAAAATATTTTTCGAAGCCCACATACTACAGAGAAAAATGTTTATCTTTTTAGAAAGCTAAAGTTGGGAAATATCTGTTGCTTTTATATGATGAAAAAGCGTGACTCTAGTATATAATATATATTTTAAAATATTATTTTTTTTCTCTCTCTCTCTGTTCATAGATAGAAAACTAATTGTTTAAGCGTTCTTTTGAGTGTTGAGTTTGTAAATAAGAATTAACAAAGCAATACAAAAATGTATTGTTAAAATGTTAACATAGAAATACAAAAATGTATCGTTAAAATGGACGTTCTACAAATTTGTGATTCGTGTAAGTTTTAAAAATTAACAAGGCATTAATTTTCCATATGGAATATTTGAATAATTTCATAGTATTTTAAAATTCATTTTGTGAATAGTTAAGTATTATTATGATATAAATAACTTAAAATTATATATATTTCTATATATATATCGACATTTGTAAGTTATTTTTCTAGTATGGTATTTAATGAAAATCAAATGCTTCTCTCCTATCATAAATATTACTATATAATTTGTGATATATTATTTGCAATTTTTTTCATATCAAGTAATTCAGCTTTATTTGTGTTCTAATTTTTTTGTATTTGATTTATATAATCTGGATAAAATGTATTAATAAGTTCAAATTCATTACATTTCACCAAAAATCAATAAATCATCGAAATAATTATATGAAAAATAAGATGTATTATCAATATGGTTTTGTACAGAAAAATGTAAATATAAATTAGCTAGAATATTACAAGCAGGTATACTTTGAGGAAATTATTTAACCTCTTTGTATTGATTTCTTTAAAGTGTAATAGAATTTTCTTACAAAAATAATTGAATAAGAGCATCACACACACACACACAAATTTTTGAAATTTCATTACACTCTTTCATATTTATCATACATATATGAAAGAGGGCTTTTAAAATAGCTTCAATGTTTATTGAGTTGTAGAGATCTTCAAAATCAAATAATAATTAGCAAACATTTGCTTATGTTTCTCAGTTATTCATAAGTATCTTTATTATTTTTAATTGCAACAGGATTCTTATGGTCATTTATTGTACCTATTAACATAAAAATTGCCACATTTTTTCACATTTATAGCCAATTTAAAACTAATTGTAACAATACTAATTGTATCGATTATGAAATTAAATCGCTTTTTTATGAAAATTAAGCATTAAAAACATGAAGATACTTAATACCTATAAAATAAATTCTTAATTTTTTTTGTCAAAACTTTATTACTTACACAATTCTTATAAAACAAATTACCATAGTAATGTTTGTAGATATATATAATTACATATAACTACCATAGACAGCTTCTCTCTATATAGAAACAACAGCAAAAAATTTTGACAAATCTTCAATTAATAGTCTAAGAATCTTTAAATGTAACTTCATTTTCAGTTATTTAATACATATAAGCTAATATGATGCATTGAATTTAAATTAAGATCAAAAGCTTCAAAAGGTAAATTAAAGATATGACACAATCCCCAGAGTGAAATTTTCTAAAAATTTTGAAATTCAATTTTTTACCATTAAAATACTATTCAAAATCAAAATAAATATAAATTTATGAAAAATTATAATAAATGAATAAAAGAGATGATGGATAAATTAAGTATCCCACAAAGTAGAGGAAGCTTAACTTCTGAAATCAAGAAACAAGAGCAAAAAAACAATATATGAAATAAAATCAACTGTGTCCGAAATGGAAAACTATTATGTATTCGAAAGTTGTCACTGACTTAGAGCAGTGAAGTAAGGTTAAGCTGCATTTATAGGATTATAACCTTCCTTTTCAGCAGAATATTTATACATAATAAGGGGAAAAGAAATTGAAGAACATAAACTGTGATTGAGAAACACTTAACCCTAAAATTTCCACGTGTAATCAAACAGTCAGATATTAAACAATTGAACTAATTTGAATGAATATTACATAAATGAAAGTAGCTGCAAAAAGATGAAAAAAACTAACATAAATTCAAGAATTTACCTAAATAACTTAGGATATTTATACAGTTTCAATAGTTTTGAGAGTTATAAACGAAGGAATTGAAAATATGATTGATTCTATTGCTCTAAATTTCTTGTACAAAAGTCTTCATAAGGAATATTTTAAGGGGAAAAGTGAGGAAAAATTATTAAAAGAAAATTTTCACATATAAAAGTTTTGCAGGAAGGCGTCAATATTTTATCACGGAGTAAGGAATTTTTTCCCTTTATTTATGTTTAACAGAAACAGGAATTATGAAATAAAAATTATTCGAATTATTTCAGCTTTTTATCTATTCTTTTGTGGAAAAGCTTTTTATTTTTGGCACATCTGATTAAAGTTTCGACCAGATACTTTTCAGTGTGATCTCCCCAAGGCACACTCGTCACATCTTATTAATTTTCTCCTTTAATAATTCGTTATTCAGTTTTTTCTTTTTCTTTGATAAATATCGCGAAAAACGCAATCTTCTTTTTCTTTCAAATGCTTTATTTTCTGCAACATCGATTCAAAGTATTAAAAAGTTTTTACATGACTAGGTCATTAGAAAGTTTGAGGTAGGAAGACAACATCTTCAAAATGAAGAAAAAAGTCCTCATTTTTCATCTAGAAAAATAGTTTTGATGTAGTGTTCATGTGGATTCCCGAATTTATGACTTTTTTTTTGTGGAATGTGTCATAGGAAAATGAACTGCTAGAACTATAGACAAATTAAAAGAAATTTAATTTTACTCGCATGAGAGGGATGAAAATTTTTTTAGTTATAAATTGCGATCCGGAAAAGTAATGATCTGGATAATAATTGACAAGACTAAGATTATTCTTGTTAATAAATAACAAAATATCAAGTAATAGCTGTTTAGAACAAAAATATCGCTGTATTTTAATATATTTTTTATAAATTAAAAACAAGTTACAGGAAAATCTAATATATTTTCTGGATTAATTGCTTTAGATAATTTTCTGTTTTCATCAGCAATATTTTTGTATTTGAGTTCTTGTGTGTATACTGATAACTTCCCGAACACACCTATATAAATACATTTTTTAAAATGACAAATAACATTTTCGATGTGCATTTAATGCTTACTTATGCATTTAATAATCAGGGAAGCGTTCGGCGCTTAGGCAGAGGTCCCCGTTAGAAAAGTAATCTACAGTCTCCTTATAATCTTTGCACTAGAGCCGAGCTAAATAAAATAAATACTAACATTAAGATTGCTTACGCATATTTAAGGCAAATTAATGGAGAGAGATATGCAATAAGCTGGATATTAGAGTTCCGGATTCCAAACTCTGAAAATCATCAAAAGCATAAATAGAAAACAATCATAATCTGAGTCTTACAACGCTTTAACAAATTCTGCTGGCCAACTCTCCCCAGTTGATATGACTATAGCCAATTTTCTGTGTGTGGGGGGGTGGTTTTATCAAGAAACTAGCAGATTGAACATCTCATATGAAGAAAGACCTATTAAGGAAAGGGCAAAGAACATATTCAATGGTTGTCGCAGTTCCAATTTTGGGTCCTCCCAATTCACTCGGAGGTATTCCTCTCAAGAATTACTCTCAGCTATGACCTTCTTGGATCTGACCAAGTCTCCTGGCCCTGATGGAATTACTCTTAGAACCACATATATTTTGCTAATAAGACCTATTCTAGAATATGTTTACCCAATTTATTCTTGAGAGTCTGTAACCAATCTTCAGAAATTTGAATGTGTACAACTGAGTGCGGCTTGAATTATTCTCGGAGTCAGAAATGGCTGCCCTTCTGATATAGCCCTGTTCGAGACCAACTTACTGTCATTGCATATTAGAATAAGAGCCAATTTAGTTAAGTACTTCAATAAAATGTACAGCTACGGCTCCCAACATCGTACTTCCTGGTATCTGTACACTATGCACAAAAAAAAGGCTCAATAAATACATCCTTTTTAGTTTGGAAGAAACTCAGAACTTGTTCTACTGGGAGGTTGCACCTCTACTTCAAAGATCCTGTGTAGTGATCCCTCAGAGGAACTGATGAGAGATTTCTTCCACTTTGATCTGAAATCCACTGCAAACAAACTAACTCACCATGAAGACTATCTCAGACAGCTGGCTCTGGAAATTATTAGTTGCATTCCTAAAGATGCAGTGCACGTCTTTACTGACGGTAGTCGTACAGAAGATTGTACTGACAGCGGTATTTTTATTAGGACTCCCAACCTTGAGATTACAGTAAAACAAATCAACTCTGACACTTGCTCTGTCTTCAGGAGTTAGGTAATTGTGATTAATGCAGGGCTTGATTCTATCATGTCTTATGATTGTGTTTTGGGGAACTATGGATTTTATTGGACAGCCGCAGGGCATTAAGCATCTTAGTGGCTGGTCCTCCGATAACGATAAAACCAGAGTTTCTATTCTGCTCAAAATGAGGAAGATGTCTCACCCAAGACATCCACTCCCAATGGATCTCATCACATATTAATATTAGAAGTAATGAGGTCATAGATAGACTTGCCAAATAGGGTACTGAGTATGAAACGGCTTCCGGCACTTCTTTCACTTATCTAGAACTGTATTCAAATTAAACACCTAAACTAAATATGATATGGAGTATTCCACCTACACACTAATAGTACACAGGAACATCCCCTGGCTCTCTGCTGGAAATTAAATGTGACAGTGACACCAAGACTAATCTGGTTCGATTAACAAGTGACCTCCTGAAATGTATTTCCTATGATAGTGACAGAAAATTCCGACCAACTTGTAAGAATTGCTGTGATCATCCAATTTCACCGAATCGCATTCTGGGATGCATCGGACTTTCTAAGGGGGACTTAACATCCGATTCCCTTATTATTATAGGTATTTTGGTTGTCAACAACCTTCCAGAGCTGATCTGACATATGTCAGATCTTTCGAGGATAAGAAACAAAAACTTATGCATTTTCGAAAATTTTATAAGTATATTATTTTCCCAGAAATGAAATCACATTTAAACAGATTGTACTTTGAATATATACAATATTATTTTTGAAAAAAATTATTTAAGCGAATGAACGACAGTTAGGAAAGGGATTTTATATATTTAAATTTACTTGAGTGAACAATTTTTTTTACTACGTTAACAGGTAAAAAGATTGCTCCCTCGAATACTTTCGGACATTTTTTTAAATTTACTTTTTTAAAGTTTTTGCATATAATTGAGAAGTTTCACTTCATGTAAAAATAGTAATTATCATTGCTCTTTTACTAATAAACTGTATTATTTTTTTTTAAAAAAAATATTTATGCTAAGAGATTAAGGAAGAAAGTGATTGGGAGCTCTTAGAAAATATTGAAGATATTTTGAATACTTAACATTTTGAAAATGTTTCTTGTATTCATCTCACCTTACATAATTAAAAAAACAAACATTGACATTTAATAAAAATTTAAATTTAGGAATACCAGAATGAAAGTACATTAAAAAATTTGATCAATTAGTGAACAATATTGAAAATATATATTTCTTTTAAATTTCAGAACTCATCTGTAATTAAAGAAGATGAGTTGAACCTCTCCAGGAAAGATAATGATTTAAAGGTATCATTAAAGAAGGCAATTACGAATGTTAATTATAGCTATTAAAATTCCATAATTATATACTAAAAAAATCTCTTATAACTAACCATTGCTGATGTTTTATAGTTTTATAACGTGAATTACATGGTATAAAGAGTACTAAGATTAATTTTATTTTGAAAGAAAAAAATTCAAGAAAAAAAAATCCTTTTATACATATTTTATGTAAAAGTTTTTTTGTATCTATCTTTGACTCATTCATTTTCTCCAAATTAAAGGCATTGGAAGAAAATAGATTGAAATTTCATGACTTAATAGTAAATATTCTGCTCATGCACCTCAGCTCCCAAGGTCGAGTATACAGAGTTGGGCACAGTACGCCTTGGCTCTCATGGGATGTTGTGCCACTGAGTTCAGTTAAGTTAATTGTAAATATAATTTTATCTTGTAATCTAATTATTAGCTTCGATTCAATATTATGCTTAGTTTTCTATTTGCTTAATTTTTCAGTTTAGTTAAAGTTTCGATTTATGAATTTTATAATCCTCTGAATTTTTAATTGTTTGTTGAGAAAAGACATTTTTGCTTTGCATAATTAATTCCACACGTAAGCAATCTGATTATTTGCCTAACATACGACTAATTGTAATCGATTTTAAAAGAGATTCAAATAAAGTAGGGAGAGTTATATAAGTTTAAAGAGATTTACTCATAAATGTAGTTTAAATAATATGTCTATCTTATACATGGAATAAGAACAAAAAGTATATATATATTTCTTATTTGTATATTTCAAGCGATTGAGCAATTTTGTGAATTATTGCAAACGCTTTCTTTTAAAACATTCTATTAATAACTATTTAAAGGCGTTTTGAAATAAACACTACATAACTTATTTGTGATACGTTTCCAGTCAATCGCTAAAATTCGCAAATCCAGATGAGCAGTGATCCTGCCATTTCATCCCAAACAGACAGGAAGCTTACCTCATTCAGTGCTAAGCTATGGATTACTCTCGAACGCAATTCATGTGAAATATTTGAAGAGGACTAGAACTCTGATTCTCTTAATCCCACTTTCAAAAGGAGCAGAACTTGTGAATTATACGATAAGTTTGACGATCAGATCGTGTAACAAATTTATTTCTGAGAAGAGGACAATTAATTATTTTTCCTCTCGGTTAAAGTGATAGAAATCGCGTATTTTTCTCACAATAAAATTGCCAGTGAATTGAATATTGCAACTTAACGCTTTGCTTGTGTGTTTGGGATTAAATTGTAATCATTTAATCTGTTAATGTACCCTTTATTTCTAGTAGAGGAATATTAAAATATTTTTTTAATTGAGGTTGATTTAAGAAAAGAAATTCATTTAGTTCATTAGATAAAATTAATTAGATTTTTAGCAATGTTCTTTGGGTGGTAAATATACTTACTACCGCCCAATGGGGATATTCTACATTTGTGTGTTATGTCTCTTGAACTCCAATTTCTTTCTTCTTTGGCATTGCAGGTTATACAACTTTTTCACTTGGTATCTTATTTTATTATACTACATATATAGCTTGTTAGTGGTCCAGCTGTGAAAAATATGTGCATTCCACACGCAGGATACATTTTAATACACACATAGACCAATATTTACACGACTACACTTTAAAATTATTTATGACCAATCAAGCAACTTTTCTTGCATGCAATCTGATTTGCATCTAATACCAAGTAGTTAAACTCTAGTATGAGATTATGAATCATTTGGATTGACATGAGCAAATTATAGGAGTGGTAATTGTTGTATTAAATATGAGAGAAAAATCGTTCAAAAATTGTGAATTGAATTATTTATAGGATGTTCTTTGGTGAGTTTTTAAAGATTTACGCTATTCATTTGTGAACATACTGGGTTTTTAATTTGAACTTTCGGATTTTAGACATTTTTTCTACCTATACAACTATTTTAAAGATGGATGCATTATCTTTGGTGTTCGATGGTTCACTTATATTATGCACTTAATTGTCTTAGAATTTTAATATTTTAATGTTATAATATCTTTCAGAATGCGATGGCGAATAGTTTAATTTTTCAAGTTATAGTTTAGTTTAGTCAATAGTTTAATTTTTCATATATAAACATACCACAATGGTATGACTGTTGAATGTACACAGTCTACCTTTCTCATCACAATAGTTTATGCATGCTATTTAAAAATGAAATGGTTTATAAAATTTTCTGTATATAAATTCATCTGAATGTGCATGCACTAATATTGTTACTGTTTTTGTGTGCTTGTGTGTGTTACACAACATATTCCTGACTACTTGTATAGAAGTATAAGTGTTTTAGTTTGTTTCTCTGTAATAAATGTGAAGTTAACTGTTCTGTTAAATTTGCTCAGTTTTTACTTTGTGTAACTTCTAATACAAAAACAAGTTCCCTTTCTTTCTAATATTTCGAAATATCCGTTTCTTAGAACTAATATAAAAATAAATTTTTTTCTAACTTACAACAGCCAGAGTTACCTCAAAACGTTTTAAGAGAAAAATTACGTATCTGTTTTGATTTTTCATGTCAGATAGATTGCAATGCTTAAAAGAATAACATCATCCTCGAAGAAAAAATGTTTCCTCGGCCTATGGAAGCAATAGTTTCAATGCGAAGGCATTTCGCTCTCTAGCACATTCTCTTAAACAACTAAATCTTTCAAAGGAAAGAAGTAAAAAAAAATGTTCTTATAACTTGTAACGAAAACCATGTTTCTCTCTTGATTTATTGCTTCAATAGATACTTTCACGATACTTTAGAAGATATATCGTTTAAGATAAAATTCGATATCTTTATTTTCCTCGTTTTAGAGTTGGTAGAATATAATAATGACAGACAGGTGATATTGAATTTAGTAAAAAGTATTGTTACGAATTTTGTGTAAAGAATACTTAAAATAGTAAATAATTTATATCTGAATGTGTAATACGTTTATATTACTTTCTGTTACATTTATTTTATGTTAATTATAATATTCGCAAGCAACGCCGTTCCTCACATTATAAAGGAGATTCAATTGAAACTTGGTGAAATATTGGAGATAGAGCCAAGTTGGCATCATTTGTGGTGACCATGTTGGTGATTTGGTGCCGATTTTGGCAACTTAGTGATCATGTTGGCGACATCTTTTGGTGAGTTCGCGACCATATGGATTCTTCTGAAAAATAGTGGAGAAATCTACTAATATTGTGATCTATGACGTAAGCGGATTTTTCAAGAAAAATCCATGAGGCCTATAAATAGGGAGTCGCTCGCCGAAACTGAGTTAGTATTGTTTTAACAGTTGAAGAGTCGATTCGGCTGTTGAATAGAATGAGCGAGTACCTGTGAATAATCTTTAACATACCTTTATTTTAGACACTGATAGTTGTGTCTGAGTGCCGTAGAAGGAGTGAATACCTTCTTGAATTTATTTTGCAAATTTTACTGCTGTATCCTGCATTTCTAAGGATTGTTTTTCGGCAAAAAACTACCTTCGCTCCTGAATTACTGTCTTGCTATTTGAGACTGATTGCATAAAATCTTCGAGCCCCGATCTATGTAACAGTTTACTTCGATCTATTCTAATATTTTTGCAGTTATTTCAGAATATAGGTTGAGAAAAGTACGAATTATAAAATAATCGTGTTTTTAAAAATTACAACACCATGAAGGACTCCTAAGAATTGAGTGAAATTTATTCCACCAAAGATCGACATAAATACAAAATAAAAAAGATTTAATTCATAAAGAAAAAAAAACCCGATACTATACATCGAAAATTAATAATCAATGAAATCATCACATATTTAAATAACTGCTTTTTTAAGACGTGCCATTGAATCACACAAACTTCGATCTATACCTGAAGAAGAGTATTTTAGAATGCTTCTGTACCAGTAAGAAAGAGCAATTAATTGACACAAAATCCCTTAATCCAAAATAATTGATTTTAGCTTCTTAAATTTCATACGATTAGTTTTAGTGAGAAAGTCGCAGATAATCATCATAATAAAGACAATGTATTCCATCATTCTCATGGCTCCAATTAAATTCTACTGAATTCTAAATAAAACTTATATTTATACAGCTGTTGCCAGATATAAATATTTATCTTCACGCCGCTTACAAACGATTGCGTTGTTTGTTACATGTGCTTAAGCCGGCACGAACAATTGCGGGGTCGTATCTGCCGCGAGCCGACTGAAGCAATTAATTCACATCCGAGTACAAGCAGCGTGCATCTTCTCCCGGTAGAATCTTCGCCAAGAGCGCTATGTCGTCATGCCTCTCACAGTTGCTATAACGAACACATTAAGTTAATTTATATATCAGCAACGAGACTAACATTTCTAGTGAATAGCCAACCGATGAAATCCCAGATACGTTCAATAAGCGACATATTATATGAGTAGTCAGGTCGAAGAAAAAGCAGTATGTGTTGTGCTGAAAAGAAGGCCTGAACGTTCAATTTAATACTCGAATGAACATGATACAGCTCCAGGAATGTGACAAAAAGGGTACGGACATCAGAACTTTTCTGATACACCGGTTGCTGTTTAGGTTAAACACGATTTTTTGAGGCTGTGATCGATTAAGATATTCAATGGCATTCCAAACCATCACATTTGCCATTCGCCCAGTATACCGCTGGATAATGTATTCCAGAAAATTGGATTCTACAGAATAGCGTATAACGTAGATACTTCAATCCTCAAATTACTCACATGGTATTCTTTTAAGTCTTTGAGATATTGTGACTGCTCATAAAATATTTATTACTAGGAGACAAGTATAGAGATTATTTTGTTATTTTGTTTTTATTATGTCCAAAAACCATTCTCTACTATACAATTAAATAAGCAGTTCAGATGGCATTGTTCAGCTCATATTCACGGTGATTTTGAAATTCTAATGATTTAAATAGAATATCACAATTTATACACATTTGCTGTCAGTTTCAGTTAACTTGAGGGATTCCTTCGTGTTGTTGTAGCACTTACAAACACGAGAATATTACATGTTCCTCTAACTGAAAATGAAACATATGGCAGTATAATACCAAAATAGTTTCGTTTGTTTTTTCTTAAAATAAAGCTTTAAGTTATGTCTCAGTAAAAGTGATTTACAAGCTTCTTTTAAAATTATAAAGAACTTTAAAAAAATCAGCCGAAAACGAATTATTTTGTTTCATATCGTTTTCTAACTCGATTAGACTGCTCTGTCTTCGTGATACAGATTTTTACATGTATTATTCCGTTGAAAATCATGTTCATGTACTAACTTGTAGACACGCTATCTAATTTTGAATAACACAAATATTTGCTTTATATTTAATTCAGCTTTTGAAACCGAAATTTAAATTATAACGTGCGAAAGAAGAACTGCAAAAACAGTATTTTTTAAAATAAAAAGATTACACTTAACACTAAATATCTTTTGTTTGTTAAAATGAATTTCATATATTTCAGTTACTCACTGCAAATATAATTAGTGTAAAGAAAGCTTAATTTTTTTTATTGCTTTATTCTTTCTTTTCATTTAAATTCGTAAAGAAAAACATATTTAGAAAGATTAAATTTTAATGAAAGATTACTTCTTTATATGTTTAAGAAATGAGTAATGGGAAAATGATTCTAAACATAACTATGCTATTTTGACAATCTCGGGTTTTTAGTGGTCTTGTTCATGGATTCAGAGGAATTACGAAGACTGTTAGCTATGGCTATTTGTTACTTCGAAGTATGACCTTGATAAAGCAATAAAGGCTATGATATTTTAGGAGTTTTAAATCTTCTACTATAAAGTTTCTATGATTAAGCTTTTGCTATAGTAATATCAAATATGTATAACGAGTTTAAGCCTGATTTATAAGAAAAGATGACTTGCTGTCAACCCGTACGTCTGTGTCAGTGTCAATAAGCCCATTGATGTCTCAGGCTCCAATGCCTTTGCGTGACATGAATCTTGTACAAAGGAACTCTTGCACATAGTTCACGGTGCAGCAAACGTCAATGAATCATTGGAACAGCCAATGACATAGAAGTTCTTCAATTTTCTACCAGCTGTCAAGATGAAGCTATATTGTCCATCACTGCCATATAGATGAGGTGTCTGTTATCCATTATTGACGTATCTTTTCATTATCCATTACTAGATTTCCGATTTGTCCGGTTCTCTTGCTCTCACACTGCTGTTCTGACATTACTGCTACTGCATAATAAGAAAAATATCCTTCACAAAGACTGATCATTGATACGTGTTCAAAATCCACAACTTGATCATGTGGTGTACTGTGGTCATTGAGGCATTGTGATTTCTCATAAAGTAATTAACACTAGAAGACAACCACCTGCTATTTCCAATATCCATAATCAGCAGTTCGAAGAGCATTTCTTAGCTTATGCATGCACAATGACTCTGAAATTTTAATAATTTTTATAGAACACGCTACTACACAGTTTGAATTTCCTATCAGTTTTAGCTCACTTGTGTGACTCCTGCATGGCATTTTAGTACTTACATCCTGGAAATGTATTTATTCGAGAATATGTTGTAGATTCGTATATTTTGATTATTACTTAAAGCAGCACTTTATTTTTTCCTTTCCTAAGCTTCATTATTACTGTAATTAAAAATTTAAAGCATTATATTATAACAACTTGAAAATCTTACCAACTATTTAACTATTCAAATCAAGTGAAATATAACAAACTTATTTTAAAATTTAAAGCTCTTAATAACACAAGAAGTTCTGTAAAGAATATACTTAAATTTTTACGCAGTAAAATAATTCCATTCAATACATATCGTTAAACATAAATTTATGATTGAAGTTTGTTTGCAAATGTTGAATTTCATTTCTATGCTTCTATGCATTGTGTGTATATACTTGCGAGGTTTCTTATCAAAGGAAGCCCTACAGTCGTGAAAAGTTTACTCCAAACATTTAATAATAATATTTATTCTGAAATTCAAGCGTATATATGTATACCGGAATCAAATTTTTAAGGTTTCCTTTTAAAATGTAAGTATGCCATCTCTTTTCAACTTTGGTCCCTTGATAATAATTTTATTTTGAGGTAGATAATATTTTTAAATGGATATCTTTCTCGCGAGTGTTGGATAGTGCGTCTTTATTCCTCTGTGATTTTTCTTAAGAATTTTAATGTAAGCAATACTTTTTTTAGTTACAATTCTTAATCAAATTAAGGATGCTAAATATCTCTTTAAGTTCCATCTAACCAAATAAATCAGAAAGTAAGTAGGTATTTAAAACAATTTACTTAAGTACGAATAATACCAAGAATATTAGCGCATACTAAAATCTTTTCAAAACACATATATCAGTAAATCAATGTGATTGTTACAGTAAAAATGAAATGGAATTTTAATGATAAATAATTCAATCTCAATTTTTTTTGTAACAATCGCAATTATTTAACAAAGTATATTTAAAAAAATATTTTATTCGTTGTGTTATTTGTACTCTAGAGGGAATTCTTCAGAACTACAATTTATTTTGATTTATTTGCTTGAACGGGACTTAAATTAGATATTTACTACCCCGAATTGAATTAAGGATTGCAAGTAAAAAACTAAATTTCAAATCATACTTATTCGCTTGATGTAGGAAAAGAACAAGAGTTAATTCTTGAGAATTCAAACTCACAGTGCTAAAAAAAAATCTGAGACATTCTAGAACAAACAGTTAAATAAAAATTGGATGCATTGAAGTCGGGAAATGAATGAGAAATTAATTATACAGCTGTTTTTTAAGAACCCTATATTCTTAAAAAATGCCACTTGAATACTGCTTTATAATGAATTACCTCTTTTTAAGAAGAAAGCTGTCCGATAATTATTTTCTCTATTTTTTTAGTTTTTGTTACAATAGAATTATTATCTGTTAATTTGTTTGAAACGAAATCATGCATAAATTGCAATATTTCAGAAATGCGTTTGAAACAGTTTATTTCTAAAAAAAAAGATATCAACAGTGTCAAAATTGCTTTTTTGCTTATTTTAAATTTATGAATGCAAAATGAAACCAATAACTTATTGTCAGTTTATCATATTTATTTTTTGCTTTTTTTCTATAGTTCATTTTGAAAATATTAAATAAGTTTTTGGGTCACGAAAGATAGAATATTTATGTTAAGATGTATGTATACCAGAGTTCTTTTTTGATATAGTCTAACAATCAAGCTTTAATTAAAATATTTATATTTTTGTATACATCTTCTAGAAAGAAAGCTCGAAAGAAATATTAAATTCATAAAATTAAAAAGCAAACTTCAAACATATTGTCTACTATTTTTTAATTAAATTTATCTAATAACTGACATTTTTATTCTTTTAATAAAATCCATAAGTTGCATGAAACTAACTCTGATTTTTATGCACACTACAACTTAAAGTCTTAAGTTTTCTCTATTTTGAAGTTAAGAAAACTTCTTTTTGAATTCAAATGTTTATAATTATTTGTCATTAGTAATTTATGTGATATAAGTTATTTAGAGAAACTCAAAGTCTTCGAACTCTTGTTTCTTTTTTAAAGTACGGCATTGTTCATTTTTCTCATTTTACAAAATATGATTGTTGATTACAAAATTATCGTTCTTTTAGAATATACCTTTACTAAAAGTTAAAACCCTTCCTACACAGAATTTTAAATTTAAATACATAAGCATAGGATAAAGCACTTTTTTGAAAAATGTATTTGATAAACAGTAAATCTGTATTTGCATAAAAAAAATTTTTAAAAAATGCAGAATACTCGAAATGTGTTCTTTCAGAAATATACTTGATTAAAAAAATTGCAGATGACTAGCTGCAATGAAAGAGATACTTTTGGAAACAACCAAAAATGAAAGAAATGAAAATATATATTAAAGTGGTAAAAAAACCCGCATATATATTTATTTATTTAAATTTAAAAATTAATATTTAAATATACTTTCAGTTTTCCGTTTTCTTTAATATTTTTTTACCCTAATACCTCAAATATTAATAAAAATATACCTTTTAGTTCTTAAGTACCTTGCATTGAAGAAAAGGTAAAACTGAAATTAAATATGCATTTCGAAACTAATCTTTAAAATGTTTGATAATCTTTTGTACTTAGTTTCAATGTGTAACAATATATATATATCTGTATTTAAGAAGAACCATAACTCCAAAACACTTACGAGAAATATTAAAATAACCATTATAAAGTTTAAATTAATAAAATTTAAAAAAAAAACTATTAAAACAGCAATAACTAAATTCAAAAATTGATTCGCATCATGTGTGTGTGTGTAATCTATTTAAAATTACCTACGTAATATAAATACTTAAAAAGAATCATATCAGAAAATTAAAGTGCGGGTTTTTTTTCCAGCGAGAAACATAAAAAACCGTTTAAGTAATATCAGTAAAAGTCGGAGTTAATAAGGGGGCGTTTTTCAATCCGCAAAACATTAGGAATTCCTCAAAATTCATTCATCAACAAACAGAAAGAGGTATTTAAAGCATTGTTGAGTTCATCACAAATGTTAATATTGTACTTACAAATTATTTATAGCTATCATTTTTTTTTGTGTTGCCTGAAAGTACTTTCCGACATCCTTCTGATTTGTTAGTCGTTATTTTGTTTTTGTAGTTTGAAGGTTTTTTTGTGTTTCTAGAGGACATCAGTATCGGGCTAAAATATATTTATGGGTATGCAGTATAACTAACTATTGAAAGGAATGAAAAAAAAATTCGAATTTCAGGAGTAGTTTTTCTTTCGAAATAAGTTTTCTTCTTAACATGCAAACGTTGTTTTCTGAAATGCTCTTGAAAAAGGTTTTCAACAAGAGGACATTTTCCTAATTTAAGGAAACGAATTGCATAACTATCGCACTCGAGAAAACTTTAGAAATTGTGCTTACATAAAATCCAAATATCATTTTAAAAAAGTAAAAAAAAAAAGACAAGAACCAAAAAATTGCAGCATACAGTGAAATATTAAGAATTAAAAGAATTTCATATTTATAATCATTTTTGAAACAACAAATAATATCAAGAAAAGGAGATTTAAAAGATTTCTAGTTATTTCATCAGTTTTCGCATGATAAGACAATTGAAGATTAAAAAAACAGGAGAAAAAGCAAAAAAGTCAAAAGTAGAAATATTTAATGTATAAAAGTACGAAAAAGAAACATGAATTACAAAATTAGAAATCCCTTTTAAAAAAGAAGCGCTTGGATAGTCAATTTCGAATGCTTCAATCATGTGAAATGATTGGAAAATTGAAGCGTAGAAGAGTAGAACAGTTCCTATAACCTCTACAAAACTTATGAAATAAATTACAAGCGTGTTTTTAAAACTTTGACGTCGTACAAAAGAGAAACAAACAAAATTGATCTGGAGTTATAGTAATAGCGAGGCAGGAGAAATTCGATTGAGGAAAAGAAATCGCTGAAATTGACGTAAAAATACTTCGCCTTAGAGAATTCAACGACATTTTTTTTCTTTGTTTTTATGTTTTCTATTTTTAAGCTTGTTCCTTGTGACTGCTTGTTAAGAGAGTTTTCAATTCACCGATATTTGAGCAAAAAGACTGATCTTTTAAAAGGAAAATAGAGAATTCTTTTTATCTATAGCATTGTACTGAGAACACAATTTAAGAGTTTTAAAGGTAAGGCTTTGAATTTTTAAAGCAAATGACGAGGATTGTTTACTGAAAACGTTACAATGTAAAGCTGTAAAGTAATCTTTTTTTTAAATGAAAAGAAGTGCATGTTTCTAACAATAAATCCATGCAGTTTCTCAAAAAATCACTTAAGAGAGAAAAAACGAAGGAAAACAACAACAATCCTGAACATAAAGTTATTTTAGACGTACAATCATCAAAGAAGAATGAATAAAAAGAGACAAACGTTGTCAAAAAGCAAAATATCAAATTTATGGATAATTAGCCACCAACTCACAAATTTACTTCTATATGATGTTTCTACGAAACATTTTGATCTATTTTTAAATTTGAAACTATGATTCACTCCATCGATTGAAAGAATACAAAGTTTATATAGCTTTCTGTTATATAATAAAAAGGATTTAACTTCTTGGAAATGTAGCACAAATTAAAACTCGGTATAAACCTTAAGTAATATATTACAGCGTTTAAAAGATGTTTGCAAGAGTAAGTATCGTGGCTGGAGAGCATTTTTAATTTAACTATGCAACCTATGTTAGAGAAAATAAAGTTAAAAATTCAAACAATTGCCCGAAGGTAAATGTTAAAGTACTCCAAGAAACAACTGGATTATGAGTCAAAGTAACAGTTTAAACAAATATTCAAGAAATATTAAAAATCTCCCAAAATATTTGCTTTGAACTGTCGAAACCTTTCTTAATTTTATGTAATCCAATTATATCGTGGATATAAATACAAACTTCTGATATTTATTTATAATAATCAAACAATAATAATGTTACACAAAATAATTCCATTTCGACAAACTTTATTAAACTTTTGGATAAATATTCTTACGTTTCTATGTAGCTTTACATTTTTCACACTTTCCGCAAATTCTAAAATATTTAAATTCACCTCAAGTAAGAAATATATATTGATACTGTTGTTTTCTGATAAATAACAAAGTAATAAATTGAAAAACAGTAGAATGATAAAACAAGATATATGTATTTAAGATGCTCATATTAAAACTCAGCCGACTGAGCATTTTCTGTTACGTACACAGTAGAACAAAAGTCTCTTTCTGTGAAATTTTAAGAAACTGATGGTTTCTAGAGAAATTATGTATTCAAAAAATTCCACGCAACAAGAAATAACTTCAATATATTTCCTAGATTTCCCTTAAATGAAAATTCACATTTCGAAAAAATAAATGTTTTCTAAAAAACACACATAAGCACAAGAAAGCTTCTTTAAAGTAGAAATTTCTTTCTATATGTATGAAAATAAAATTTTCTTATAAATTGATAAAAAGTACTATTGCTTCAAATATCTATCAATCCGAACACCTTTTAATTTACATATTTCCTGCACCTACAAACTTTTGAAACGCTATTTCGCAAACAACTGTAAATCTTTTGTAAATATTTATTTTAAAGCTTTAATGTAATTTTCTTCTATCATTTTAAAATTATTTTGCATTACTTGTTGACATCTTACCCAGAAAATTGTTTTCAAGAAATGTAAATTTCTTTCCTATAGTAATTTTGTCAACAAGGCTGTTAACGGTTAAAAAATTCCTCTTTGAAAATACGTATGTGTAGATATTTTTCTGAATAATAAAGTTAAATGTAAATCTGAGTTTCAACATTCTATTATTTCTTTTTTAAAATAACTAATATTTTGAATGCGTTCAAATTTTATCAAAGGAATCTTCAATTTTTGTATCCTTATACATATTTTTATTTTATCATTATTAAATCCATTACCATATTTGTATTAGTAAGAAAATGTTTCTCAATTTACCAGTTGAAATTTTAAATTACTATATTTAAATTCAGTAAATCATACACAATTTTTATGTTATTTTGGCTACTTTTTAAACACTTTATGTATGCTTTCGGCAGTCTTTCTAATGTTATTAGAAAGAGTATATATATAATATATATAGAATCTGGCAATATCTTAATGTTTGCACTCAGATTTAGCGCGGGCTTTGCATTTGTAAATGCAATTTTTAGGTAAGTTACCTCTATCTTGTAATGGATTTAGATATTCCTATCCATTCTATTTCCTATTGGGTTTTGCTCAGTGTTATTTACAAAAAAAGGGGGAAGGTTGGCTGTCCAAAAAAACAAGTTCAACCCCACTTTTATATAAATTATTTTATATAATAGCTGTCCTAAGTCAGTAATGTTCATAACACTGCAGCATCCATTTTATATTTATAATCTCGATTACTCATATGTCCTTTGTGTGATCTTCCTACTGTCTATGTGTTTGTCGGATGTTATTGTTTGGATGTTATCTCTTGTTTGTAGAGAATTAGCCTATATATATATATATATATATATATATATATACTGTATTTAACTAAATCTAAGCCGCCATTGATTCTAAGTCGAACCCCAAATTCTCAACAAGATTTTGTGACAAATAAAAAAAATAGTGTAAAATGTTTTATCGATAACCAATTTTACGAAATTAATAAATTAAGGATTTAA
>BMAV01025481.1:1465-15160 GCA_019973955.1 Trichonephila inaurata madagascariensis
TACAGCCACGTTGGCGACTTAGCGACCATTTTGGCGACTTGTGTCAAAACTTGAAAAGGTTTTTTTCTCACGTGTTAAAGCATTCAGTTGGACTGAAATTAAAAGGACAATACGATATTTTAATGATAATTAAAAAAACTAATTACCACTTTGTGTTGTGATTCTGTCCTATGTATATACATATTTATATTAATTGTAACTATTTAATAAAAAGTAGTTAAAATAAAATTTTTCGTTGTTGATCTAAGTAGGAATTGTCTTAAAAGCTATTTTTTATATTACTTGTTATTAGTACTTTTATATAGAGTATAGAGTTATAATTATGTTTAATTAAATTAAAGTTGTCATGCCAAAAACAAGATCAATGAGGTGAAAAAAGAAGAGATTTTCAGAGAGAAAAATTTGTTGGAAAAACGTTGAAAGAAAAACCAACGGATCTTTCAAATTCAGTTATTAATTCTATTTAAAAGACTTATAATTAACTTGGCGATCAAAATCTCCTAAGAAAATGTCTTCACGGGAAAGCTCAGAACTGCAATGAGAGTCTTAACAATGTCGTGTGCAGTATAATCCCGAAAGAGAATTTTGTTGAGCTACAAACACTCCGTTTAAGAAATTATATCGCAATAATACTTTTTAATTCTGGATTTGCTGATCAGTTACCTCTACTTCAAAAGTTAGGAATGAAATTATGTTCTGAAATGAAAGGATATTTTTGTTACCTCGACAAAACGAGAATTGTTGATTCTACGAGGCATTCTAAACCAGATAAGGAAAGGCCTCGTAAAAAAAAAAGGCTCTTCAAAAATGCAAAAGTTTGAATTATAAAGTTCAGAAAGGCACAACATACAAATCTGGAGAGTTTTTAATACCTTCCTAAATCTTTAAAAAGTTTTATAGCAAATATAAACTTTATTTTGAATTTTCTGAAGACTTATTTTTGAACATAATGGTTAACGGTAAGAGGGATATTTCTTAAAGTAAATGAAATATTCTTATGAAATTTTTTGAGTTTGTTCTTTGTATTATAATGAATGTTTTCTGCTATAAGCTAAGGGTAATTTTTCAATTAAGTCATTTTTTAATGTAATTTTATATGAAAAAAAAAGTTTCTTAAGAAAATTCTGGGTTTTTTTCATTTCGAACACCTGTATTTCATAATTTTACAATAGAATTTGAGCTTTTTTAATATAAAGCAGAGTTAAACGTTGAATAATTGTATTCCTGCAAACATTTTATTTATTTTTGTGATATATATATTTTTAGAATTGTTAGCAAAAGAGCAATTTTTTGTAATATTTTGGTACAAATTTCTCAATATTTTGAAAAATAAGCTTTCAAACAATGCTTCATGCTTTGTTTTCAGAGTTTTGCAACATACTTAATTAAAAAATAACTATTAAATAATTATTTAAGTTATATTTTAGATAGTCGGATACCTTAATTTTTTTTAAATGTTTGTTAAAGGATCATGCCATAATAGCTTATCATTGAATATAATTGGTATATATATAGTACTTTATTTGTGTGTATGATTTTTCCATGTATATAGTATACTGAAATTTGAAAATCTTGTGTACTGCTTAAAAAGTTTTGGTAATTTGTAAAAGTACAATGATGAAAATGAAATTATTTGTTTCTACTTATACTTCCAAAAGTTGAATTTTAAAAATGTGTAGATTGGTGTGGCGTGCATAAGTAATATAAGTAAATGTGTATTCTACAAGATGTTAAAACATATATATTCAGTATATGTTTGACTTAGAATTGTCTAAGAAGTTTAGAGAAATGATCAACGTTAAAAATGTTATTGTATAAAATAAGATTGTAATTTTATTTTGTTCAATAAGTCTCTAAACTGTCCCTGCCATTTTTTTCTATGTATCGTAACTTTGTTACTGGCAAGGGAGTAATGTAAATGATAGTTTTAGTGGAGATTTTTCCGCACTAGATGGCTGCACCTGTCAGCTGTTTCAGAATCAGCGAAATGCATGGCATGGTGCGAGATAATCCAAATTAATTCTATCCTAATAAATGTTAAACTTAAATATATATATATATAATAAATGTTAAACTTATTTCATATAAATGCACTTAATTACTGTTAATTTTTAAAATGATCCTCATAATTTATATTTCAGTTTTTTATTTTTACTTGTGTACCTCTATCAATTATACTTATGTTTAACTGTAACGAAACTGTATTTTTTGTGAAACGTGGCATTTTTGAACAACGTTTTTTCACTTGCTTTGCTGACGGTGTCGAATGGACACGCACAATAAAAATTTCCAGTAGATATCGAAAAGTTTGAATTATGAATTTTTTTTAAAACTTAACACGCTGAGTATTTATTAGAGTGCTACTAAACAAGCATCTAATAACTTCATGAGAGAGGGCTATTTGCAAGAAAACCTGTTGTTTGTGTCCTGTCATTTCTGTGAACAAGAGAGTCCATTTAAAACGACGTTGAGATCTTAGAGAAGGAGCATGAATTAGTGGGTGACCGTTCTCTTCACGGATGTGCCCCGGTTCAGCCTAATCAGTGATTCTCTCAGTACTTGGCTTTAAAGAGGACTAGGAGCCAACCAATGTCCGAAAGATCGATGATTACGACAAAGGAGGCTTGGTGATCTTGGAAGGCATCACGTTGGATTGTCGCTCATACAAAAATGTGTTTGAAAGAGACACTGGGGCAGCTGCGAGACATAGGAATGTGATCGTGGAGCTATATGTTCGCATTTGAAGGACAGAAATTTGCTCTAATTTAATTTTAAGGGATGATAATGCGAAGCCACATTATTTTTCTGAAAAATGAGGATATTTAACGGATGGATTGATCAGCCGGATCTCCAGACTTCAACCCTATATAGCATGCCTGGGATGCTCTAAGGAGTGCGATTGCAACTGACAACCACCCTCCAAGGCCTAAAACTCGATGTTTAACGAGTGGAACCGTTTGCCACAGGAACGTATTCCCTTATTTCCAATATAAAATCATGATGCGAGGCCTTTATATCTACACAAGATGGAACCATACTTCCTATAAACCCAATATTTTGTTCTATTCTGCGTCCGCTGTTTCATACCTTCCGGCTCCAATGAGTGTTACGCTCGATCTTGTGTGTGTATTATAAATGTTGAAGGGTTATTATTTGTATTACTTCAAACTATGCACAAACCAAATTTCATTTAAATCTGTTCAAAAGCTCTATAGATATTTGACCAAATCTAAAAATTCTCTTAAGTTTAAACACCTGTGAATATACTTTTCGTTTCAGGAGATTTTATTATTATTATTAGATTATATTTTCTGAGTATATGCTGTTGTTTAGTATTCCTAATTATAAAATGTCTATTTTTATTTCAAAGGTAATATTTTTGTTTTATTATTTTGTAAAGCATTTTGTCGCTATTATAACCCACTAACTGGCCAATAAATAAAGTTTTGCACTTCAAATTTCATTTGCATTTTTTTTAATGTTTCACTTTTTACTCTTATACAGGTGGATTAGCTTATAACTTCAACGTTAAGTATAAATAAAAGTATGAAAAATTCTCTTGAGGGGCGGCACATTAGGTCTTTGCACGCGGGCGGCTAGCACCCTAGGATCGGTCCTGGTTACTTACAGCAGTTTAACAAGCTCAGTTTAACAACACAACACGCATGGGCAGGATTGTTAGTTCCCCATCTCATTTAACACAGATTATACTCCCTAATTTCTCTGAATCGTTTTCACTGGGAGAGGAGTGTGTAACGGCTGGTGAAAATATTGTAAAGACCATATTTATCAGAATGGCAACGGTGGAAAAGTTTAGATTCGCACAAAGATAGCGTCATTAATCAGGAAGCGCCATTTAATAAAGGCTCTACAGCACCAGAGTCTAAGTACACCAGTATGGGACGGAGCTCCCAATGATCTCCACCGTTATGGTAAGTACCTCTTTGTTCAATTAATAATATTGTGGAAACATAATTGTAAAAGATAAATTTATGCACACTTAAAATTTCTGTATTTTTTTAATGTAAAATTAAATGAGGAACAATTCAGTGTAAAAAAGATATTGATGTTCTAGATTTCAGTTGCTTTAAGCAACGTAATTTATGATGAATAATATACTTAAGATTATGTTTCTTTAAAATTGTTTTCAGAATGCAAATGAAACTTGAAAATATATGTAAGACATATCAGAAAGAGCAGTCATTATTCAACTTCTGTCTTTCAAAAAAAGTAATTTCGGCAAAACATTATTTCATTTCTATGTAATATTCTGTATAAAATGTAGTATTATATACAGTGAGCCACAAAAGTGTTCATACACTTGCAATTTCTTATAAAATTTAATGTTTTCGACGAATAAAAATTAATATATTGTAATTTTTTTATGATACCTGCAACTTGTTCCGAATGACATAATTAATTTTATAAAAATAGTATAACTATTTTTTTTAAGAAAATTAATTATCAAAAAGCTACTAAATAATTATGCCACAAAAGTCTTCATACACTTAACAAAAATCTGAACTTAGCTTTTAATATTGTATTTCTTTCTTAATTTAATATTTAGTAGGATATCTTTTAGTATCTACAACAACTTTTAAGCGTCTTGGTATAGATTTAATCAGTTTTTTTGTAATTTCTGCATCGATTTTCCTCTATTCTTCTGTGATTATTGTTTGTATTTCATATTATGTGTTTATATGACATGTTTTCTTTTTTTTTACATCAAATTCTTGCCATATATGCTCTACTGGGCTAAATAAAGTGATTGAGGAGGTGTTTTCATAATTTGGGGACAGTTATAGAGACACCAGTGGCGTACATTGAGAGCAGTGCGCTTGACGTCATTATCCTGTTAAAAAATGAAGTCGTTTCCAATATCCAAATTTTAGGCGGATAAATTAAAATTTCTCTTTAAAATATTTAAATAGAGCTCATGATTCACAATATTAACAAAAAATACCAAATTACCTAATTTTGTGGCCGATTTACACCCCCACGCAAGAACACTTCTACCTCCATGTTTTATTGATCCAACAAAATTCTTGGAATTAAGTTTCAGAAAATTCAAAATTGACAGCAAATTGATTGGGATGGCAGACAATTCAACATTTTTGGTTCTGATGGGCCTATAATAGCTTGTAAATGAAAAAATGAGTTTAATCCCATGAATTTATGTGGAACAAGAACTCCTTCACTTCCATGCTTCAGCATGGATGTGATGGTGTTATGGCGTGAGGGTGTAAATTGGCCTCAGAATTAGATAATTTGGTATTTTTTTCATGGTATTATGAATCATGAGCTCTATTTAATTATTTTAAAGAGAAATTTTAAATTATCCGCCTGAAATTTGGATGTTGGAGACTACTTAATTTTTTTACCAAGGTGATGACGCCATGTGCATTGCTCTCATTGTATGCCACTGGTGTCTCTATAACTGTCCCCAAATTATGAAAACACCTCCTCAATCACTTTATTTAGCCCAGTAGAGCATATTTGGTGAGATTTTGATGTAAAAAAAAGAAAATGTGACAAATAAAGATAAAATTTGAAGTAAAAACAATAATCACAGAAGAATGGAGCAAAATTGATGCAGAAATTACAAAAAAAAACTGATTAAATCTATACCAAGATGCTTAAAAGTTGTTGTGGACACAAAAGATATCCTACTAAGTACTAAATTAAGAAAGAAATACAATATTTAAAGCTAAATTGAGATTTTTGTGAAGTGTACTAAGACTTTTGTGGTGTAATTTTTTAGTAGCTTTTTGATAATTTTTTTAAAAAAATAGTATAACTATTTTTTTACAAAATTATGTCATTCCATTAAGAATAAGTTGCAGATATCATAAAAAAATTACAATATATTAATTTTTATTAGTCGAAAACATTAAATTTTATAAGAAATTGCAAGTATATGAACACTTTTATGGCCCACTGTATATTATTGCTAAGGTGACCATTTTTTTTACAATGAAAAGGAGGACGATTAAGTAATATAAAAAAAAATTTTTTAGTCAATTCCTACTTAGATCAACAAAGAAAAATTTATTTTATGTACTTTTTTTATTAAATAGTTACAATTAATATAAATATGTATATACATGACAGAATCACATCAGTAAGTGGTAATTAATTTTTATTAATTATTATTAAAGTATCCTATTGTCATCCAAAACAATTGTATTGTATATAAAATTTCAGTTCAACTGAATGCTTTAAAATGTGAGAAAAAAACCTTTTAAAGTTTTGACGCAGAAGTCGCCAAAATGGTCACTAAGTCGCCAAAAATGATGCCAATGTGGCTGTATTTGTAATTCTTTAAATAATTAGTTTTAATCAATTAATTTTTATTAAATGACTGTATTGTCATCCTAAACAATCATGTATATAAAATTTCAGCTCAATTGAGCACATTAAAATGTATTTTATTAACGATTGAAAATTCCACCAAGATTAATAAATAAATATATAAAGAGTGTGAGCTAATCGTAGGAATTGAAAAATTTAAGAAAAAATTACAACTTAAATATATTAAACATTTTATTAATTCAAACAAAAATACGCTTTACACATTCTTCTTAATTATTATCTTAAAAGAGTATTTTTCCCATTGAATGTGAATTTTTTTTTTTTTGTCAACATATCATTTTCTAACATATCAGAAAATTCGGACAAAAAATATCGGAAACGAGTTTGATATCCGGGGTAATGGCACCAAGCAGCTCTTCTTGTTGCTGGAATGAAATCCAATATGGTGGCCTAGCGGTAATTTTATGATGCACAATAATTTTGAAGAACTGTTTTGAAATACATTTCAAATGAAGGATATAGGAAGAGATTGAGAATAACCTAGATCAATCAATAAATAATGAATATCAATATAATATAATAAAAAGTAACATGTACTAATAATAGTATTATAAGCAGCATATAATCTTATAATATAATTTTATCGTAATTATATATATAATATTCATATAGTACAATTTAATAACAGTTATTAGAAATAATATATAATTTAATAGTAATTATAAATAACAGCATAGTTATAAATAACATAAGAATAGCTATAAATAAACAACAAAAATAGTTATAAATAAATAATAATAAATATAAGTAAATAACAAAATATGTAATAATATTTATAACTGAATATTAAAAGAAACAATTATAAATAACGAATATTATATGATTATTACATGTAGTAATAATTGCATTTTTGTATTACATTATGAATAAAATAATTACATAAGATCTTAAAGTTAATTATGAATATCAATTACAAATAATTATGAATATCAATTACAAAGTACTGAAAGCTTGCAATATAAAACTTGCACTGCAAGTTCCTTCAACGAATTTTATCGAACAAAAATCAGGCATTTCTTTCAATAAAAACTCAACGTTGTTTTCTATATCTGCCCACTTTACTTGAGACCAAGTCAAAAGATACCACTGCAAACTGTTATTTCCTGTGATATTTGCTTTAGACCATTCTTCGACATTTTGGAAACATGTTTGGTTCATCTCTGAATACAGAGATTAACAGATCAGTTTTAAAATATTGGAAAGGAGGGCACTTTTTGAGGAAGGACAGAACCTATAAAAAGAGGACTGTCCTCCCTAAAGGAGAATGGTTGGTTACCTTATGTATTGCTCATGTTTGAAATAACTTTCATATAATGCTTCCACACTTGTAATTTAGAGGAATTTATAAACAGAGAAAAGCTGAAAACTGACATAATTAGATTATGTGAGCAATTACAGAATTAGCACAAAAAGTCATTTTAAATTGATTGTGTTTATCAATTCCAGTGCAAGTTTTAATTTTTAAATATGAAAAAAATTAAGGCAACTTTAACATCTCTCTAAAGAAATTTTTCCCTTAAGCTGTTCTATAGTTTCAGCTTTATATTATCAAAATCACATTATATGCATGTACTAGCTGTTACCCACCCACTTAGCAGGGTATTTCAAGATGTTATATAAGTATATACTGTTTATATACAGCGGTCAAAATAATTATTTGACATGCAACGTTTTTTGTGAATATTGACTTAAAACTTCATACTATGCAACAACAATGAAACCATGTTTTGTTACTTGTTGCATACAACAGTTCAGTTTCTAATGTAGAAGTTTTTGTATTTACAAAAACAAACTTAAGCAGAATATCTCCGTTATAATTTTCAAAACCAGTTTGGCAAGCAAAATAAGTATTTGACATACGAGGCTTTTATAAGTTTTTATACCAAGAAGCAAAACTACCCTTAAGTGTGGTTGCAAATTTTTGTAATTCAAAGCATTTGGACTATTTCTGAGGGTATTTAGAAAATTTCATTTAAGCAGTGAGCAAGATGGGCCAAAAGCAAGGGGAGTTGTGAGTGGAAGTTAAAAATTTAATCATGTACATTAAAAATATTTTATCTGAAAACAAAACTTCAGCTGTTATAAATAGGCTAAGAACAAATGTGCACTATATAATTAAAAGATATAAAGAGCAAGAATCTGTTGATAAGCCAAAATCTGGTCTATCAAAAAATTTTCCGAAGCGGCGGAGCAATGGCTTGTACATTAAATTAAAAAAGACCTCAAAACCAATGCATCAAATTTGGCAAAAGTTACCAAGGATTGCTTGGACATAGATGTTATGCCACAAATTGTTGGAAATTACATAATAGTTTAAGGCTAGAATTGCTCGAAAGAAGCTATATATATCCAATAAGAACCCAGTGCAAAGTTTAGAATTTGCAAACCGACCAGTAGAATTCTTGCACAGTGCATATAAGTTATGTAGACGAGAGCAAATTTAATCTTTTTGAATGTGATGGCAAAATTAAAGTGCACAGAAAACGTGGTACTTCGTTGGAAGAACGAAATATAGTGTCCACAGTAAAGCACGGAAGAGGAGGTATAATGGTTAGAGGGTGTATGGCAGCTTTGGGAGTGGGAAATATTTTCTTAATTAGTTGCATCATAGACCAACTGTATTACATATAGAATTTAAAAGAAAATTTGCATGCCAGTGCTGAAAAACTGGGAATCAAGGATGGCTACCAGTTTTACCAATACAATAACCCAAAACAGTCCTCTCACAATATAAGGATTTGGCTGCTATACAACTGCCCAAAAGTTATACTAGCATCTCAAATACAACACAGCTGGCAATGGGAGTTTGTGTTTGGATGAATCTATTCTGGAATGCAGGAGAAATGAGTTTCTGGCAGCTTTGTTGGATTTTAGACCATACTGTGTTGTGAATGAAAGCCGCGTTGGTTTGAATAAGCTTTGTTTACAAAGTGAAAATAACTTGATGTGTATCTAGAAGAAATGTCATGTTTTTAGTTGAAAAGCCATATTGTTTGTTAATTTAATTTTTTTTTTTTGTAGAAATTATCTATATTTGCAATCAATAGTTTTGAAAAGAATTAGTTTCTGTGTAACAAAATTTGTACTTTACTTTGAAGAGGTTGGGAAAAATAATAGTTCATCGGCATGTGGCATTCGTTAAAAAATTCTAACAATGAATTAGTTTTTTCTTTATCTGAAAATAATCTTCAAAGAAATACTGAATGTACGATTATTTTAAGTATCTAATATTTGATACTTAAGAAATTGAATGAAAATTGGTTTCTCTATCAATTTTTGTCCTATGATTCAGAAATGTATGTTTGAACTTTTTAAAAAAAAGTCAAAGAAAAAAATTTTACTGCTTGGGAACAAAATTTCATTTCATCGGACGCATAACGACACAATAAAAATGACTTAATATTATTTTATAGTAGTTTAGTGAGAAGAACATTTTGAATGTGTGTGCGAAATTTTCTCCCTTGTGTAAGATCTTCCATTATTTTTTTACATTCATACAATGAAAATTTATTTAGCTTATGATAAACTTTAATTTTATTAATGATGAGACATGATATATTCTAAAAATTGGAGAAATGTATTTTGTTAAACAAATAGTATTGTTAAAACATTTTGTAAAAATTTGTATTTTATTTTATGCAAGCTAATACTCTAGAATTTATAACTATTCCCCACAAAACATTAAAGTTTAAATTTTCAATTCCTAATGCTTTTTTAAATTGAATATTTTCTAATAAATTTCTTTTTTAAAGTATCTCATGTTATACTAATTATAATGAGTTTCATTCAGTCTCTCCAATGAGGTTGCTTCACAACAATGAGACGCCAGTTTGAAATCACATGACGAGGATACTAACATTTCCTCGCGCTTTGAATCAGTGTGTAAATTTCGTATGCTTGATATGTGTTTACTTGTGTGTGAAGCTTATTTCTGAAATTTTATTTATTTTTATTATATTTTTGTATTATCCTTGTTTAATAATTAGGTATGAAGTATTTTTCGTAATTTTTTAGCATTATTTTTGTTTCAGTTTAATAAATTTGTCATTTGGTGTTGTGTATGAAGCTGGCGGCTACTTGCAGTTTGTTTATATATTTATTAATCGTTCTAGATTATTTTTTAGCATCCTTATAATAAGTCCTTTGTTTTCATGTAGTTTATTATGTTTGTTTACGCACAAGAATGATTTACAGTATAGAGAATTGAGACTATTGAATTTGGAAAAACTTCTCATATGTGTCCAATTACTTATTGGTACATAGTGTATCACTCCATATAAATTCATAAAATAGTGTAATTTATAAGAAACATGTAGATATGAAATGGTCCCATTTTGTCTGATTCCTTAGTAATTACCAGCTACAAATATTTAATGTTTTTAGAAATACTATCTGTATAATTTCTCATAGAAGAGTATGGAACCTTCAGAAACATGAAATGCTAGTAAATATAATTTTGGAAATTAATTTATAATAAGATTTGTCAATAACATGGATATTTTTGTTTATTTAAAAATTCTCATACCTAACAAGAGATTTATACTTTTTGAGAGCAGAGTGTATAAAATAATAGTTGGTAAATAATGAAAGTTTTTGATTAATAATTAGGAATTCTTCTGTGATAGAAATGAAATTGTTTTTAACATCATTTAAAGGTTTGGTATATCTGAAATAATCTAATTATATGCAAACATTTGATGTTTTATTGTTTTCCTTTGTAATTATTACCCTTCAAAAGGTTTGAATTTTTTTAGAAATGCCTGTCTCCAACATTCAGAAAGAAATGAATTTGACTTTTTTAAAATAAATTAAGAAATAGGCTTTTTAATAAAATTATTTTATAGTAGAACAAATTAAATTGTTTTCATGAAAATTTCTCGTATAATGAAGCAGAAAATTCTTATTGGACACTTTTATTCAATAATCATACTCATTTTAATATACATTATTTATTGACACTTAATTTTAACATTACATGAATGCACTATAAGTAAATAAAGCAGACTATGAATGTAACACTACTATAAGGACAAATAGAGAGCAAGTCGAGGATCTAACTGCCAATATTTAATGTGCACAATATCTTGTTCAATTATTATATCTCAATTTTTATCTTTTTGATAATATCTAATAAAATTATCTGGAAACCTCATAAATTGCTTTTTCAATTTATTTACAAGAAAAAAGTATTAAATATGATCAACCCAAACAAATAAAATGATACTGTAAAAAAAATTAAAGAAAATCTTCTCCTAAATCACAGATTAAATAGCTAAAAAAAGGTCAAATTATGCAGAATTTCCTCTCACTTTCTTTATCTCATTAGGTTTATGACATAAAAACTTAAATTTTTAAACACCACCACCACCACTACAGGCAATTAATAGTAAACAAATAATTGGGCTGTCTGTTCTTTAAAATTAATTAAATCTTCAAGAAAAACAACCAGCTATGTGACATAGGAACTAGAAAGCAAAAACAGGAGACTGCATTATATTTGTAGGTTGTCAACAAAACTTTTCATATTATTTTTGAGAAATTGTATATGGTGTGGATCCAGATTAAATGAAATATCCTAAGAATCTTAAAATTTCAGATCATAAATCTATATAATCAACTTTCTGAATTTACATAAAACAAATTAGAATACTTAAATCATGCAACTTATAGAAAGAAGTTTTGAATAAAAAAAAAAAACAAATACACATATAAAATGGCTATGTTCAATGTAACTTTTTTTTGTGAAATATCTCGATACACTTTTTTTCATGTCCTAAAAGTACAATAAACCTTTGTATAACATTTGTTTAATTACATATTGCATTACATTTGTAAAATTACATATTAAATACTAAAGCTTATTATATTTATTTTTAAACCATCCTATAATTTTCCTTACAATAATTTTTATTAATAAATCTTTACATTGCATATACTACATCAAAATAATTTTTTTTTTTTTAATTTTACACTAATTACAAAATTCCTACAATCTGTTCCTCTAAAATATATGAAGCATTATCTTCTGTTTTAATGGGAATATTTGATTTTTTTACACTGAACATACCAACACTTAATGCAAACCTATTTCTACCAGTTATTGTATGTATAGTGTTAAATATACTTCAGTTCATCCAAACTGAAACTTATTTGGATTAATGTATTGACATGTTATTTTGTTATCATTGATTATGCATCTAAAGTATCCTTTTATGCATAATTATATTTATACTAAAAAAATTGAAAATGAAACAATATTAAGAAAATAAATTTAGAATTCTTGCTCTGAAGTTTAATGTTTGAAAATATATTAACTTCAAATATAAAATTAATTACTTCAAAGTTTAAGAAATGCTAAATCAGTACTCAAACCATTCCAAAATTTGGAATATGCGTATTAAACTGCCAACTAATTTCGCCAAGCAAAAAGACATCCGGATTTTAAAAAAAATTATATCACTATAATTACTGTGTTCAAACATGATCATGAACAGTTTCCACTATTGGTTGTATATCGCAGCATTTGGCGGTTTTATGATTTGAAGAAATTAGTCGATATTATAATATACAAGTGCTCCAAATTTGCCCTTTCAACACATGTCACACAAAAATATCAGTGATTTTGGACAATTAACCCATTAAAAATAATTTTGAAATTTTTTTTTTCCGAAATTACCTTTTTTTTACTGAATTTTGCATTAATGTAGATTGCAAACAGCAATTTGTCAAGTTATTCATTTAAGGGTAAATAGAGAATTGAAAAAGGTTATATTAAAATTTCGAATATTTCTATTGCTTTTAGAAAGTAAATATATATATCCTACAGAATCAAATGTCTATTTGTAAAATCATATTTGGTTTCATGATCTTAATTACTGATAAATATCTTAGAACTGATCTAAATACACTTCTTGGGTCAATATTTGTAAATAACAATACAATAAATTTGTTCAGGACTTAAATTTATAAGCTGGATAGTATCAATACTGATGAATCTTTTAGACTTTAATACTTATGTAAAAATTAAAATCCAGAGTATTCTTATGCTTAATACAATTCAGCTGGGGTTGCATAGATTTCTTCAATACACTGCATTATACTTCAATAATATGTGTATAGTCTATATGTGAAACTTATCATCAAAATTAATGAATTTTACATTTTGATAACCCTTGTGCAAATACCAATAAATGTTATCCATAGTAAAAAAAAATGTACATCTGCGTGACATTTATGCCAGTCAAATTCTGAAAAACATGTGTTAAGAAATCTTTATACTACTACATAATAAATATATACACCACACAAATATTTTATTTTTAT
>BMAV01025481.1:20160-35527 GCA_019973955.1 Trichonephila inaurata madagascariensis
CTACAATCCCACTAACATGGTGCTCATATCTAAAAAATGTCCCCCAAAAGAATTTTAATACATTTTTTTCATGTGTTTTTATTTTAACCTTTTTAAGTGTAGTCAATCGGCTTCACTGCATAAAATTACATTGCAGAAAATAGAACGTGGGTAATACTGGCCAAGCAAAAGCAGTGCTAGGGGTAATTGCACATCAGATTGGAATAGATGTCAGCGAATAAGCAAAACAGACAGATGGCTCAAAATGTATTGAAGAAGCAGGTGGTCGTAAGATTGTAATTATTTTATCAAATTATGCTTTAACATTGATAAAGATAGTTCAGTTCTTTTTATGTCAATTAAAGTTTTGTTTTTTAATTTATTTTTAAGCTCGGAATATATATTTTGGATAATTTTTATGTACAAAATACTAATTTAAATTCTGTGCGCTATGGTTTTTTTTTGTGTGTGTTATTTCAAAATCTCTCCACTAACAAGTAGAACAAGTAACGTACTGATTGAAATTTTCCATCTGTTTTATCTCTCTCCGAGGATCCTAAATTAAATAAATATATAATTTATATTTTTTGGTAACTCTCTGAATGCAAAAATTTAAACTTTACACATAGTTTTTTCTGGATTATTACATATTTCTACTATTTTTATTGGTTGTCGTATTTATCTATTTTTTTTGTTCTTTGATACGTAATTATGATTAATTTTTGAATAAATTTTTTTTAAAAAATTATACTTTTAACAACTCAAATTTTGTTTTGTAGTTTTGGTAACATTCCGATAGCTTTAACACAGGATAAACAATTTTTTTAATTTTATTTGATGTTATTATTAGAAATAAAGGTTAGGTTTTCTGATGTATAATTTGAGTAATCAAAATATTAAACCATATTTTGACTTTTTAAAATTTATATTATAATTTTCTTAAACAGATTTCATTAGTTATTTGTTAACAGAATACTTAAAGTTATTACGGTTTGCTCTGTACTTACTTATTATCACAACAATCACCAACGTTCAAAATAACTCGCCAAGTTGGCAACCCTGATCTCCCATACTTGTACGAGCTGAATTGGTAATTTATATTGATTTAATCATAATATTGGTTCTTCTTTTACTTTTAATATCTTTTTGAAATTTTATTTTATGTTATAACTAGCTGTATCCAGCTACATTTTGCTGGGGCCCAAAATGGCACCCCACAGAAAAACGAATTTGAGTGGTCACACTCACCATACAGAATGATCAAGAAGACGGCTTTCGAATATGACTGAAGAAGAGCGGGCATCCATACGGGGCCTCACTGAACCTGCAAAAAGACGAGCAGCCAGGCTTGAGGATACACAATTGTGAACACAGCAGTCATGTTCTGCAGTAACAGATTTGGTTCATTATCAACGGAATGAACTTGAAAGGATGAGGATAGCTGGAACACGTACCCAAAGAACAGGTCTGAATCTGCAATACCATCGTCTTGCATTCCGGTACAATCCAGCTATTGATTATAGTTCAAGTCGACATGTTGTCATTGGACAGATGAGTCATGTCTGTACCTACTGTCAGGCTCTAAAGTTCAATAATGAAGCGAAAGGGATGTGTTGCGCTGGTGGAAAAATCAAATTGCCTCACCTTCAAGCACCACCAGAGCCACTGAAAACTTTATTTGCTGGATCTACAGCCGAATCAAAACATTTCCTATCGAACATCAGGAAATACAACTCTTGCTTCCAAATGACGTCATTTGGTGCGGAAATTGTGACTGCTCAATTCATGCCAACTTTTAAAAGCAAAGGACAAATATATCACAAAGCTGGCTCACTGCTCCTGTTCAAAGATAGTGACCATAAATTCCTTCAAATGTACTTTATCGGGGATGATAAAGATGAAGTTGATGCACGTTATGGAATACATACTTCACTATGAAGATCCATTATTTCACAACTGCAGGAGCTCCTTCACGAAAGGAACAATTTGGTGCGATTATTTAAAAAAGCTATTGATATGATGCCATCAGATACTCACAAGATTGTTATTCACGCAGACAAAACACCCGTTGGAGAACATGTCCGGAGATATAATGCTCCAACTATAAGTGAAGTGGCAATTGTCATGGTCGGAGAACAGTTCCAACCTAGAGACATTTTTCTCCATTGAAGAAACGATCAATTAATAAACGTAGGGGAAACTCGCCATTATGATGCTTTGCAATACCCAATTATCTTTTGGGATGGTGCCGATGGATATCATTTCAATATGAAAATGGTTAATCCAGTTAATGGTGCAGAAATCAATAAAAAATGCAGTGCAATAAACTTTTACGCATACCGCTTAATGATTCGGAGGAATGAGGACAATTACATTTTGAAATACCGTCAGTTGTTTCACCAGTACATTGTTGATATGTACGTAAAAATTGAAACAGAACGTCTGCTATTTCTCTTAGATTGATTCAGAGAAAACTTCGCTCCGAAGAATACATTCATTTGCGAGATGCAGTTGTGAATGAAGGTAATACAACCAACATTGGAAAAATGATTATTTTGCCATCTTCATACATAGGCAGTCCGCGTCACATGCATGAATATATTTCTTATATGTTTTTGTGATTTGCAGTGCATTTCATTGCATTTTTTTAATTTAAATTAATGCAATTTATTAGTTTTGGGTTGTTTTTAATTGCTTTGTTTATTACTATTTTAATGAACTGCATGAACCTATTTTTGCATTTAATTTATTATTAAAATTATTTCTTATTTATTTTTGTGATTTGTATTTAATTACTTTTTGCTTATGATTGCTTCTTATATATTTTGGGGATTTTTATCCGATTTTTGTTTAATTAACTGGGCCTTTCAAAGGAGAAGATGTCCTAATTTCTCGAATTCCCATGATCCCGACCGATACACCATTTAAATTTAAAAGATTGCAATTCCCAATTCGATTGGCATTTGCAATCACAATCAATAAAGCCCAAGGTCAATCGTTAGAGTTGTGTGGGTTAGATTTAAGTGTGACATGGACAATTGTATGTTGTGTGTTCCCGTGTCGGAAAACCTGATAGCCTTTATATTTACGCAAACAATGGTAAAACAAAAAATATTGTATACCCACAAGTATTGCAAAATTAACCCTTTGCTCTCAAGGACTACAAGTTAGAGCCATTTCCAATTTGTGTATTATTTTAACTGTTTAAGACTGTTTTTTTAAATTAATGTAATTTTTTTTAATCAGTTTTGGGCTGTTTTTAAAATTTCTGTTTATTACTATTTCATAAACTGCATGAACCTATTTATGTATTTTTGCATTTAATTTATTATTAAAGTTATTTGTTATTTATTTTTGTGATTTTTGCATTTAATTAATTTTTGCTTATGATTGCCTCTTATATATTTTTGGGATTTCATCTGATTTATATTGATTATTTCTTATATATTTTTGTGATTTGTAATGCATTTCACTGTCTGATTGAATCTTTAAATAATTTGAAATCACACACACCCATTTTTTCCTCATGTTTTGAAACTTAAATTAATTTTAATTTCTCAGACCTCCATCTTTGTAATTAAACCAGACTATCCATTAAGAAAATTATGCTCAATATAAGATTCACAATTGGCTGGATGGACCAGCTGTTTTTTTTTTACCATTTAACCAGACTGAGCCACAGCAACACGTGGCAGGGTACAGCTAGTATATATATATATATATTTAACATAATATTTAGCATTCACATTAACATTTTTAAATCTCATCTATACTAGACAGATACAACTAATCTTCATTCTAATGAAAATGTTATGATCCAATGTTACTTTAAAAATTAAATAAGGGATAAAACATGTGCTCACAGCATGTCGCAAGGTTAAATAATGCAATGCTAGATACTTTTCATGATAGTTAGAGTAAAAAATTGCATACATTGCTTAGCAATCTAAAGCAAAATGTAGAATGAATCAACAGATGTAATGGAATGTATGTGTCTTAAATTAATAGAATTTTAGACTTTGCTCCAAACTTTCTAACAATATTTCAAAGATTTGAGCATTTAGAGTATCACCATGAAGTTGGGAAGGGTTTTTAATCACCTTGTGTTACAAAAACTGTAGATGATTTGTTTGAAATATTTTTATGAAAACAGCACCATTTCATTAAAAAATTCTGCATTTTTTCCATACATGTATTTTCTATATTATGCAAATTTTACAACTGAATTTCCTTTTCTCTTACCGAAGTATACATTACAATTTTTTTTTTAAAGAAAGAAAAAGAATTTTATGTACAATATTTAAATAGTTATTTAATAAAAAATTATTATTAATAGTAAATTTATCAATAATTTCACTCAGAATTTTGTTGCTAATGATATAGGGTAACTTATATAAAACATTCTGTTGAATATTGTGAATAGGTATTAATATCAGGAAGATATTAACAATATAGATAGAATATTTGTTACTCTGAAAGTAAAACTGGATAAAAGATTTTCCCCAAAGTGTCATTAGAAATGGTAAATTGATTTACATGAAATTTACTAATATGTAAAATACATATATATAGCAATATAAATAGAAATTAGATGTTAAATACATAAATTACATTGAACTACACATTCTCAATGTTACAGAGACAGAACATTTCTCTAAAACCTTTCTCACTGAAGCACAACTAACTAGTCACATAACAACCATTTAGTCAACTCTATGAGCTATTACACTACTGTAGATATAAGAGTTGATGGTTAAGTCAAAATAATAACTTTATTATTTTTCTGGTGAGCAACTATTGATAGTGTATACGTTCTTATTAAAACCCAATCTTCTAAATAGCAACTAAACAATCAAAGTAATTAATAAATTGATTGCATATATTACCCCTGAATTAGCCTTGTATGCCAGTAAAGGAATTTTTTAAGCATGGGTTTTCTTTCTCAAACTATATGTAACATAATTTTTTATACCTCAAATTTTAAGAGTGAAAGGAAACATTGAGTCAAATGGATTAATTAGTTTTAATAATTTCATTACAATTTATGAGGGGATAAATTAATCTGCTGGTTTCAATATTAAACTATTTCATATTGTAAACAATTGGAATTATAAGTAAAATTTAACTCTACACAACTCATTTCTAAAAGTGTTGTAATTTTTTTTAACATGCATATTTTATCATGTTAATAAAAATGTTTTCATGAGTATTTTCCAGCAAATAATATAAAGTTTCAATTAATGCAGAGCTTTATGAAAAAGTTATAAATATTCATTTATACAAAAATAATTTTCATTATAAAGAAACACATATTTTTACAAAAGAATTAAGCTTAAGTTCCTTTAATGTATTTTTAATAATTATGTCAAATGTAAATATTTAAAAACACATATTACAAAACAAAATGCATTTTAAATAAATTAACTTCTGTATATTTTCTTGATCGTATTCTGCAACATTTTTTCATAAGAAATTTACCACAATGAAAATTGAACTTTAGATGAAATTGTTCACAAGAAGACTACTTAAAATAATAATACATACGGATTGCATAATTTTGGATCATTAATTGAATTATAACTTCTATAAAAAAAAATTTCATCTTTAATCCTTTTTTACTAAACCACAAAATATATTTTATCATAAATCATCTATTAGTTCATTGTCCATGAATGTCCAGTACATTTGAATTTGTTGGCATGCACGAATCATTATGTATCTGGCTAGTACCTTTTTATGCTAAAAATTGAGTTCTTTAATGAGTGTCAAACCTATTTGGAATATTTTGAAGTCCGTTTTTTTCCTTAATTAGACTCATATGCATGATAAAATAAATATGAACTCGTACATTATACATAACTAGTGTTTTAATGTCTTTTGTGAATCAAGGTAAGGTAATAAATTGTTTCTCTCTCTCTCATTACATGCCTTAAGGTGTTTTCTGTTTCCTAAGAAAGTTTAGCAGCATTTGTTATGTTTGTTGGTTTCAGAATGTTCTTCAGAACATTTGCATCAGAAGCTTCATTAAATTATTTTATTAAGCATGAGATGACAACGTCATCTCGCAACAACACCAACAATCATACATAGTTACAATACACAGTTAACACAAGTACACCCTATATTGTAGTTTATCTGGATTATATAAACTTTATATTTAACAATTTGGCTCTTTCAAGAACTCTAGACATAATTGCATCATGTGAGTCCTCATCACATCCTGCAACAATAATGTCATCAAAATAAATCTCTACTCCCTCAATATCTCCCAAAAGCTTTTGATTTCTCTTCTGAAATACTTCGTGCAGAAACTATACCAAATGGCATTTTGTTGAATTTGTACCTTCCAAAAGGTGTATTAAATGTACAAATTTCAGAGCTAACTTCATCTAAAGGTACATGCCAAAAACCATCTTTCAAATCTACAACTGAAAATATTTTCTTGCCCTCTAATCTACTAATGATATCATCTGTACAAGGAATTTGATAATGTTCTCTTTTAATTACTTTGTTAAGATCTCTAGGGTCTAAACATAATCTTAAATTTCCATTGGGTTTTTCTACAATGACTAAACTTTGCACCCAATCAGTTGGCTTATTAACTTTTGACACTATTCCTTCTTTTTCTAATTTATCTAGAGTACTTTTTAATTTTGGCTGTAAGGCCAGAGGAACACGTCTTGGTGGGTGAATTACTGGTACAGCATTATTTTTTAAAGTAATGTGATATGTGGTTCATTTGGAAATTCCCCTACCCCAGTAAATACATCTTTATATTTCTTAATTAACTCATTTTTACTTATACTACATTCAATAGCATCAATTTTTTCAATAAGTTTTAATTCCTTACAACCTCTTAACCCTAATATTGGTTTGGACTTTACATTTACTACATAGAAAGGCAAAGGAACATTTTTGAGTTTATCAGTAGAGCAATTAATTATAAGGGAACCATTTGGCTTTAAATTAAAATTACCATATGTGTATAGTTAGAGATGTATTAGTTTTACTAAGTTTTGGATTAACTTTAAACATACACAAAACATACAGTGGCAAAATATTTACTCCAGCTCCAGTTTGAAATTTACATCAAAACACTTATTTACATTTAATGAAACATTTTTATACCAAGTAGTTTCACTTACTATTTCTACATTCTTAAAATTAGAGTCTGTAATATTTTTCATTGCACATTTAGTTTCATTTTCATTCACAGAATCAATATAAACCAGTTCATTTTCAGGAACGTTCATTTCATGAATGTTCTTTGTATTCTGGAAACATTTAGCAGCAAAATGGTTTTTCTTCTTGCACTTGGCACAAATTTTCCCGAACGCTGGACACTCGAGGCTTGTGTTTTCGTCCACACTTTTTGCAGTTGTACTGGGTTTTAGGCTTGCTCTGATTTTCCTTCACGAAGTTTATTATGGCTGTATCGTGCTTCATATTTCGGATTTGTTCCCGGCTCGCTTCAGCTGCCCAGACGATTTCAATCGCTTTTTCAACACTGAGGTTATTTTCTCGCAGGAGTCGTTCTTGTAACCCAATGTCTTTAATTCCCAAGACGATGCGGTCTCGAATCAATCCGTTTTCTTGCTCTGCAAACTCGCACGTGGATGCTAAAGTCTAGCTGAGTGACATGTCTCAATTGTTTGGCCCTCCAGTTGGACACATGAAAAAAATTTATAACGCTCATAAACAACATTCTGTCGTGGTGAGCAATATTCTTCAAACTTTTGAAGAACTTCCGAAAAATTCGCTTTCGATTCTAACTTGAAGGTATTGTATATTTCAAGTCCTTCACTGTGCCCAATAAGTTCAACAGGATTGCTATTTTTACTTTATCTGTTCGATCATGTTTTTCTGTTGCCAGCAGATAATTCTCCAGTTCTTGCCTCCATTTTCGCCATTTTTCTTTCACATTTCCCAGGGAAAATTGTAGTGGAGCAGGGGGTCGGAAGGCTTAAATAGCGCACGTGGATATCTTTTCAATCCGATATAATCGCTAAAACTCCTGACACCATGTTATGTTTGTTGGTTTCAGAATGTTCTTCAGAACATTTGCATCAGAAGCTTCATTAAATTATTTTATTAAGCATGAGATGACAACGTCATCTCACAACAGCAACAACACCAGCAATCATACATAGTTACAATACACAGTTAACACAAGTACAGCATTCTTATCCACATGTATTGAGTAAACCTGTGGTCTTCAATCTGTGTTCCACAGAACCCTGGGGTTCCACAAGGCATACCCAGGGGCTCCACGAGTCACAATAAAAAAGCAGAGAAGTAATAAACATGTATGCAAAATGGATTCACATTCTCTATGAAGTTTGTATAGATACACGCATCTATAGCTCATCCTCTTATTCATTAAAGCTGAAAATTTTATTTATATATAATAACTTTATTTTGCAACACTTTTTAAACTTTTATTATAATATAATAAAAGAATATTAAAACGCTTTATCTATATCTATGTACTTCCTACTAGATTGTGAATATTGTTTACTGTCTTGGAGCTCGTAAGATAATTTTGTGCTCATTAGTTAGCACGATGTCCTGCAAAACTAAATAGTTTTCTAGTTTAAAATGCACCTTTTTGCATTTGTGGGAAAAACACCTATAATGAAGATATAATCTCTCGAAGTACAACCTCTTTTCGAGCAATTTTAATTTTCATGGCGAATTCTGCGAGAAAGAAACATTTCACAATTTAGTTTTCAACAACCATATTGACATGATATGATGCAAGAGTGGTGCTAAAATACATTACTTTAAGTTAAGTATTTATGGTACTTGCATATTGTTGTTGTTTTGCTCTCTGAACCTTTATTCTTTTTAATGAATTTCCTTTGCTGATCAATATTTTTATTTGAAGGAGCAGTAGCCATTTCTTGTTGAACAGGTGGTAAACTAGGTAAATTTGTAGCATTATCCGTACTCTTCAAATGTATTTTTATGGCAGCAAATGCTTCTTTTACATAATGTGCTTGATCAATGGATTTCAATTCCCTTATTAATCTTCCAATGTCTTCGCATTTGGTTATAATTGCATTCATTACTGAATCCATGGAAGCTTTATGTAGATTAGATGTTATTGCATTTTTTCCTATTTGATGTTGTTCTGTTTGATTTATATCTATACTGTGGGGATTATATGCTGTGTTTGTTGCAAGTCTTCTGTAACATAATTCATTAAGTTGTTCTTTTGCTGTATAAAATGAATGTGCTTGCATATCACAAATCTTATGCAATAATCTACACAAGTACAGGAAAAAGAATGAATGCAAATATTGCATTCTTCACACCTGATAGGGCATCTACATGATCTATTTCCTTCTAGAATGTCATAAGTGAAGATTGATGATCCTTCACTTTTTGTTACAATGCGTTTTTCATCACATTGAATGTAGTCATGCTTATTGTCCATTTCTTCACTCCCTTTGTGTCTTTTTCGAAACAGTGCAACACGACAGGTTAACTTGCCACGCTCAATACTTATAACACGAGATAATAATTTCTTCACAATGGCGGCTAACAGTAATGAAATTGTTTTATCTAACCTTTTCATTACTGTGCCTCCTGCTTCATGCTTTAGTTGGCGGCGCCACCGCTCCAACTTCATATATGTGTTAATGTCCAAGCCATTTCTATAGCAATAAGCTCATTTTTCTGACCTATTTGCATAATTAGAGATAAAATAGTTAACAAAATTTGATTCTTTTTCTTTGTAGTTATTTATAAAATTTCTAAGTATCTTATTGAAAGTTGGCATATGTACTTCATTCAAATTATTTTTTAATTCAAATTTAATTTCTTCTTTATACTTTAGTACTAACATTTGAATTCCAGTTTCTGATTACATGCCAACTACATAGTAAATGTTTGAAATCATTCCCAAATGCCTCCTTCCAAGCATTTGGAAATGAATTTGTGTCGTCACTCATCAACACATTTGTCATGAAATTAGGCACTCCTTTCTTGATTTCGATGAAAAAGGGATTGAGTATTTCAGTTGTTACTCGTGATGAAAAAAGTGTTGCAATGGGCATTCCCTCGTGATTTTCATCATGCGCCATTAATGTCGTCAACTGAAAGTTATATTGATTGGTTCCATGGGTGTAATAAATCATGACACAATTTTTACGATACAGTTAGAGAAGTTTTTCTTGGGCGTCATTCATTATTGCTAACAAGAAATCTCTTTTGTCAATTCTTGAATAATTATCCATTTCGCCACCAACTGGTTTATATAGTAATACAGGATTCTTCGTGTTACCTTGCATTTTTTTAACCATAATATCGACTGAGGTTGCATCATCTGTGTGCAGCATAACTTTTTTACCAATTTGCTTGTCCCTGCAGATGTTATGGGGATCTTTTCGTGTTGTTAATCCAAATCGCTTCGTAGGTGAATATTCCTCTTTTGTTTTGTCTAAAATTGTAGCCATTGGAATTCCAAGACAGAGTGAAGATGCAAGACTGGATTTTTCTGTTTCAGACAGATGAAGTTTTCCAACTTCCAGTTCATGCCCAACATTTACAGATTGATACTGAACAGTTATTTTTTTCACCTCTTCTACAGTGTGAGTAGAAACATTAATGACAACTGGGCAGGTGCAACTACATCTGACAGAACCAGAAGCTTTCATATGTCGAGCTCTGTTCAATTTCGGGTTTGAATATCCACTTCGATGACACACATAATAGGAAAATTTTACTCCCACTTTTTCTGATGTATTTCTTTAAAAAAAAAGATGATCGACTCTCCAACTAGATTCTCTTTCCATTTTAAGAAATCTTCTTCTGAATAAAACGTTTCACTTGAAAAGTTCAGTTTCACCTCGTGTTTCTTTTGTAAATGTTCATGCAAATTAAAAATCGTGCGGAATGTTTCTTTGCACAATCCGCAAACTTGATTGTTGGAAATTACAACATCTTCCGGGTGAAATTCTCATATGCGTATATAAATTCTTAAATCGGACGGTTATACCACGTTTTTGGCAAGAAAATGTAGGTTTATTTGGCCCTGAAAAGGGCCTTTTAATAGAGTTTGCTGAAGACATCTTCAACATGTGCACACTAAAATAAAGAACAATGTTAGGCTTATGAGACCAACACGGCAACTAAAATCCAACACAAATGTCTGGAGCAACGATACTCAACCTGCGGGCCGCATGTGGCCCACCGAGCTTTTCTGAGTGGCCCGGACATCGCCCACTGATTTCAGTCAAAATTCTTTTCTGCCATTCTACACTTGATAATTAAATATTTGAAATAAAAATAAGAGTGACTTTGTCAAAAGAAAAAAAAAATCCAGTTATCAAACGGCATGACAGCTTTGTTTGTATAGCAGTAGAATGTAAACTATGGGCTTATGGTCACATGGATGAAAAGAAATCGAAACTATCCATTACTCAGTAAAAAATGCATTAAACCAAAAATTTATGTGTGTGTTTGATAGAGATTAATATAGTACTAACCCCCCACCCCACCCCCCAAAAATTATTTTTAATATTTTTATCAATTTCCCACATTTTAGATGTCCAATACTGCCTTGGTCTTATAACTTTCCCCATTAATCCTTTTTGTTGTGGCCCGTCCAAAATATATTTTATCTCTTTGTGGCCCGGCTGGAAAAAAGTTTAAATTCCCCTGGTCTAGAGCATTTATGATAATTATCAGAATTTTTATATGTTGGAAAAACATCTAAAATAAACTGTAGTTTTTAAGTAACTATTTACATTAACATTTTTCTAAATGTAGATTACAAAAATATTATAGGGCGATAATTATATATGTGCATTTGTAAATAATTATTTTTAATTTCTAATGAAAAGTACAGCAAAAGAAATGAAATATTTTACATGATCATTTACTTATAAAGTTTGATATAATGCACTCTGTATATATTTTGATTAAAACTAGTTTTATTGTCAGTATCTATACCCATCTACCAAATATATTTGTCTTAAAAACCTTGCAGTGATCTCACTTAAAGGGATTATATGTAATAAGGGAATAACATGCAAACTTTATTATGCCAAAAATAAAAATCTCTGTGACCTGATTTATAAGTATCCAAGATTAAGCGGGGGAATATATAAAGTTAAGAGATGTTTACAGTCTTAACTACTTTACGCACTATAGATGGCGCCAGGAGCGTGTGAGCTGAATTCAACTTTTGATGCCTTAAAGTTGCTCCTGCATTTCAGAATAGACTCGCCCAAACGCATGCACAGTAAAAATTTCCATTCCCCGCCGTGTTGTATTTGAGACGCTAGTAAAACTTATAAAAACGCTCGCCTTAAATCCAGACCTCAACCCTGTGAGTATATTGAGCACCTGCGGAGCATATTGGAAAAAAGGTTACGAGAGTTCCATTTTTCTAACAAACGTCAAAAATGGAGGAAATCCTTAGAGAGGAATGGGCGAAAAGTGACCAAGAGGTGACAGAGAATTTGGTTAAATTAATGCCACAGCGTTTTAGAGAAATTATCGATCGAAGAGGAAGAGCAACTGGTTATTAATTTTAAGTTATTTGAATTATTTTCATTTATTTTTATGTTTAGTTGAATATATTTTTTGTTCTTTTTAAGTACCTTTGAATGAAATAATATTGATTTTTTAAAAAATTTATTACATTTTAATGCATTGGAAAAGATGTTGCATTTAATATTTAAAGATTTTTTGTTTAAAATCAATAAAAAGTGTTTTGTTTTTTTATACATTGTTTATTTATTAATACAATATATGCAGAAATCTTCACATGTCGATTATTTATTTTGACTGCTGTAATGTTTATAAAGATTATTGATATCTTAGCATTAGGAATACGATTGTATTGAAAAATATTCTTATAATTCTTGATTTAAAAATCAAGAATTATAAGAATATTTTTCAAAAAGATAGAAATTCCAATTAATAATTTCTAAAATTGAAGTAGAATTATCTTTCACTCTCTTGTAACTCCTTCCCAAGTGGATTTCTTCAAATCCATTTTTAATGGATCTCTACTCAATAAAATAAACATGCTTGCCAAATTTTAAGTCTTAATCTTGTAGAACAAAAACTATATCTTTTTATCAATAAAATCCAGTAACCACCTTTGAAAGTCGATTTCTGTGAGATGTATTCAACAACAGAGACATACATACCAAATTTTATTACTGTAGATCTAGTAGTTCTAAAACGAGTATTCTTTTATCAATACGTCGCAAAAGATTCCCTCTCTCCCGTAGGAGTGGATTTCCTCCCTTAAAATCCTTTCTTGGTAAATTTCCATTCAAGGAAAGTAACATGCATATTATATAAATTTCATTACAGTAAATTGCAAGAAAAGAAAAAAAATTTATAAGTCCCAGAAACTCACCCCCCCCTCCCCAATATTAGTCAGTTTCCATAAAATCTGTTCTTAGCGAATCTATATTCAATAAAAAAAAACATGTCTACAAAATTTCAAGTCTGTACAAGTAAAGGTTCAGAAACAGTAAAATTTATCTGTAAGACCTCGTAATAACCTTTCGAGTCGATCTTTAAAACATTTCTGTTGCAGATCTCTACTCCATGAAAGGAACAGGCCTACCAAATTTCTAGCATCTAGGTCAATAGTTCAATAAATGGGAATATTTGTGTATAATGCCCTTTAAGCCCTCACGACACTCCTTAAGTGTCATTTTTTGTAAAACTCCTTGTGTAGTGAATCTCAACTTTATTAATGGAACAGGCCTAGCAAATTTCAAGATTGTAGTTCCAATAGTTCAAAAATGGGAATATTTATCTATAACACCCCTTAGGATTCATTTTTTGTCAACCCTCCTTTTTTTGTGGACCTCTAATCATTAAAAGGAATATGCCTTCTAAATTTAAAACTTTTAGATCTAATACAAAAACAGATATTTATCTCTAATGTCCCTTAGAGGTCAATTTTCCCAAAACCTTTTTTGCAGATGACCTCTACTCTATGAAAGGAACATGCCAACTAAAAATTTCGAGTTTGTAGGTCTAATAAATCAGTAACTGGAATATATATCTCTAACTCCCCTTAAGGGTCAATTTTACTTACTCAGAAACCTTTGAGGGCATGCGTCCAACCATTCTCCAAATTTTCGTCACAGTCAGATGGATGGTTTAGGAAGGCATAAGAGAGACATACCGATACAAACATTCTTTTATTTATGTAGATATAGATTTCTGATATGGATTTTGAGCTATAAAATGCCGAATATCTTTAGAAATACTCTGCAGCATTTACAAATAGACCTGCTTTCAATTTAATTAATAAAAAAAATTATTTAACTTTTATTAAAATTCAATTATTTTTTTCAAAATATGTTTTGTCAAGGGGCTAATTTGATATTGGCGTGCCAAGTTGTCTATGTTCACCAAGATGGGCGGTAACATTACAATACTGTTACCTTGATATTTTTATTGTCTAGTAATGTGATTGCCATGGGGGTAAAAAATATTAGATAAATTTTTATTGTTTCTTTCCCACATTAACCCTATTAATTTCAGGCTATTTTAAGTGCCAGTTTGATATCATGGGGCTATGCGCTAAGTTGTTTATGTTCGTTAAGATGGACGATAACATTGCAATATGGTTACCTTGATTTTTTTTATCGTCTAGCAATGTGGTTACTATAGGGATAACATATATTAGAGTTAATTTTTATTGGTTTTTTCCTGTGGTAACCCTATTAATTTCAGACGATTACGATTGAATTTTTACACTGCTAGCCACCGTAAATGCAACACCAAGAAAGACAAGAGATAGTACAACAAAATTTATTTTGTAGATAACATGTTGACCAAGTATCAATGATTAAATTTAGACTTCTGTGAAGTGTGGTTACTGCCAAAATCAGTAGCCAGAGTAGCCGCCATTGTTGGAGATCACCGCTGCCACACGCCTCGTCATTGATTCAAAGAGACTTTGGATGCGTTCTTGGGGTACAGCAGACCAAGCAGCTTCCACACGTTGCCAAAGTTGATCTAGTGTGGCAGCTGGGGTGTAATCTGGGTCAATCGTTGAGCAACCATGGACCACATGTTTTCTATCGGTGAAAAATCCGGAGAGCAAGTTGGCCAGGGAAGCAATTCAATCTGGTGATTGACGAAGAACCTTTGGACAATGCGTAGCACGTGTGATCGCGCATTATCCTGCTGAAATATGGCTGTGGCCAAGCCATGAAGGTAAGGAAGGACAACTGGCTTCAACACCTCAGAGATGTAGCGCTGGCTGTTTAAAGTATCGGCAATGCGTACTAGAGGAGTGCGAGAGTGATATCCAATACCACCCCATACCATAATACCCGGTGCAGGAACAGTGTGGTGGTGCATAACGCAGCTGTTCAGCATCCTCTCTCCACGGTGTCTC
>BMAV01025481.1:35627-54524 GCA_019973955.1 Trichonephila inaurata madagascariensis
TGGTACGCGCAGACACTGAATGATGCGTTACAGACTCAATGTGCTGTACTATGGTTCGTGATGTGACTGAGCAATCCGTCACTGCCATGCGCTCAATTTGCCTGTCCTTACTTGAAGTGTTGCACTGAGGTGGATGCGATCGACCACGTCGGGCCGTTGTACCCTCCTGCATCCAACGGTTATATATCCGCATTACAGTTGTTTGGTTTCGTCCAACACGACTACCGATTTCCCTGAAAGATAATCCACAATCTTGGTAGGCCACTATCCTTCCTCTGTCAAACTCGGATACTTGATCAAAAGCTGATCGCTGTTTTCCACGAGACATAACTGATCGTTTTTTGAAAAGACCACAAGAAAAACACAATTGCCGAACTTGAAATCGTCGAAATCTCCAAGCCTTAAATAGCGCTTTGAGGTGGCGCCACAGGCGCGCCTGATGTGTCTGCGCTGAAATTCTAATGATTTGCATATCTCACCTCCTCTAATGCCTGTTGTAAATTTCATGTTATTTGCATGCTTCCTTCAGGGTGTTGCATTTACGGTGGCCAGCAGTGTATTAAAATTCAACTATTTTCTATTGCATTTTCTCTTAAAGCCATCTGTTTCAGTCTTCTGTTGTATTTTGTGCTATTTTTGAATATAAATATTTTTAATATGATTGAGTACCAGGATATTTTTTTAAAAAATATGAGGGCGGTGCTTTTAATATTTGCGCATTTCCACTTTATTTCTAAATAATGCATTTTTAAAAGTTCATAGTTCGATGAATTTCATTTAACACTCCAAGTGGTTTGCATTTAAAATCTTGCCATTCTAGAGATGCTTTTTTTTTGCCTTCAAGTAAGATTCTCAACCGCTTTTGAGAATCTTACTTGAAGGCAAAAAAATACTTCCGATGCATTTTCGAAGCCTCTCTAGAATGGCAGGACTTAACGTGCAGACCGCTTGGAGCAGTGATACTCAACCTGCGGCCCATCGAGCCTTTTTAAGTGGCCCGGACATGGCCCATTGCTCTGAAAAATTTACATATTTAAGAATATTGGATTAAAAAATTGGTGGAAATTCTTTGTCAAGAAATTAAATACATCAATTTTGCTCTTTGTTGTTGCCTATTTTTTAGTGAAAAACAAACATGGATCAGTAATTGTTTGATTTGTCACGAAAGTGCTGTAATAATCTTTGCAACAGCAACAAAGTGTTTTGTCAGTGGTAAAATTGTGAAGGAGTGTTTCTTAAATGCTTCTAATTTAGTGTTAGTGACAAAAATAAAAAATTTTAAAAAGCGAAACAGGAGTTATAATATTTTAATGAATTTTCCACATTTTAAATTTCCTATGTTATCTTGGTTTTAAAGCATTTCTTCTCCCCCCTTTCCCCATTTATCCTTTTGTTGCGGCCCGCGTGAAATAGCTGATATATGTAGGCGGCCCAACAGAAAAAAAGGTTGAGTAAAAGGCTTGGTGGATTAAGGAACTTGCAGTTTTTGGAATATTGCAAGGTTTTCAGCACTTATTATTTGATATTCATTGTTAAATTATATTAAAATTATGTAATTATTTTATTTATAATATAAAGGAAATCTGTATTATATGTAATAATCATATAATCTTTATTTATAGTGAGTTTTTATTATATTCATTTATAAATATTATTACTTTGTTTTCTTTTATAATTGTTATTTATTTATAATTATGTTATATGAGTATTCTTATGCACAATTTTAATTATAATACAATATGATTATTATTTTTTATAATTAATTAATATTATAGTTATTAAATCATTTTATATGAATATTATATATAAGTACTATTAAATTATAAGATTATTATTATATACTGCTTGATATTATTAGTTAGTAAATATCACTTCGTATTATATTATATTGATGTTCATTATTTATTGATCTTGGTTATTCTCAGTCTATTCCTATATTCATGTGGGGCTGGTCAGTGATGGCACAACAGTCATCTTTATTTAATTTTAAAATTCAATTGTTCAGTACTATTTACAATACAGTTTGTCATTTCAAGGAAAAGGGTAATTCGTCTCCAGTAGTTTATAACAAACACGAGGTGTTATCGTCTTTCATCTCATCATTCTAACATGGCGGGGTCTCTGGTTCAGCTTCGTAGTGTGTCTAACAACTTGCACAGGCTCCCAAAACACACAGATCACTCCTAGGCATGCGCAGTATATTAGCGCAGTGGCTTGGAAATAGAAAGCCGGCACCACACGGCCATCCTGGAAACGGCTGGTCCTCCAGACAACACTGCAAATAAAAAAAAAAAAAAAAAAAACCAAAACAGCAAAAAGTAATAAGATATCTGAGAGAAAAGTAAATATTTAGAGTTCAGGAGTCTTTTGTACGCAGCAAAGTTCTCAGAAGGGTTTTCGTTCACGTCTTTCTTCTTTCCTTTTATTTTCAACGTCTTTCTCTTACTTTCTTCATTTTTTGAACATCTTTCTTTCATCATTTTTTTTTGTTTGTTCATCTTTCGTCATTTACTGTTGAAGATCTTGTACAAATTGGAGTTTGTTCCATGATTCCTTGTGGCCGCGGTAGCCTAGTGGTCAAGGTATCGGGTCGTGGCTGGCCACACATGTCACGAGTTCGTACCCAGGGCCATGTAGGACTCGCCATGTAGGGGAGCGATGCATGTTAAATCTGTCGAGAGCTCAAACGTCTTCCCTTTGGTGTGGTATTTAGGAGAAGTGGGTGCCAGTTCATCCTCGTCACTTGACCATGGTTCAATATTACCAGTTCCATCGCCAAAAGCCCTCGTGTAGCTCGACGTTAATATTCACTCACTCTCTGTGACTCTTTCTTTAAAATTAGTTATCCTGTGCAGTCCAAACAAGGTGATCCCTATGATATGTTATCAATGGCACGTCTTCTTTCTTCATTTGTTATTCACCAATATACGATGGTCATAATTTGCAATGGAATTTTCTATCTTATGTGTGAGTTTGGGGATGAAATAATAATCTTTGTTTTTTTTTAATTCTTGGGCGACTTTTTTCATGGGTGTGTCTTTTGACTTCCTTTGGCATTCTTTCAGGAATAACTACTATTGGGTCATTTTTCTTTAAAGGAATGCAAGTATGGTTTTCTTCCAAGTCTTTCAAGCAAATCTCAAGATGAAGTTCTTCAGTACCAGCAACAATATACTTACCAGGCTCTTCAGTAATACATTGAATCGTAGGGTCGGGTTTTTCTAAACGTTTCAAAACATCTTCCAATTTAGGCAAATCAGATAGATGTTGAAGTTCAACAGGAACTCTCGCAACTGGACATGGTCACAGTTCTTTGTTCTTCTTTCTCATGAAAACTATTTTCTTTCCAGGCACAAAGTTCGGAGTTATATTCTTTACATTTGACTTGTAAATTTGAGGAATGTCCGGTACAATATTGATTTCAAAATCATCAGGAGATACATTAATTGGCAAAACAGAAAAAGTGGCAACTTCAGTATATTTGGGCTGATTTTTAATTGTAACACCCTTTTCATTACAGTCTCACCCTGCATCAATGCATTCAATCCAATTATAACATCATAGAACATAGCATCATATCTACTACACATATCTCTACATTACACTTAAGATCATCAATTTGAATATCATCTTTAAAATAACCAAACAGTCTTACTTTACTTTTACCAAATCCACTTAAAGTAGAATTTAATGGAAACAATTGAACATGATTTAATTTATCAAAAACACACTTTTGAATCAATATCATTTTACTACCACTATCAGTTAAAGCATCTAAAACTAAGTCATCAATTAATACTTTCTTATTTAATGCTTTTTCTTTACTAACAATTATGACCAACACCTAGTATCATTATTATCTGGGCATTCCGAAGCCTTGTATCCAAGAGCTTCACATCGAAAACATTTTAATCCCTTATCTTTGTGCATATAGTTTCTAGAAATGTGATTTGGGTCTATTTTTTTTATAACTTTCATGACCATTAGTGTTCCTAGTGTTCTCATAAATATTATCATATTTCATTTTATTCTTATTAGCAACATCTTTTAAAAAATTAAATTTCTCATCATATTTTGTTTTCATTTTATCACAAGAATTATGTCTATCATTAAAATCATATTTTGGTATCGTTTTATCCAAATCACCTTTACATTTTACAATAGCTGCATGGCCCAGCACTGCACAGGCTTTCTCTATTTTTATAAATTTTCACTTCCCTTCACAATATCAGCACTTCCAATATTCTTTTTCAAAATTACTGTTTTGTTTTCTCCTCCGCTTAGCCCGGCGTTGCACAGGCTTTAACCGAGTTAACTTAAAACTCTCTTTTTCAAAATTTTTTCACTTCTTTCCATACCCCAATTGCACAATTATTTTTGAATGCATAACATATTGTCATGGACGTTCCACTTCCCTTCTTGCAGTCAGTCCTTCCTGTTGTGCGTGGCTGATTCTATATGAACATCAATGCAATTCCCTTTTCAAAATTTCTTCCACATATTTCTATTTGGTGCTTGTTTAGTAGCACTCTAATAAATACTCAGCGTGTTGAGTTTTGAAAAAAAATTCATAATTCAAACTTTATCAATAACTACTGGAAATTTTATTGTGCGTGTCCATTCAACACCGTCAGCAAAGCAAGTGAAAAAATGTTGTACAAAAATGCCACATTTCACAAAAAATACAGTTTCGTTACAGTTAAACATATGTATAATCGAAAGAAGTACACAAGTAAAAATATAAAACTGAAATATAAATTATGAGGATCATTTTAAAAATTAACAGTAATTAAGTGCATTTATGTAAAATAAGTTTAACATTTATTAGAATAGAATTAATTTGGATTATATCACACCATGCCATCTGTTTCGCTGATTCTGAAACAGCTGACAGGTGCAGCCATCTAGTGAGGGAAAATCTCCTCTAAAACTGTCCTTTACATTACTCCCTTGCCAGTAACAAAGTTACGATACATAGAAAAATAATATGGCATGGACAGTTTAGAGACTTATTGAACAAATTACAATTACAATCTTATCTTATACAATAACATTTTTAACGTTGATCGTTTATCTAAACTTCTTAGACAATTCTAAGTCAAACATACACTGAATATATATGTTTTAACATCTTGTAGAATACACATTTACTTATATTACTTATGCACACCACTCCAATCTACATATTTTTAAAATTCAACTTTTGGAAGTATAAGTAGAAACAAAAATAATTTCATTTTCATCATTGTACTTTTACAAGTTAGCAAAACTTCCTGAGCAGTACACAAGATTTTCAAATTTTAGTATACTATATACATGGAAAAATCATACACACAAATAAAATACTATATATACCAATTATAGTCAATGATAAGTTATTATAGCATGATCCTTTAACAAACATGTAAAAAAAATTAAGTCATCAAAACATATTTAAGAAACAAAAACAGTAATTTTCAGCTGTACTTTTAGCAATAATTTTGCATTATATTTACATTAGAATTATTCTGCCATGATAACACATTAATTTTGTGAACTATTATGAAACATATATCAAATTCAATAGTGTATTTAAAAAAATTCATTTTTCATATTTACATACACAATGAATTATTTTATATTATATAATATACAGAAAACTTCCTATTTACAAGAAAGAATACCAGAAAACTTAACTTTCAATTCATCACATAATTATAACTCAGTTAATCATTAATACATCCATTTACCACAATTGAGCATTTTTATACTAAACATTATCTATTTATGCACATATTCGATGCTAACACATCTATTTATACACATATTATTTGATGCTAATGTATATCTATAAAAAAATTGATATCCTGAAAATTTTATGTTCATTATTAAATAACAATAGATAATTTTCTTCCAATACATACTTTCCAATGTAAAAATACATTATTCTCTTAACACATTTAAGAGATGAGATGCCCACAATTTGTTATACTAATGCAAAAATTTTTGTTAACAATGTACTAAATAGTTAGTACAATGTTAACAGTAGTAGTGAATAATTATTTGACATAAAGTTGGACTTTTGTATAACATATATTAATTCGAATGTGAGAATATCTATGAAAACACTTTACATCATGCTCTTTATTTTCATTTTTATTTTACAAGGGTTTTGCTTGATTTATATAGATTCTCGCTGTTATGAACTTATAATAATTCTACTTTTGTTTACAGACTTACCAAAGTATGAGGTTATATCAGGATAGTTGAAGAATAATTATTTAAATTTCACAATACTATAACGTGAAGATCATATATAACCAATGAGTTAATATTTTCAATTCTAAAATCCAGGAATAAACATGCAGTCATTTTATAAGAAAATTTACAACCTTAAAACAGTGTTTACTATTCTACCTTTTTCACTATATGTACATGAATTGCATTACAAAAGTAATATTTAACCGATTAGATACATTTTTATAAATAGTAATTACAAATTTGCTAAATTTTAATAACTATTTAATAGTAATAAGTGAAAGGAATTTCAAACTTTAATACTTACACACATAATCTTTGTTATTTAATTTGTTTATTCTCTAAGTCTTACGGGTTTTTTTTTATCTTTCTGCCACAATGGGTAGTAGGTTGTTCATCAGGCAATGGGGAAAGTTCTTTCAAATTTGAGGTCTCATTTTTTGTCCAACACTAGTTTGTTCATTTTGATTGTCCACTGCTAACAAATAGGCAGGTTTCAGTCTATCTACAGAGATATTAACAGCTTTGTCTTTGATTAAAATTGTGAAATATTTATCATACTTTTTTTGTACAGCATGTGGTCCTTCATAAGGTGGTTCCAGTGCTTTGTCGATACGAAAAAACACATGAGAGCAGGATTTCAAATCTTTTTAGGGCTAAATTTTTATGTTAAAATTTCCAAATTTCACTCATTGATAAACGGTAATCTCTTTTTTACTGCGTAAATGAATTCTTTTAAAAAGCATTTTTATTTCAGCAATAATCTGTTATAACTTTTTTTTTCGTAGTTTGATTTATGTATTTTAAATATTTGTAACTAAAGTTTATGGTTTTTTAGCTTTTTTTTAAAACTGTATTCTGTGTGTGGTAGGAAGAGGCATCGGTCTTCCACTTAAGATTATTTTATATTTTTTTCAATAACTAAATTAAATTAGTTTAATATACATTTTTGTTTTGCTTATATTTTATTTGATTATTCCAAACCATTTCTTGGTTTAGATTTAATTCTGTGGTTTCTTTTTCAGCTTAAAAATTTCTGATTTAGGTTTAAGGCTGAGTCATCAAAAAAAATTTTATTAAAAAAAGAAAATGATGTAGAACTGATTACTGCTGGAAAAAAAATGTGAAACTAAAAGCTGGTATCCCAAATTTTCGAGTGCAAAGAATTCTAAAGCAAATGCACTGTGTTGCCAAACAAACAAACCTAAAACCAGTCGGAAAAAAATGGGAAAATCGCTTAAAAATTTAATTTTAAAAAATCTAAAGCGAATTTTGAAAAACTCTTCGTAGTGCACATCATTAGGACCTGGAGTAATTATGTGCCAAGTTTTATACTTCTGGGTTGCTTAGTTTGACCTGCACTAGTGTGAACACACACAAACACTTTCTTTTATTAGTATAGATAATCATTCTTTATTACTTCATACATTTTGAGTTTTTATTTACATTCGGCTAAATTTTTACACCCGTACAGAATTTTTCGTCTTCTTGCCTGTCATTTATACCTTTAATTACGTAATGTATTAAAGCGGAATCTTCCATTTTACCCGAGTTGCATAATTCTTTCATTTTTAAAAATATTCCGAAGCGGTTTCGTGATCTCTGATTCTTCTTTTATGCAAGAGCTCATGCAACTTAGCTAATTTTAGAAGAGAATTCGTCAATCAGTGCTTGTTTTAGTTTTTATCGTGAATTAATTTCTAGTTCCGTCTTTATAAATAATGTAGCAATTCCACCTAGAGCTCTTTCCGCAAATACGAAATTTTGTAAATTGGATAGATCAAACAACTGAGCAATATTTTCAAAATGCTTAATCCAATTAATTACATTTTCATGTGGTTCTGCATTAAACTTAGAAACGGTGTTTTCAATATCCGAATAGTTAGTGCTAACATTAGAAGTGGCATAGATTCTTTTATTTCGACTTCCGTTACCAAAACACATTTCATTTATTTCCAAATCAAAAATTTTTTCTACGCCATCGGCTTGCATCGAAGAATAACTTTTATTTCTGTTTTCATTTATTTCGTCTTCAGACTTAGACAGGCTGGTGACCTCTGACTTGAATAATAATTCATTCAGATTCGTCAATAAAGATAGAATACTGTTACACAATTCAGATTTATTTCCTTCAATGGAAATATTAAGTATGTTCAACATTGTTATCTCATTATGCGAGAATTTTTTTCTCTACATTTTTGAATTTATTTGCAATTTCCTCACTGTCAGTCGTGAAAGTAAAACCACAAAAGTTACGCAATTTTTTACAATTGAATTCGCCATCATCAAATGTTAGTTTATGGAGCAGCTTCACTTTTTCTATTTTAAAGTTCTTTAATGCAATGCTGATGGGCTTGATGTCATTTAAAAACATTTTTCAAAAAAATGTACGAACCTTTAATGTTGCTGTAGTTACAGGTAGAACAAGAATTATAATCCGTCAAAATGTCAAGTTAATGGACGAAAATTTGCATCCTTTATCCAACATACATCGTTCATCTTGATAGAATATCGTATATCCTTGTTGGTATAGCGTTCATCCCACTTCTGAATTATTTGGGGGGCTGGATAGTGATGGCACAACAGTCGTCCTTATTTAATTTTAAAAGTTAATTGTTCGGTACTATTTATATAATTTACAATACATTTCGCCATTTTAAGGAAAAGGGTAATTCGTCTTCAGTAGTATAACAAACACAAGGCGTTCTCGTCATTATAACATGGCGTTGTCTCTGGTTCAGCATCGTAGGGAGTCGTAACAACTGGCAGGCTCCCAAAACATACAGAGCGTTCCTAGGCATGTGCAGTACATTAGAGCAGTGGCTTGGAAATAGCAGCCGTCACCACATTCATTTGAAATAGATTTCATTGTATTTCAAAGCAGTTCTTTAAAACTATTTTCCTGACGATTTGTTACCGCTGGGCCACCATCTTAGATTTCACATTACTCGACAACACACGCTGCTTGGCGCAATTCCTTATCACACCAAACAGTGCCTGGTGTGTAGCACCCTATATCAAATTAGTTCCTTTGTCAAAAAAAAAAAGTAAAATCTTTTTTCATTCTCAAAGAAAAATACTTTCATATACTGCTAATTGATACTGATTAGTTATGTATATATACAAATACCTACTGAGAGTGTTTTTATTATGGGTAGGGGGTAGCCGCGGTAGTCTAGATAACAGACTCGTGGCCGGCATGTCATGAGTTTGAGCCCAGTATCACTGAAGATCCACCGTGTAGGGGAGTGATGCATGTTAAATCTGTGGAAAGCTCAAACGTTCTCCTGTTGGTGTGATAGTTAGGAGAAGGGGGGAGGGGGTGCTCAGGTGTTGTCCTCATCACTTGACCATGGTTCAAAATTACGAGGTCCATCGCCAAAAGCCCTCGTGTCGCTGATCAGTGCAACGTTAATATTCAATCAATCATTATGAATAGGGGGAGACCTGTTTACCTAGAGCCACCCCATTTTATTTTAATAATATTTAGTTTTAAGTTTTATTACTCAATTGGTTGAGTACCTACATATCAGTACAATTATATATTTAGCTAAGCTAAGTAACAATATTATCAAAAATCTAAATAATATATTATAAATATAAATCTAAAATAATGTGACACATTTTCATTTAGCTTTAAGATGGATATGTATATTTGATGATCTAGTGTTATATTATCAGTGTGTCGCACATTTTGATTTATGTATTATAACACTTAAAATCAAGATGTGTTGCAAAATATGTTACTCACATAAGCATGCCAAAAGCAGAGTTTCTATTTTTCATTAGTTATGAGAAGGAGAAGGATTTCATTTTCAAACAAAATTTTGAATGAGTTTTTCTTATATTAACAAAACCTTAACCCTCTCGCTGCGTAGTTATTTTATCAAAGTAGGTTCAAAAATTACACATTTCAAATCTGTATATTAAATCTACATTTTAGAGTTAATACATACAAAAGAATTTTTATTTTAAAATATAGAACTAGATCACAAAAATCTGAACATAAAGGAAAACAAACAGGAACAGCACGGGTTGCACATCGAAGTTAAATGCATACCTACGGAAATCGAAGATTGCCCAAAGTTTGCTACTTCTGCAGGATGTGCCGCAAGAGAGTTAATATCTTTCAGGCATTGAGACAACGTATAATGTTAGAGTGCAATGTTTAAATTTACAGATTTATTTGACAAAAACACCTATAGAATAAACTAGAAATAAATGCATGAAATACAATGCAGTTCTATATTTCTAAATAAAAATTGGGTTTTATTGAAAATATTTATTTCTAATTTTTTTCTGTAATTAATCTTGAATTTCCATTCAATTTTGGTATTCTAAAATTATATTTCTACATTCGCAATACTGATCCAGTTTTTATTTTTGAAAGTACAATTTTCTATTACTTGTTTTGTTTTAATTTTTATTTGAAAGTGTGGTACAAGACACAAATAGCATAGTAAGCAAAGATTTTATTGTAAATATAAGTTTTCTAGCCTCTCTTAAATGAAATTTCAAAGTGTATTTGGTTATATTTAATTATCAGTCTAGCTAGAAAAATTATAAATATTTCTAGTGTTCAAAATCGTTATCTTATGATTGTTCAATTAGGATTCTATTGCAACATTCATTTATCCATCCCATCATTTTAATAAAAATCACAGTTGCCCTAAAAGCAGAAATTGAATTTATAATTGCTACTTAGGTTATTTATAATATAAAACTATGAATGCATTGAGATCTTGTACAGTTTTAAAATATCTTTTTTGTTTCCAAGGTGTGTAGTATCAGAAAATAGTTATGTTACTGCATTAGTGTTACTTCAAAACATTAAAATTGTAATTACCGTAAAATCCGGCATATAACGCACACCGCGGTGTATAACGCGCACCTATACTTTCAAGCTTAATTTTAAGGTATATTCGCCGTATAACGCGCACCCCCTTTTTAATAAAGAAATTTTAAGTATATTAGTATATATTGCTCTTATGTTTTGAAATAATTTATTCAAGGTATTATCCAAGACTTTTGACAAAATAGTTTTCTTCTAGAACTACAACTCTTTCGATGCATGCAGAAGTGAATTTTTTTTTATACTCATCTCTTTTGTTATTTTTAAACTTATCGGTTTTATACCCGGCGTATAACGCACACCCTTAAGTTTCGATCTTATTTTTTGTGTTAAAAGTGTGCGCTATATGCCTGTTTTTTTATGGTATCTTTAAACCACATTTGATATTTTGAAGTCACTCTACTTTTGATACAATTTAAAACATCCAAACTTTGTGAATTTATTTAGAAAAAATTATATAATACAGATTAATGTAAATTCTATTATATGAAACATTTCCATGCAGTTTATTTTCTATATTAATTATAGTAGATTATTAAAATTGTGGGAAATCAAAATCTGTAAAGTTAATCCGCAGAAATTAAATTTATATATAAAATTTCAGATGTCTTTGGTAATGCTTTCTTTTGAATATGTTCTGTACATTTTTCTGGTCATGCCATACATTTTACACACTGAAGTTTTTACTTGTATGATGTAATGAGGTTTATCTTCTATTTTTTCCAAAAATCATTAGGTCTAATTTGTTGATTTCTTTCAAGTTACTTTTAATTTTGATTATTGAAGTTTGATTCAAAACCTGCGTCTGAAACTAAAGTTTTCTGATTTAAATTCTTTTTATTCAGAATCTTAGTTATACAATTTCATGCTTTTAATTATTTAGTTTAAATAATTTAACCAAAATAAATAATTTTAAGTATGTATGTGAATTCTTAATGAGTGTTTAAGTTAAAATTAAGTTTCAATGTTACCTTACTTGAAAAATCACAATTATTAGCAGTTTCATATATATTTTTTTTTATCTCTTATAGTTATTTACCATCATACTGATGTAATTTTTTTTTACTATTTGTAATTAAAATTATGAATAACTTATTCTCAATATAAACTATGATTGTTCTTTTTTTACTCTTCTGAACTATTCTCCTTTTGTTGGTCTTTTGAGTCTACTTTATTCCAGAATCCTCATAATAATAATAATAATAATAGCAGTTTGTATGTTGGTTCTGTTACTTTACTTCAAATATATCAAAACTAAATCAGTGTGATCTAGAATGTGTCAAAATGTATGAAATGTTTATTTCCATGTCAATAATATATTAAATTTTAACTTTCACTTATATTTTCAAAATTAATATAAAAATACATTATTGCTGTTCTTTTTCTCAGGCTTGAAAATTTTAATACATTTAAATTTCTTTTCAGAAAATCTTGTTCTTTTGAAAATAAAAGGAAGACTCCAATTGAAGATTGAAGGGAAAGGGACATAATTACAGAGGTAAATTCGATCCTTCTTTTTGGCATACTTCCAGCAAAGGGGACTTTTAATAAAAATTTTATTTGGTGGGAAGGGACAAAGTTGGCACTTTGGAATTCATAATTACAGAAACTAATATAATAAGCATTTTCTTTTTAGAAAATTTTTTGTATGAATTAATTTTAAATTATGTTATAGATACCTGAAAACGGAAAGTATTTTTTCAATTGTATTCACTGTATGCATAATGCACTTTTTCTCATTTCACCTGAAGAAAAAAAAATATCAGTGAATTTGAAACTGCTGAATGGATTTATGAAATATTTCTTGAATGAGATATTGATGGAGCTATATGTGTTATTTACTCAATTCTCTGCCTATGTTAACTTTTTTCCATGTAAAATTTATTTGATTTTTAACTAATTCCAAATTTTTTTTATGGACTTTTTTTAGGAATAAAAACAGGTTAAATTGTAGCTTTTGTTCCCTCAGCTGGAAGTATCAGTCTTTAACTTATTCAAAAACTTTTCTAAAATATACTTAGTATGTTTCTTTTTATTTCATTCACAGATAGTCAGTAAGCAAGGCCATAGATAACGGAAGATGGAGTCTAGAAGAGATTTTAAAGATGGAGATTTAGTGTGGGCCAAAATGAAGAACTACCCATTTTGGCCTGCAAAAATAGTAAGCCCTCCAACTGGAAAAGAAAAGAAAAAGTCCTCTAAACAAAGAAAAATAAATGTTTTTTTTTTTGGCACTGAAAACAGTGCCTGGATTACAGATGAAAATATTGTTCCTCATTCTGAAGAAATGTTAAATAAAGTCTCTAAAAGGAAAAACATGAACCTCTCAAAAGCAATAGATGAAATCATTAAAGAAAATGATAAAATGGAAAAAATATATTTAAAAATAGGCTTTATTGGCCTAACAAATAATGGACAAAGAATAGTCCAATCTCTTCTAAGCTCGGGCTGTAATGTTTCCGTGTGGAATCAAACACCCGAGTTTTGTGAAGAGTGTGTTGATGCAGGAGCTCGTCAGTTCATCACACCTGAAGAACTTGTTTTACATTGTGACATTATATTTTGTCTCCTTTCTGGACCAGAGGCTGTAAAATCCATAGTCCTTGGAAATGGGGGGATTTGTCAGAAAGTTGAAGAATGCAAGATTCGAGGTAAAGGATATGTTGAGCTGTCAGCAATTGATCGGGATACTTCGCTAGAAACTGCTGCAGAAATCACTGGTAAAGGAGGGAAGTATCTTGCAGCTCCTTTAAGTGGTCCTTTTGTAGATCCCATTTCACAGGAACTTTGTTGTGCAGGGGATGTGGAACTGTATCATTCCTGTCGCGCTTACTTTAGACCGATGTGTAGTAGAGCATCATATAAGGGCCCTAATCTTGACAAGTTTCTGCAAGTGAATCGTGTGCCACATAATGCTGCATTGAGTAAATCAATGCAATGATTGAAAAATTTCAAATATTTTTTCCACTGATAGTTAGAATTTCCTCTAAATTTGACTGTGGACTTATATAGGCTCTGCATACTTTTCAAAAGAATGTTGAGCCTTTGCCAGTGACGCCTGCTGTAAAGGAACTATTCATCCTGAGCATGATGCTGCTCTTTAATTTGGAACAAAATCAGGAATCAATTCTAAATTTTGTATTCGTATTCATTGTAAGATATCAAATAAAAAAAAATTCATGACCAATTAAAGTATTCATTTTTTTTATTGTCAATTACCTTACTTTCAGTGACATATAACGGGAAAAAAGCTGTCCATCCTGTATAGTTATTAGTGACACTGACCCACTGTAAGGATGAAAGGCCAAGTCGGCCTTGCCCACCCAAGATTTGAACCCTGACCTATGGCGTTCAAGCATGATACACTACCACTCAGCCACAGGGCTTCGGAGTGTTTAACACTAAACGTAAATACCTGGTCAAGTGACGTAACCAGTAGAAATTGTGAATGCAACTATTCATTTATAAATATATTGTATTGATTGTGTGTGTTTTCTATCTTATTTGCAATTCATTGTGTTGTAAAAATAAGATCAATTTCATCTTTGGATAAATATTTATTATTAATCAAAAACTTTCATATTAACTGTCTAATATGTGATAAACAAAATAGCTTAAAGAAGTAAACTTTTTAAGTTTTTTTACAAGGCTAACTTGTATTTTGGAGCCATTTATAGTTTATAGATAAAAATCATACTATTATTTTTATAAATTATATGTAATTCAATAAGAAAAATTTATTTAAAACTGAGGATAATTAAAATGAATTTCTGAAAATTATTGCATCTTTTTTTGATGAAACATTCCCTTAATATTGTATAATTTTAAATAAGTAGTTCACACACACAAAGAAGTTATAGGCACTTTATACAAAGAAAATTTTTAAAAAAGTATTGAATTTAAAATGTAAATTTTTAATATAGTTCATACTCGCATTAATGTTAATTTGTGATCCAAGTGTTGCATACACATGCATCATATTTAGTAACCCAGTTATAAAGGTGCAATTTCCAATAGAAAACTATTCAATTCTGCATAACATTGTACTAACGAGTAAAATTACAAACATGTTTATTTAATGTGTAATGTGTTGTTTTTTTTCAGAAAAATTACAATTTCTTTTTTGATGCTTAATATAGCAAGGACATTTAAACGTTCTGTACACATGCATGACCAAAGGTAATTCTTTAGAACTGGCAGTATTTGCAACTTAAAGAAAAGTATTTAAACAGTTAATGCGTGTAGAAATAACTCATTATTTAATTATTAGCCCTGAATTTACACTTTCTATGTAATTTAGTAACTCATAATAATGAATAATCACATTCCATTGATTATTTCCAAAAAATTATATTTTAATGTGATTCACTTCTTTAATTTAATAGTGAAATAGTATTTTCTTTTATTACTTTAGGCAGTCATTTGTAAAAAAAATTCCAAACATTTTTAAAGGATAATTACTAAGTAAATCAGACATTCAAAGATTGGGAATGTTATTTTATTATAACCATTTTCAAATATCTTTAAATGCTTCATAATATTGCAATATATATAAAGTATTTATATGCAATACATTGTAAAAATTGAATTCATTTTCATCAAAAACTGTTCCACAGTGAAATAAAAAATTAATTTGAATTTTAGGTGTAGGTAGGCGGCAAACTTGAGTAAATATAATATATTTTGTAGAAAATTGTTACTTTCCATCTCTAAATACTGAAGTACTGGAGAAAAAATGAGAAAATTCATGCATAACATTATCTAGATATATATATAAATTCACACCCATATGAAGAACAGGTTTATCAGGTAGTAGCATATAAGTTCCAAGGGGGGAAATATTAAGAACTTTCTATAGTATTGATAATTCAAACCAAAATTATAGGATTACTAGCTGCATGGCCCGGCTTTGCACGGGCTTTCTCTTTCCCTCATGACGCCAGCAATTATGTGTGTGTGTTTGTAAGCGCGCAATGTGAGTGATTTCTAAAATTATTTCATTAAATTTCCCTTTTTCGAAATTTGTTCCACATATTTTCGATTTAAGACGGGTTTTTCCCCCTCTCTCTATCCCGGCATAACACGGGGTTTTTTTTAGTGTAAAATTATTGTTCCCCTTCCCCTCACAGATAAGATATAGCTTCAAATTTCGATGTATGACTTTTAAAAAACAATATTGCATTAGTTAAAAAATTATTAATGTGAAGCAATAAAAAGAAAACGATTTTAATGCTAAGAGTAAAACACACACACAAAACTTTCATCATTTTTTAAATAAAGATAATAAGAATTTTAAATAAGAATCAAAGAAACTAAAATAATATAATAAATTTCTCAGATTTTCATGAATCAATCAAACGTTACGTAGTTAGCTTAGAAATGTCTCTAAAATGTATTTTTATCCAAAATAATAGACGAAGTACTTTTTAATTAACAAATAATTAATTTAATAATGAAATAATAGAAATAATTCTTTTAAAAATATATATATATTAAAATCCATTTTCTATAAGTATATAATAAATAAAAGAAAAATTTACAGATAGCTATTGGAACGATTGCTTTTTTTAATGCTTGAATAAACATATATATATATAAGTTATAAAAAAACAGTATGGAAGAAAGCGTAGATATATATTTACATGTACTAAAAAAAAAAAACTAACTGATAAGAAGATTTTGAAATTTTATTTTAATTTCATAGTTTTTCCTTCCACTGTCATTGTTACAAATTTTGTGTAATGAACGCTTAAAATAGTGTAAATAATTTATATCAGGAAGTCTAATACATTAATATTAATTTTTGTTGTATTTATTTTATGTTAAAATCTTACCACCACCTACCTCTCCCTTCGAAATCTAGTTTTATTATGAAATAAAAAAAATAGTGATTACACTGAAGAACGGAATAAATTAAAAGCGAGAGCGCACTGAGGCATGGCGTAGACAAAACAAAAGAGATAAAAAAGACATGAATGCTGTCATGGGCTTTTTTGCAAATGGCAGAATTTTTTCCTACTTTCTTGACAATTGTCGTTATATTTTGAAAACTTCACATAATATCTTTATAAATTAGAGCCTATGTGTTATTCTGATTTATAAGCTATATTATTGTAAAGTTTCATATTAAAATCCATTCAGTTGTTTTTGCGTGAAAGACGACCAAGCATCCTCACAAATTTTCGCGTTTATAATATATATTAGGATTTCAAATGTCTGACACTTATAATATTTCACAGAGTTTTCATAGTATGGCTGACCAATGTCCCCATTGGTCAGCCATACTATTATAAAATATGCAATTCATGAAGTTGTAAAAAAATTCATTTTCACCACAGGATAATTGTATATAAATCAAATAATTTCATATCAACTCTAATATATTTTATGTACAAAATTACTTTAAAAAGCTTAACATTGTAAAGCAGATACATCTATAAAATCCACAGTTCATATCCATAATTATCTTTTCATACAAAATACTGAGTTTTTAGGAATTAAACTATTTTAAGGATTTGTGTAAAAAAGGAAAAAAGTTAAATCATGAATAAACTAATAATTACTTTTTAAGTAGCCAATCTCAAAGAATTAGCAACTGAGATTTTTTTTTAAAAAAATGAAGATGATGGAAAAATACTTTCTCACCAAAAGATATTTCTCTACATTTATCTAACACTTTTTCATATTATCTAATATTCCATATACACAGACTTCAAGAAATAATTTTTTTTTACAAGTTTAACATATACTTAAAAAAAATAAGATAATAACAAATCATCAAATTAAATTTAATCATTTCTAAAAATTGTTACCTTTTGCAATAGTATCATTCCCCCTTAAGAATATTTTATTTTAATTTGAAGAAAGAAATGAGATTAATTTTTAACCATAAAGAATAATTATTAATAATTTAGAAATTGATAGTTTGTGGAAAGAAAAAATTCTTTAATTTTTATAAACATTCCTCCCCCAAATTATCAAATTGTATTACTTCAGAACAAATATTTTCTCTTAACTTTGAATTATTAATTATAGATTTACAATCAGACATTTCAATATTTATACCTAACTGACACTGTATTTTATAGGGTCCCAAACTTTCTAGTCTCATAGACCCCTTCCCATGCTTTTCGGTTTCGGGTAGACCCCTGCTTAGCTAATATTGAATTTTTTCAAATTTATCAACTTATCTTTTTGACAGCTCTTTTGACTACTTATTTTAAAAGAAATTTCTAACTGTATGGAAGTATAGTGTTTATGACTTAAAAAGCACATGTTAATGAATTAATACACACATAAAATAACTGAATAACAAACACACTCTTTTAATGAGAGGGGTGAATCTGGTACTCCAATCAGGGCCTATCCTAGGGTATCGGCCGCCCTCGTGCAAACACCTAATGTGCCACCCCCCTAGAGAACTTTTTATATTTTGACTAATACTTAACGTTGACGTTAAAAAATGATCTGCTTATATAAGAATAAAAAGTAAAACACATTAATAATAACTCAAATAAAATTTGAAGTGCAGAACTTCATTTTTTGGCCAGGTAATGAATAATAATAGCGACAAAATAATAAACAACCAAAAATATAACCTTTAAAATAAAAATAAACATTTTATAATTATAAATGCAAAACAACAAAATTTACTCAAAAAATACAATCTAATAAAAATAAATACTCAAAGGCACAAATCTCGTGAAACGAAAAGTATATAAGTCAATTCTTCAATTAAGACTAAGTAATAAACTATACCGTAAAATCCGGTATATAACGCGCACTTTTAACTCAAAAAATAAGATGAA
>BMAV01025481.1:60531-71556 GCA_019973955.1 Trichonephila inaurata madagascariensis
ATATATTACTTGTCTTAATAAGATCTCTATGCCGTCACCTAGTAACTACAAATCAACCTCACTAAATTTAGTAACTAAATCAGTTAAATTGGTAAAATCTGGTTTTCACTAGATCAAATTTTTTTTAAAGAATTAAATCACAATCTGGTTTAATGAAAGCCACTATACTATAGACCATCATTTACACTTCATGGACCCCCAAACTATTTTTTCGATGACGTGGATCCCTTGCAAGTCGTCATAGACCCCTAGGGGTCTATATAGACCACTTTGGGAATCACTGCTGTATTTGTTAATAATAGGAGTGAGATTTTTTTAGGGAAATACCATTGTTATATTTGATAATCATATAATTTGAAGTTTTTTTAAAGAGGTGGTTTTGATTCTATATTGTGAGCCATTCTTGTGCATAAATATACAATGAAAGAACTACTAAATTAAGAACTAAAATAACTAAGAGTCATATGTAAGTGTACCAAGAACTATAAATAAATGCTAGGATCAACCTAAATAAATATACCAGCTAACAGTAGTCGAAGCATACAATTATCTAATTAGATAAATAAATTAGGACAAAACAAAAATTTTATAAAAGATTTGTTAAGAATATGTCCTAACTAATATATATGTTACGGTAAAACACCAAAATCTGGAGAATGTCGACTTTCACCGGTGAATGGCAACATTCATATTGTCGCTTGGTGTATGTCTGAAATATTTGCTAAATATCCTTATTTCTGACTTACACCGGTAAATGTCGACTTTCACCATGCAGTTGGACATTTATATTTTCTTCTCCGTAATTCAGTCGTGATAAATTTTTCGCCTCTCTTTCTGAGAGGAATGACCAAGAACTAAAAACAAACAGTACATTCAAAATGAGAAAGGAAAATTATAGAAGTTAAAAACTTACTTAATTATATAGTACTTTCTAAATGAGAAAATAAAATAATAGCAATAGAAAACTTACTAAATTATGTGATTCAAATTTTATTTATTGCAACAACTTAAACTTTTATGACACTTTGAATTGCACAAGAAGTCCTTGCTTTTACAACTGCATTTATTTATGGAAAACTTCCTTCTGCAATGACAGTGAGTACAGCCTTGCCCGCCGTTTCTCGAATTAGTTGCAGCTGCATTTTTCTTAAAAATAAATCTCATCTATGGAAAGTAACTTTTCTTTACAAATTACGAACTGATTACGTGTGTACAGCTGTTTAAGGGTACCATTTTCATTTGCAAGTTTATAGAGAAGTCGGAGTCTTCTATTCCAATAACAACCGCTAACACATTTCGGTTATCTGTACGACCACGGTCGGCATCAGGGACTTGTATTCGTACAGAATCACCAATTTGAGCAGGAATTTTTTTTTGTGAGGTTCGTAACATTTTTGTTGCTTGCAGTAGAAGATTCCTTTCGTGGCCGCTTTTTGTTTAGAAATTAACTCGTGTTTTTCAGTCCGAACTTGATGTGAAGACGTGGTAGATTGAAAGTCCTCTTCAATATTTTTCTTTGGAATATGGTTTTCGATATGACCACCGCTCAAATTTTTTTCAGAAGTATTACCAGTTTCTTTGAGCTGTTTTTTGGTTTCAAAAGTAATGGCATTTTCTTCGAGTTGTTCTTCGGTTTCGATATTTGCGATTTGTTTGCTAGGCAAAAAAGACGATGCTATGCCTCTTTTTGCTTTTACTCCAAACATGGTTCATAAGGACTTTGACGTATTCCTTCGTGGTATGTAGTGTTCTTGGCAAATTGAACAAAGTGTAAGCCTTCTGACCATTTATTTGTATCGCTATCGTTCATCCATGCAGTTAGCATATTCTGTATATCCGGATTGGCCCTTTCAACTGAGCCTTGTTTTTGACTGTGAGGAGGCTTTCCATGAGCTATCTTATCATCTTTCCACATAGCGCATATTTCGGATATGACTTGATCTACTAAATTCTCTACGATTATCTGATTGAAATATTACTGGAGCACCAAATGTTAAAAATATTGAAAGAACGTGATAAGCTACTTCTTCAGCTTTCTTAGTTTTCAAAGGTCGTAACAGGACAAACTTAGTTAAATGATCTTGATACACCATTATGAACTTATATTCGCTATCTCTGACTGCAGATCTATCAGATCAACTTCACATCTCGAGTTTAACTCAGATCTGATTATTGGTTTCACAACAATAACTTTCTTGAGTGTACTGTGTTTCATTCGAAAATGTCTGCATAAATTTAAATGCAACATTACAACTTTATATGTAATATTTTTGTATTTAATTTGCAACTCTTTAGGCATACATGTTCTTCCTCCTTGGCCTGTTCTGATGTGAGTTTCATATAGCACACTGAACAATGCGTTATTGATAATATAATACTGTATATTCGTTTCTCCTGGTTTTAATGGTACAATTAACTTCTCTTTATCATTTATTTTTAAAAAACCAAAACGTTTTGATCTTCTGTAATCCAAAGGTGTGTTGCACTTAGTTTTAGCAGAAACTACTTTAGAAAGTATTTTAGAGTACTTTTCTTTTGAAAAATAAACACAATTGTCTTCTTGTTTATCCACAATCAATGCATTTAACTTTTCAAGAAAAAGATCACGATTCACTGCTGTATCCATTCAGTATAAATTAGGGTATTGGAGAAAAAAATTATGAAAACGTTGTTCCCACCATCAAACCTTGCATAAGACTGACAAAGCTGACTGACTCCCAGCAGAACAAAGGATTTGGCGGGAAATAACCAGTCACCTCTTTGTCGGCTCCTTTCTTTTCAGCCTCCACCAGAGCATATCTATGATTGTCGACATATGTCGGTGAAAGTCCGAATGAACAAGATTGTAACACAATATTCGATCTTTCCCCGACGTATTTGGTGTGTGTCGACTTTCGCCGGTGAAAGTCAACATTCTCCAATTTTGGATATTCTCAGTAACATATATACCAGCATAATGCAAAAAATACAATGATAGCATATATTTTTAATTAGATAAAATTAAAGCAGAAGAATGTCAACAACTTACATATAGGTTTTAACACGGTAATGAATAAACTCGTGCAAATGTTGCCCCCACTGTCACGTGATTACCCATTTGGTGCCACTCGTCTGTGAATTTCCTCCATTAATTATATACTCTGTGTGGTTTAAATATATTTCATTCCAAAATTTGTATTATGTTTAGGTTAGCATTGGTTAACAGAGTGGAGGCTTGCAAAGTGAATGGTTTTATGCATATTGTCTTAAAATGACGTATATGAACTTTTGCAGTTAATGTAATTTAATTTGATGCTAAATTCAACTTAATATTGCAAAACCTTTTTGGGCATAGTGTCTGTAGTGTTTGAGACTGCTGTTGGCAAGAGAGTATGGAATGTTGGCGAGGCTGCGGTTGGGTTAATGTATTTTGGAAGAGAAGGTTTTTTTTTTACCCCTGAGAGAACGGGGTTGGATTGGAAGCGAGGTGGTCACGAGAGAAGGAGACGGTCCCATGTTGTTTTTGATTAGCGCGAAGCGCCTAAACTGTGTCGGGGCGAAGAAATTGAGAACTTCGGCGAAAGATGTGTGTATGTATTGATGGATGTGAGAAGTTAATAAGAAAGAGGAAATAAAAGATATCACAACACTCCTTCTTTCGAAAACCAGAGCTAAAAGAAAAGGAAAAATATTAGAAAACGTTAAAAAAGAAGATCGCGTAACGGTTTTGGGTGAGTTGGGAGAAATAGTAGCCCCTGTGTGGTATGAATGTGGTGGACTTAAAAGAAAAACTGATGCAAAGTAAAGCATATTCGGATGACGAAGAATTTGTCAAAGATATTTTGGCTACTACGATAGAAGATAGAAGGAAAGCAGAAGAACGCCGTTTGGAAAGAGAACTGGAATTGGAATTAGCGAGAAAGTTAAGCAGAATACTGCCGAGAGCGAAAACAAGAATTGGAATTTGCGAGAATAGAAGCAAGACGGAAAACAGAGAACGAGACTAGAATAAGAGAAGCAAGGCATAAAGAAAAGATGGAGGCCAAACTGAAGGCTGGGGAGCAGACCAAACTCAAGGCTGAGGAACAGGCCAGACTCAATGCTGGGGAGCAGACCAGACTCAAGGATGAGGAGGAAGCAAGACTCAAGGCTGAGGAGGAAGCCAAAGCAGTGTCGGAAAGGCAGAAGATTGAAGAAGAAAGAAGAATGAACGAAAGAATAGCTTTGGAAGAAGAAATGAGACTGAAGAAGGAAGCCAAAGCAGTGTAGGAAAGGCGGAAGATTGAAGAATGAACGAAAGAATAGCTTTGTGTGGAAGAAGAAATGATATTGAAGGAAAGATGGCTTGTGGAAGAGCAGATGCGGCATGTTCAAGAGAAACATAAAATGAGAATAACAGCAGAACAGAAGTACTCACCAAAAAAATTATTTAAAAGAATAAACGAGCAAAATCAATTGTTAAGTTACAAGCAGGAAAAATTGTCAGATGAAGATGTGGAAGTACCCCAAGCAATCGAGAAGGTTCTTGTGTTTAAAAGTGAACAAGTTCAGATGCTGTAGCACAACCTCGCTGTGGAGGAAGAAAAAGAAGAAACACCAGTATATGTGAGAAAAGATAAAGCCAAAGGAGATATTGATCCCGTAATCCTTAATAGAGAACAAGTGGACTTAGATGATGATGAAATTGAACAAGAAAAGTCAAAATTGCCTAATAGAAAACTCGAAAAACTAAGCAGAATAACAGTTGCCAAGTTACAGCAAAAAGTGGATTTAAAAGCCTCAAGCAACATTGTACTTATACACCAGTACTGGAGTTTTAGACGTGAATATTCGCAGGATAAAAGAGGAAGAGAAAAACTTGCTGGGAAACTAACAGTTTTATCAAACGAATTGGTGTTGTGAAGGTGCGGCAATTATATTATGAGAAATAGATAATCGAAAGACAACGAACGTGAAGGAGAGGAGACGAGTTTGACTTAAATTAAAAAACACACGACATCTCCCAGTACGGCTGTGTGAAAGGTTAGGGGGAAACCCAACCCCCAGACTATGGGGTCTTTGACCTAGAGCGGATGGAGAATACTTTCGGGAGCTGGACACTCGAAAAAGGATATTTGCTTCTTTCCCCAAGTGGACATTTTAAAATTGGACTTTGTGTGGCGGTAGAATCATCCCTTTTGAAGTTGGACAGTGATGGAGTAGAATGTATCCTTTTTTTTATTATTATTATTTTGTGCTAATGTTGTATATGCATATAAGTTTAAGAATGAAATTTTCATAGTATACTAGGAAACCGTCTATTATTGATTGATTTATGAATTAGTTGTTTTGGAGTATAATGTATCCTTATTCTTATATATTATTGTTTTTTTGTTAATATTGTACATGCATATATGGTAATCTTCCTATTCAGTTAAAAGTGAAATTCTTGTAGTTTACTAGGAAAACATCTATTATTGATTGATTTATGTATTAGCTGTTTACATGTGTACTCTCTCTTAGAAATAATTCGAGAATATTATTTGAGAAGCTTGTTATTCATAGTAAGATAATTTTAGGTTGTTTATTTACTATCTGAATATATATAGAGAAAAGTTAAGAGAGCATTGTTTGTGTTATGGATCTCAATTCTTTTCTAAGCTATTGTTTACTTAGATTTGGTGAATTTTCATATGTGTATTTCTTTCTATGTAATGGTGTGAATTTTCATGTGTATTTTTTTTTTATGTAAACTGTATTTTCGGTAGTGTGTGACGTATTTTTAGGTTAGTTCTTGGTAATGCTTTTTATGTGAATGTACCGATTTTTTTTTGTGTGTAATTATGGTTTTTAGTGCAGGGTAATCCATATTTGTGACTTTCCAGTAATTGTACTGTTATGTAAATGTAGTTGAGTAGTTAAGAAGGGATTCGCGCGCAACAGCAGTCAGGGTTTGGTTTCAGATTTATGCTTAATTTGTAATTAACCATAATCTTGGTGTTGACGTGTAGTGCTTGAGACTGCTGTTGGCGAGAGAGTATGGAATGTTGGCGCGGCTGCGGTAGGGTTGATGTATTTTGGAAGAGAAGGTTTTTTTTTACCCCAGAGAGAACAGGGTTGGATCGGAAGCGAGGAGGTCACGAGAGAGGGAGACGGTCCCGTGTTGTTTTTGATTAGCGCGAAGCGCCTAAACTGTGTCGATGCGAAGAAATTGAGAATTTCGGTTAAAGACCGACGCGCAGGTGTGGTCTGGTAAAAACAGAAGAAAAGTGTCTCTTGGGGTTGATTTGAGATTGTAGTTTGATTGTTATCCGATTGTATTTAATCAAGAAATGTATTAATCAAGATTTAGTTGTATGTGTATTGATGGATGTGAGAAGTTAATAAGAAAAGAAATAAAAAGTATCACAGCGTTAATTACCAGTTTGTGAAGCCTTATGCGACTCAGTAACAGTATTGCCAACAGCCCATTTAGTAACATTGAATCATTAAAAAAAATTCACCAAAAAGAGTTGAAGCAAGGTTAAAATGAAAAGCAACCTTGCTTACAGACCCTAAGAATTTCTTTGCACAGAATTTTATACTATCTGTTGTACATTTTAGAAAGATTATGTTACCATTTGTTACAGTTTCGTTGAGGTTTGCGGTGTAAAGGCTCATTCACACCAAGGCGTTCACGCGTCGCGATCAATGTAGAAAGGAGAGATGTTTCTTTGTTCGATTCACACCAAAGCTTTTTCGTACGCATGTTGGTTTTCTGCTCATTAGGTAACGCTGAAAGTTGTAGTTGAAATTTGCACTAAGTCGTTTATTTTGACTTGTTAAGTACGGATCGCAAGAGAAAATAATTTTCTGCAATTTTGTTAGCATTAAAAAGGGAGGAAAAGAAACGAAAGTTAGTTCGACGCATTTTTCAAAAAAAAGCGATTGAGACCAATATCTACCCAAATAGATTAGATGCGTGTGTCAGACGCAGAAAGCATTTCGAATGTCGCGCAACTTTTCAATAATTTACTATCACTATTTGGGCCAATTATTTCTAAAAATGATATTACAGAGATAGTATTCAACCAAAGGATAGATTGGCTTTAACTCTGAGGTATATACAAATTTCTTTAAAGTGGAATTAATTAGTTCTGAAATTTTTGATGCTCTTACAAATGTTTATTTATAATATTTAAATAAGAATATTTCATGTTTAAAGAAACTTCTTATTTGCTGTACTGGTGAAAACATTGAATTTTTGTCATGTAACAGAGATTCAAAAGAAAAAAAAAGAACATTCATTATTTTGTAAAAGCAATCAAATTAAAAACACAAATTAAGTTTATTTTTCTTAACATGCATCACTGCACTGCTAAGGATGTATGTTTCTATTGGATATGAATACATAATTAACTTTTTCATGCACTGAATTTTTGATAAAAATAATGCACTAGAGGGAAATAATTACAAATATTTTAGGTAAACTTCACAAAACTATAATTATTGAACCAAAGCTGGTACATTTCAATAATATTAAACACTTTTCAAATAAAGCGTGTCCAAAGTTTTTAAAAATAGGAGGCACATATTTTGTACCATTACGCTTCAAGCAGCATGATAGTTCTTGAAACATGATTTTTTCTTCCTTAGGAACAATGGAACTTTGCAGACACAACACATACATTCTGTACAAACTTGGAATATAAATAAATACACTTCATCTTATACTGTTATTCATCTTATAAATTAAAACATTTCCAGTTTTTCCTAATCTAGTGTAGTAAGCTTAATTTTAGTTTATAGTCTTAATGTACCTAACGCTAATTTTAATTTTAAATATGTTCTATACATTATTTTATTTTACCTAGTTTTTATTTAGTCAACATATATAATAAGTGTATTAGTTATATTTATTTTTTCCTGAACACGAGCTATATATATATAGCTCATTCAGGACATTTGTGTAATTTTGTATGTACTATTATTTAATAAATATTATTTAAAAAAATGTAACTTACAACAAATCTGTCTGGTGCAACAAACACATCCATTATTGCGAAAAAAATAAGTGGAATGCATTTTGTATTTGTAAAGGAGACTCGGTCGAAGACTTTTCCACTCGGTTCTCCCTTCTATAGAATTTAAGTAATCAATTTGCCATCTCCTCCAAAAATTTAATTTTAATTTCTGTACTATATCCCAACATCCCTTTAGTGTAAGTTTAGATTCTTCTACTGTTTCAGGCGGACCTTTAATTTCTTCCCCCACTAAAAAGTGAGATGGAGTTAGAACATTTAAACTGTCTAAATCATTATCCTTCAGTCTAACTAAAGGTCTCGAATTCAATACCGCCTCTGTTTCAGTTAGCAATGTATAGAATTCTTCAAAAGTTAAGTTTGTGCTACCCATGACTCTCTTTAGATGGAACTTTACCGATTTAACACCAGCTTCCCAGAGTCCTCCAAAATGTGGACTCAAAGGTGGTATAGTATGCCATTCAATTTCCTGTTGAGAAAGAAAATAGCATACCTTTTCCTCACTCGTAACTTTAGACAAATGCTTAAATAGTTCTCCTAATTTCCTTTTTGCCCCTATAAAATTAGTGCAATTGTTCGAATGTATAATCTTAGGAGTGCTCCTCCGTGAGAAAAACCTTTTTAATGCAGCAATAAAAGTTTCGGACGTATAATCACTTACTAATTTTAAATGCAAAGCTTTAGTGGTAAAACAGACAAATATAACAATGTACCCCTTTGTTGTTTTAGCTCCTCTTCCTCTGTATTTTAATACAGAAACCGGACCTGCGTAGTCAATTCCACAACAGTAAAACGGTCTCTTAAGAATTACTCTATCCTTAGGAAGATCTCCCATTCTTTGTTTGGACATATTACTTCTAAATCTACATTTTATACAATTATATACACATTTCTTAATTAACCTTTTAACATTTACTATCCAATACTTTTAAAGTAAAACACGTTAACAAATTACCACCTGCGTGTAAATTAAAAATATGTGATAATACTTTACTATTAAACTACTTAGTTTATACCGATTTGGCAGTATAATTGGATGCTTTGTATCATACTGTAATTGTACATTTTGAAGCCTACCTTCCACCCTGATCAACCCGTCCTCATCAATAAATGGACAAAGAGCTGCTAGTGGGTTTTTTCTAGGCAATGACTGCTTTAACTTTAAGCATTTAATTTCACTATTAAAATATACATTTTACACATATAATAACCATATTGCTTTCAACAATTTTTTCTCTTGTCGTTAAAGGTTTCATTTTACCTCTGGAACGTTTTTTGTTCTTACCATCTTTGCAGTGCTACAAAAATGTAAGACAAAATTCCCCCAAAATATTAATTATCTTTGAAAATGATGAATGTCGAACAACATATCAATAATATCATTTTTAAAATATACAGAAAATACGAAAGTCCTTTTAGTTGCTATTATAACAGATTTTTCGATGTCCCTTTTGTCCTTTTTATTTGTTTGCTTGGGCCAGGCTTCTTCAGTAGATAGCCATTGAGGTTTCTCCCACCATAGGCTGCAGTCAGGGAAATCTTTAGGTGACATGCCTCTGGAGCCAAGGTCGGCTGGATTCTCTTTCGATGGAACATAACGTCATTGCTTACAAGGTATGATATCCAGAATTTCAGGTGTCCCATTGGCGACAAACGGCTTCCAGTTTCTGGGAGGTAATGATAGCCAAGACAAAACCTGTGAATCAGTCCAAGCATAAAAATTAATAACATAATCCTTTAAACAATTACACAAAATTGCAAAAAGTCGTGCCAATAATAAAGCTCCATTCAACTCTAATCTTGGAATACATATGGGCTCGAGAGGAGCGACTTTGCTTCCCCCCCCCAACATCGTAACTTAAGTAGTTTCTCGATTTCGTTGCACCGCATAGACGACACAAGCGTAAGCTGCTTCCGATGCATCTGAAAATCCATGAAGAGTTACTTGCTTATTTGTAATTTGAATCCATCTCGGAATTGATAAACGGCAGACTTGTTAAAATTCCATTTGAAACTTTTTCCATTTAAGGACAAAGTGCTCAGGTAGTCTCATCATCCCAATCGAGTTTTAGTAACCATAACTGTTGATAGAAAATTTTAATTAATATCGTGCAAGGCGAAAGAAAACCTAAAGGGCCAAAAAGTCTTGCTGATTGAGATAAAAATGATCTTTTTGTAATCTCTCCTTCAAATATAAAATTTATATTGAAAATGAACCTATCTTCTTTCCTTAGAGTCCCAAATAAGACCCAACGCTTTTGAGCAGTTTTCAGGATGAATTTCTACATTTGGTTCATTAAATTCTAGATTTTTAGATGTATTGGTTAAAACATCTTGAGAATTAGAACGCCACTTTCGAAGGTGGAATCCTCGAGCATCTAAAGCTTCAATTAAAGCTTGAATCACAAAAGGACTGCTTCCTTATTAGACGATGCTCCCGACATTAAATCGTCCATATAAAAATTTTTGAATTACACTAGATAGTTCAGGATTTTGGGGTTCGCAGTCTAATGATATTTGGTGTAAACATCTAGTAGCCAAAAATGGGACCGATGTAGTAACACGTTACTGTCGAAAGCTTATATTCTTTAGTATTAGAATCTAACGACTTTCTCGAACTATTTTTTGCAAAATTTGATCGTCCGGATCAATTAAAATTTGCCTATACATTTGCTTTATGTCAGCCGTTAAAGCACACACAATTTCATTCACTCTAAATCTTACAAGAGTAAAAATATCTGGTTGCAAAATTTGACCAACTCCTAAAACAGAGTTTAATGAATTAGAGTTAGGAGGTTTGCATGACCCATCAAATACAACCCTAAGTTTAGTTGTAATGCTATCATTTCTTCGCACAGCGTGGTGAGGTAGGAAATAAGATATTTTCGCATCTAGTTCTTTATTAGGAGACATATGACCCAATGTTTCATATTCTTCCATAAAACTCTTATATTCCCACTCAAGTCCTGCATCGGATTTAAATTTATTTTCCATTGTTAGTAACCTGGAAACTGCCAACCCTCTCGTATTTCCCAATTGATTAATG
>BMAV01025481.1:71566-86260 GCA_019973955.1 Trichonephila inaurata madagascariensis
ATTTTCACAAAATTCTTCCTCCTCTGATAATGAAATCATTTTAAGAGGCAATTCTTCTGTTTGCCAAAACTGCTGCAATATAGAATCAATATTACACTCATTTTCAACATTTATCAGATGCGATTGCTTAAAAAAATCTTTGCGATTTCCTTGAATTTTACCTGCTACAACCAAGCCAAAGATTGTGCTTTGAGCGATAGGTTGTCCTTTAGACCCAGTGATTCTGCCACATTTCGCAAAATAGAAAAGAAACAGTCCAAACCTAAAATAACATCACATTCCGATGGTCTTCAGAAATCTTCATCCACTAAAAGAATACCCTTTAAATAATTAAATTCCTTTATATTAACCCTTTCAACGCGGGAATTTGAGACTTAACTTTGTTTAATATATACGCTTTAATTGTTAACTGATCTTCGCAGAATCTTGACCCGATCTTTAAACCCACCGAGCCACGTGTGGTTCCTGCTTGAATTCCACTTATTCCGCTAAGAGATAACCTATCATTTCATCTCTTTAATCCAAAAATGTCAATAGCATTTTAACTTATAAAACTAGATTCGGATCCACTATCCAGTTACGCTCTAAATAAAAATGAACCACCTTCGTTGTTATACAGCAAAACTCTTTTGCTGTAGGTAAAAACGATACACATTTTGCATTATTTACAGAAGTACTAGAGTTAAGCGTCGTATTTACTGCATCTCTCTCTAATTCTATATTAGATATTTCTTGCTGACCGAAACTTCCTTTAAGGGTATTATCTGCATCTTGTTTACAATTAACATTGGCATTTAACAAAAATGCACTATTACGATTAGAATCTCCATATGAAAGATAGTAATGTTTACCTTGACACACAAATACTGTATTTTAAATAATTATTAGGACAGACCTTAAGCCTGTGACTATTTAAACGCAATAAACAAAGATAATTTTTCTTTACGAAGTTCTTCCGAGCAATTAAATCCATATTTTTAAATTTCATGCATCTAAATAACTTACGTACACCTGAACATTTTAAACAATTCTTATCAGATTTACGTAGTGGATTATTTTTACAAGCAATAAAATTAGACTTAGCAAGTACTCTAGTATCAGAATCATTACAAGTCATTGATTCCAGAGATGAACATCTGACATTTAAAAATTCCTTTTAAAGTAGGAAATTCCTTCTCGGCGGTTTTAACTGACAAGAGTCTTCGTTTCTGTATCCACACAATTTTTGCATTAATATTTGAATTAACCAATGGCCTCTGTTCGTTGCTTCAGTTCCCAACACGTTTAATCCTCTTAACACTTCGTCACTAGATTTCTTAAATTTGTCATATTTACTTGAGAAATACCCTTTTGATCTAAAAACATCATCAAGGAAAGACATCGTTACGGTGGTCCTGGAGTTCTTGTCTGGGTTGGCATTATGCTGGACGGCGGAACTGAGCTTCCCATTTTCGACAGAGGGTCTGTAACCGGGGATCGCTATTGTGAGGAGGTACTTCTTCCCCATCTGCATCTTTTCCGAGGTGCCATTGGCCCAGACTTCATCTTTATGGATGACAATGCACTGCCACATCGCACTCTTGCTGTTGAGGAGCTGCTGGAAAGTGAAGATATCACTCGAATGGATTGGCCAGCGTGCTCCCCAGATTTAAATCCCATCGAACATGTGTGGGATGCTTTGGGGAGACGTATTGCCACACGCTCACATCATCCGGAGTACAACCAACAACTCAAACAGATGTTGATTGAGGAATGGGCACTCCTACCTCAAGAAATGTTGCACCAGCTGGTTCTGAGTATGCGGAGACGGTGCAAAGCAACCATTGTAGTAAGGGGAGGGCATATACCATATTAAGGAACATCTGCTTGTTGTTCTTCCTGTTGGATAGACAATCATGAGTCACGATACTATGCGTTCAATAAAGCTTGTTTTTGTTTGATTCCATACCGTATGCGTTGTATTCCTTTTTCAGCGCCGATGCTTTCGTCATCCTTTACGTACATAATACTCTCTCTCATTTCAGAATTTCATGTCTCTCAGATGATTTTTCGTGAAGTTATGGCAATAAACCCACCTGTTGCTTAAGTTTTGCACACCAGTGTATTTTGCCCACTAACACTAATCGAACGAGATGCATCCATCGCATCGAGTTTATCTTTTAATTGCACCTTTAAATTAAAATATCTTTTCTCAAAATCGACAATTTCTGATTCATCTGCACTTAATTCATATCTCATCTAACCTTTCAAAGTCTACAATTAACTCTTCTAATCTTTGCAATTGAACAAGAATTTCATTCTCTTTAAATTTAAATCATCAGCTCCATTTTCTGACCTAGTTAAAAAAAACCTTTAACTCTCCCCCTTACTACTTTTATAGAATCTTTTTTTCTCTTCAGACATTCTGATAAAGTAAAAAAATTAACGTATTGGGAGAACTAATTCGAAGAGCGATTCGACTCGCAAGTCAAAATCTTAATTTCACAATACAAATTTAAATCAGATATATTCTTCTCTCTTTAATATATACAAGATAATAAAATTTGACTTATCTTCTTCCTTTGAAGAATTTCGTCGGTGCTTCCACTTGTTTCTTCCTGTACGGACTTGATAATGTACCAAGCATAATATATATATATATATATATATATATATATAAACCAGTCTTCTGCAGCTCATATCTTTAAGGTATCCTATTACGTCCGGAACCGTGATTTTGCAAAAGCGTATAAATGGATAATACTTATGAGATTTAGTGTCACTTAGGTTAGAAAATGTATATAAAATTGTTTTAAGAATAGTATTACAATAAAAAATGATTTAAGTACAATGTTTTGACAAAAAATGAATATAGAATGACAAATTTTCAAAATATTCTCTTTTTGCGAAAAATGCTTCTATTATAATAATATTTTGCCTGTATATAGCTCAGTCCTCTGTACAGAGGCTCAACTAGAATTTTTGAAATATATGACTTAGAAGTTAGTTTATCCATGTTTTACGACAACAGAGGGGAGAAATTTTAAGAAAAAACGCCGAAATTATTTTAATTGGCTGTAACTCTGAAAATAATGTGAATTTTTCAAACGTCATAGTTGAGCCTCTGTACAGAAGTCTGAGCTATACACAGGCATAATGTTATTACAATAGAAGCATTTCTCACAAAAGGAGAACATTTGAAAAAAGGTTATTCTAAGTTAATTTTTTGCCGAAATATTGTATTTAAGTAATTTTTTTGTCAAAATGTCCTAAAAATAATTTTATACATGTATTCTAATGTAAGTGACACTAAATATCATGGAAATTATCCATTTATGCGCTTTTTTAAAATCACGGTTCTGAACGTAGTCGGATACCTTAATGACACGCCATCTGGTGCAAATGATTGCATATTATGTAAATGATCAACACGATACATGGGATCAATTCTTACGTGAGTTTGCTTATGCTATTCGTACAGCAGTGAACGAAACGACGGGAAAAACCCCTGCGGAATTATTTTTGGGTCGAAAGTTGATTACCCCATTTCAAAAATTAATCATGGTTTCGGACGGAACTGAGTTTGCAGTAGGAGATATTGAAAAATTGTTTGATGAAGCTAGACGAAACACAAAAACTAAACATGCAAATGGGAAAAATATTATAATAGACTAAGGCGTGATGTACAAATTAAGGTGAATGACTGGGTCTTGTTAGAAACACACCCTTTAAGTTCAGCAGCCAACAAAATTTGCGCTAAGTTTAAACAAAAATTTGAAGGTCCGTATAGGGTGTTAGAAGTAAGAAATAATAATAATGTTATAATATGGCGGTCAGGAAAAAGGTTAACCGTCAATGTTGATCAAGTGAGAATATATTGTCATAGGAAATGTGACGAGATTGAGAGAGGAACAGGTAGCTCGGATAGCATTAGTTCACGTCAGGAAACGAGTACTCTGGAAAGAGTACAACGAAGATCAAATGAGTCGCAATATGGTAGGCAGAAGGGGTCAGATGTAAGGCGTGAGTTAGAGGAAAAAGGGATAAATCTTAAGTCAAATCAACGTGAGAGACACACAGGTAGGGCCGATAAGCGCGGACCACTTATCAGATGACTACCTAGCTCTTTTTCAAATAATACAACAAAGATTAAAACAAAAAGCTAAGAAAGATTAGGATATAAACGATTGCATGAATCTTGGTCATGTGGGCCACAAAGAAAGTTGCAGAAACGTGTAGATCATAAAATAAATAAAAGACCATTGTCATCAGCTAATAATATTTATATAAGTAGGAAGAGGAATCGAAAAGAAGGAGCAGTGGTTCAAGATAGAGAAAGGTATAACCTCAGACTACGCAAGAAGCAGGACCAGGAGTCCCAACCAACCAGTAAAGTGAAGTCAGATCAAGCCAGGAACAGCCGAGGAGAAAACTACAGACCCTACATCAGGGAGCAGACAAGATCAAAGAACAGCCAAGAAATGAGAAGAGGAGCGAAAACTAACAGTACCCTATCATTGGAAGTTCTAGTAGGAGACGACAAGCCATAAAAATCAGGTTGTATTGTTACATTTTATATTCTTTCCAACAACTGGTCGGAAGAATTATTGCAAAGAAGGAAGTCTCGGAGGTATTTAAAAATTATAATCCAAGCAAAAGTTGACATTACAATGAGTGTATTTTTTTTTTTTGGACTTTTGACTTGTAAAATCTTTTCTCAATTCATGGAGAAAACAATTGTAATCATGCATTTGTTTACTTCGATGTATGACTTCACTGAGATGCGACAATTCCTTTGGTTATTTATTTTAATGATTTATTGAAAAATGTTTGTAATTGTATAGTGTATATATTATATATATATATATATATATATTTGCATTGTTTCATATTAATGTACATCTGGTTCAGAGAAACGCGGCGTAGATAGGATGCTAACAATAACATTAACGGCGCTGCGCGACCGGTGGGAAATTTTTTTTGAGAGAACCAGATGTGATAAATATATAAAAATTTGTTGTAATTTAAAAGTGATATATCTATATATATAAAAATGTTGTGTTGGTTTGTGTATGCTCGCATAACTCAAAAAGTTCTTCATGGACTTATATGAAATTTTGACACAACGTTGCATTTGACACCGGTCAGGATCTTATGTACTTTTTATTTCGAAATTCCCTCTAAATTTTTTTAAATTTTATTTTTAAGTGATTTTTTGGTGTTATGACGTCATACGATTTCACGATTCGCTCTGAATGCGAAAATTTAAACTTTACACATAGTTTTTTCCAAATTATTGTATATTTCTACTATGGTTATGTTTGTTGATTGTCATATTTATCTACTTTTGTTCTTTGATACGTATTTGGGATTATTTTTTGAATAAATCATTTTTTAAAAATGATTCTTTCAACAACTCAAATTTTGTTTTGTAGATTGGCAACAATCGGATAGCATTATCGCGGGATGCTGACAGTTTTGCTTAAATTCTACATCGTGTTTTTTTCTGCAATTTTATGCTAAATTTATTTTTCTTTATAAAGCGAAAATGAAATTTACATAATTGACTTCTGTACGCTACTTATTTTTCTACCAAATAGTTTCCTTTAACCATTTACTTGAAATGAAAAGACATAGCCATATGCCGCGATATAACATTTAATGTTTGGAAACAATATTTTTTTCCCACTTGGAAACATTTTAATTTCACGAAATAAATCGACGGAGCTTTTAATAAGAATGTTTTTTCTCTGTTTTAGACAACTTTTTAAATTTCATTTGATTCCTACGTATTATCGCAACAATCGCCAACTTTCATGATAACTCACAAAGTTGACCATTCCATTTTCGCAGATGTACGCGCGGAATTGTCAATCATGTGCTTCGTTTTATACAATGTCGCCAATAGGTTGTGATAATACGTAAGTATCTTTCATTTGATGTTACTATTGAAACACAAATGGTAAAACTCAGATTTTTTTCATTTTGAGTCATCAAAATATTGCACCTTATTTTGTTTTTGATTGCTTTATAAGATTATATAACCTTCTTAAACAGATTCCATTAGTAATTTGTTAAAAAAATACTCTTGAAGTTATTATGGTTTGCTTTTGTCATGGACGTAGAGCTACAGCTGTATCAATGATGCAGGGGCCCCAACGAATGTTATTACAGAATATTACAATGTTATTACATAAAATTGTATTGCAGAAACTCGAACTTAGGTCATCATACTGGCCAAGCAAACGCAGTGCGAGGGGTAGTTGCTCATCGAGTTAGAGTAGGCATCAGTGAATGAGCAAAACAGACAGGGCTCAAATACATGTTGAGGAAGCAGGTGGTCATAAGATTGTAGTTACATTTTCAAATTATACTTTCACGTTGATAAAGATAGTTCAGCTCTTTTTATGTCAATTAGTGTTAATATTGTATATCGTTTTTCAAATTAATTTTTAAGCTCAGGATATTTATATATTTTGGATAATTTTTACATATAAAATACTAATTTTAATTCTGTACACTATGGATGTGTTTGGCGTGATTTCAAAATCTCTCCACAAATGAGTAGCGTACCAATAAAAATCTTTCACCTATTTTATCTTTTTCCAATGAATCTAAATTAAATTAATATATAGTTTTTTTTTTCATCGGCCATTTACCTAAAATCAAAAGACATCGCCAAATACTGCAATATGCATTCAAAAAGGGAAAACCAATTCGATGCCTGTTTGTGCACAATAATAATACTTTATTGCACTTGGTAGTGAATTTTTCGACGAAATAGTTATTGAAGTTTCTATTAGTTAGGGCAATAACATTAGACTCACAAAATCTGTATTTTGTGTAATTTCAAAATTTTATTAGGTGTTATTGTGGAATACAAATGGGAAAATTAAGATTTTCCGATGTATATTTTGTGTTCGTTTTGATATTTATGTATTTTCGTAAGCATATTGGCAACATTAGCACTTAATTGCCAATTCACCGTGTATGAGGTGAACAAAATCGGGTTGATATAGTTGCAACAGTACCCAAGTACCTTTGTTGCAACTTTTTTTGGTGATTTCATCAAAATATTGAAAATTTGTTGTTAATAATTGGTTTTTGATAGCTTTTTATCATTTAAGTTTGTTATAGCCAGCTGTATCCAACCATGTTTTCCTGTGGCTCAGTCTGGTTAAAAAGAAAGAAAAGAGAAAGCTCACATTTCTAATATCTTTAACCGCTTGCACTTGAGGTATGATTTTTTTTATAAAAAAATGTGGAAATATATATATATATATACATTAACAAAACTTTTCTAAACAGATTACATTTGTAATTTGTTAATAGAATACTCTCAAGTTATTATGGTTTTTTTGTCATGTTATGAATCTAAAATTATTTGCATTGTCTCCATAGCGGAGGTGCCAAGTTTGAAAATAAATTTATAATGACTCTTCTTGAGTTCAAAGGGTTACTTTTACAATGCTTATGGGTAGACATTTTGTGTTGCTTCTTTGTCTGTATAGATACAGAAATTGCCTGCTGTGCCTACTTTAGAGCAGTAGTTGCCATTTTTCAACACTTCATGAACCACTTATTGTATAACTTAATAATTTGCGGTTTACTAATAGGATTGATCTCTTTGTGATGGACCACCATAGCTATATTTACGTCTTTATTTAATCTTCCATACCCCTGAAAATAAGCTTCATGATAAGCAATAACAATCAACAGACTGAAGTGTTTTGCCTCCAATTTTCCAAAAATTGGTTGAGGTTACCAAAAATTGCTATCCTTAGGAATTTTGTTTGTTTTTTCATTTAGTTATTTCGGTAACTAAAAGCTTTTAGTAAAGTATAATCCATGTTCTATAATATGTTATTTTGTTGTTCATCTTTTTTTTAAACTGAATCTTCATAGAAGTATAAATAATGTCCCAATTTTTCTGCATACCATCCAAAATTTCTCACGCATCACCAATTGGTGACTGCTGCTCTGTAACACACATCAGTAATTATGTATTAGCATCACCGTAACAAAATTGGTGCCACGTGTATCGCACCTTAATATCTAAACAACAAAGATTCTAACATTTTTTTTTTTTATGAAAAAAGAAATGGATGGAAAATGGTACGATTTACATGGCGGTAATTTGGCTGCAGTGATGCTAATACTTAAGTACTCAGATAACAAATAATTGTCCATGTGAAAAGCAGTCTGTGTCTAGATATAATCCACTCTGTTTTAAAGATATGCCCTTAACTTTGTTGATAACAATTGCTAATGCTAATCGAATTGTGAATTGCAAAAATATTCTGTCATTATCAACACTTTGTCGTAGATTTCTGCTGCAAAATCCATGTTTATATTGGAATTTTCCTGGAGTATTCAATTGAAAATATCTTCAGGCTCTCATTGCGTTGGATTTCAGCTGTGTCAATTGATGCACGTTTGAAGTTAAATATTTCATTAGCATTTTTTATTTTTTCCTTTTCTTTTTATTTCTAATTTTTCTTTTTTTTTTAATGTTTTGAAATTTTATATGTTTTTGTTTTAATTTTCTTTTCTTTTTAAGTTTTAAGTTTTTAAGAAATTTTATATGCTTTGTTTGAATTTTTTCTTTTTAAGTGCAGTCAATTGGCTTCACTACATAAAAATAATGCCTTGCAGGAAATCAAATTAAGGTCGTCATACTTGCAAGGCAAAAGTACTGCAACGAGTGTAATTGCTCATCAAACTGAGAAAGAATGGATATCAGCAAACGAGAAAAAAAAGACAAAGAATGGCACAAACACATGCTGAGGGAGCAGCAGAGCAACATGCATCCAGACTTGAGGATGCACATTTGCAAGCACATCATTAGTGTTTTACAACATCAGAAAGATGTTAACCGGAAACAGCACATCTGCATCAATCATGACTTTGTGGTGAGCAATCACACAGTAACAATCACCTTGCATTTTGGTACAATCCAGTGGAAGATTCTAGGTTCAGGCAGCATAATCTCATCTTCACAATGATGGAAGTGTATTCTTATTGCAATGCTCTGGAATTTAAGGAAGAAACAAAAGGAATGTTTTGTACCACTGAAAAAATTAAAACTGCCTCAACTCGGAGAACCACAGACATTAAAAATTTTGCTTGCTAGATATACTGCGGAATCAAAACATTTCCTATATAACATCAGGAAATACAATTCATGTTTCCAAGTGACATTGTTTGGATAAATGTGCATTTGTGAACACACCTCTGATTTAATAGAAATATCCATAAGCATTGTCAAACCAACCCATTGCCCTCAAGGAATCCTGAGTAGAGCCATTTAAAATTTATCTTCAAACTTGAGGGCTCCACTTTAAAGACTATGTAAATAAATTTAGGTTCATAACATGTGTGTGTGGGAATCCAACCGAAATCTTCCAAAAAGATTGGATTCTTCAGATGGCGGGGTTTTTATGGCGTGGTGTCTAGGGGTTTTAGGGTGTGTTAGTTAATTTCGAAATAAAATAGACAACATAGTTCAAGAAAGAAACTAGTTGAAAACTAAATAATTTATTAAGAAGTATAGGGGAGTATTTACATGGGGAATATTTCAAAAGAATAGGAAAGTTAGATAAGCATATTTCGGAAGAATAGGAAAGTTAGATCACATTACTTTAAGGGAGGCAATTGAGATTAAATAGAATTCATTATGGTGCTATTAAGACTTACCGCCTGGCGCGGACGAATGATATAACTCGTTATGGTACTATTAAGATTTACCGCCTGGCGTGGACGAAAGTGCGCTGACGCGCGAAACACGACTTCTCTCGACGAATGTTAGTGGGCCTCCGGCGAAAAAGGTTCATGTTGGCGTTTTTAAAAAGGACGCTAGATGGCGTTGATGTGGAATACTGTTTTGATTAGAATTGCCGACCTCGGTAAATGTGATATGATCTAACTTCTTACAAATGGAATATCCTACATAACATAAGGACAAAAATAAGCCGTAATAACTTCAAGCATTTGGTTAACAAATTATAAATGATATCATTTAAGGAAAGTTTTGCGTATATATATATTTATACATTTTTCTTTTTATAAAAGATCATACCTGCAATGCAGAGGTTTTAACATACTGAAAACATGTGCCTTCTGTTTAACAAGACTGAGCCACAGCAAATTAAATAAATAAAAAATTGTGAAATATACTGGTATTATGTGAATATAGATTTTGCCAAGTAACTTAAAGAGTTTTTATTTCAGAGTGACTGACCCTGAATTTTGGATAGGAAGCAGTTGTTTTCACAATGTAAATCCGACAATATAGATATAAAAAATGTAAGACAGAAGAAGATTGTAAGAAGAAGCAAATTTTTCATTGTAAATCCGACAAGATAGATGAGAGATGTAAAGAAGGAAGATAGTAATAGTTTTTAAGTAGATTTAAGTTAGTTAAAGGGTATGTGGACACCTCGTTTTCCCATGTAAGTCTTAGATGGGTTTTTCCCGGTCCCGTAGCCGGGATTGGGGCATACCCATATCTGTTGTAAAAGTGAGAATCTACCATGATTAAAATATAAATGATAATGTTGGTCTAATTAATTGACTAAAATTTATTGTGGCTGTCAAGAGTTCAAATTAAGGAGGAATATTAAAAATTAAATTTAAGATGAATAATGAAAATTAAAGTTTAAGTTGAATATTGAATATTAATAGTTAAAATGAGGATTCAAGGTTAAAATTTAAATAAAATTCGGAAAGTGAGGAGATTAAGAAATAAAAATTTAGGCACGTAATTTCTTAAGGGCCATTAAGACCCTCGAATAAATCACGTTTTGCTTCTTGGAGGGGATTGTGACGGGCTCACGCGTCTTTTCTTTAACATAACCTCTGGGTTCTTTGACGGCCAAGATTAATGGCAACTCTTTTCCAGCCAAAACCCAAGAAGCGAAATGTGAACAAGAAATGCAAATAAGATAGCTTTTAAAATAACAGAAGTTTCAGTTATTGAGATGGCAATTTGGGGTATGTTATGTTTGAAATAGACTAGAGGGAATTGACAGCCAATCATGAAGTTACCTGGAAAGTAAGCCGTTAATACAAGGTGCATACCATTGCATGCTCGCCCAGATGTTTCCAGATAAATATTGAATCTAAGTTTGGATTAAGGTAGGACTGATTATTTGATATTAGAGCTTATAATATTATCAGAAGTGAGAGTAGGCAGATAATACAATCATTTAGATAAAGTGGTCTAATTTACGCGATTTGGTTTAACTATTTTTGTGTGATTGATCATTATAGAAAATGTCTGTTTATTTTGAGAATCCCACACCTCTAATTCACGCTGACAATCAAAGATATGGTCACCAAAGAGTGGCCATATCACATTGGCACCCAACCAAATTTAATTTATATGACCCCGGGGAAGGAAGCTTGAGTGGGTTTGGTATTTTACCAGAAGTGTGCTTTTCCGGATCGGAAAACGTGTCCGAATTTTTGGAAGCCGTAGACAATCAAATACAATTACTAGAAATACCTATCAATTTAGCATGTGCTTATTTGAAAGGTCATCTCCGAGGAAGGGCCCGAGATTGGTATCAGATATTCGGATCAGAGTTAGTGCAGGATACCGCCACGGATTTCGCGCAGCTAAAAGCAGAATTATCAAAAGCATTCCCCGCCATAAGAAATAAGAAAGATTTGGAAACGAGGTTTTATGCCTCTCAGCAGGGAAGGAATCAGAAGCCAACAGATTTTGTTTACGATTTATTAAAATTACACCAAAAATTAAAACTAGGGATGTCGTAGACGGACTTGGTAGATCACAATTTTGTTAGACTCGAACCACAAGTTCAGGACTATGTGGAGGTCCAAAATCCCCAAAATACGGTACAACTTTTGGAAATCTTAGCTAAATTTGAGGAGAGGTATTCTTGCAAATCAATGCGGGGTTCGCAGAATAGTGATAATGTGGAAAGACAGAGTCGAAATGAGCGTAGGATATCTAATGTTGTTGATAATCGCAGAAATTGGAGAAATTCAGAAGTTGGGCGTAGACCAAATAATGGCAGAAATGATTATAGGGGTAACTATGAGAATGGCCGTCAAGGAAATAAGTGGTTCGAGAGTAGAAATAGATTTCAGAATGATGACCGCAGATTCAACGAAAGGGGATACCAATTTCGAAAAGAAGATCGAAATGATGATTTTAATAGAGGGGACCGCAGAAATAGGGGTTCGAGTGAGAATTTCAGTCGAGGCTACAGGATGCAAAGGGGACGATTGAATGTTTTGAAAGTTAATGATGTTCAAAGTAATCAAAAGAACTCGGCAGTGGATATACAGATTAAACTTTCTTCGATATGTATATCTCCAGTGGAACTTCCATATGTTCCTATTTTATTAAATGAAACGTTTTTGAAAGCGTTATGGGACACTGGAGCCGAGAAATCATATATATCTGAGGAAATATATAAAAAATATTTTTTTTATAAACAAGTAAAAAATCGCGTGCTCAGGTGATCACAGCACAGGGAGCGAAATGTCAATATATAGGAATTGTAGAATTGAATATTCGAATTAGAGAGTTTGAAATACCTTGGATAATTTTCATGTGTTGACCGATTTGGAATACCCATGTATTCTTGGGGAAGATTTCATAAGTGGATCAAAGATTGTTTTAGACTTTGATCGAAAAACGTTAAAGATTCCCGATTCACAAATAGAGAAGGTGGTTAAAACAATTTAGGAAGAAAATGTAGAAATAGATCTGTCTAAGACAAAGTTGGAGGATAATCAAAAACAGGAGTTACAAAATTTGTTTAGTAGTTTTAAAGAATTGTTCTCAGAAAAACCAGGTCTTGCTCATGTCTTATACCATGAAACTGATACGGGAGATAGTACATCGGTTGTTTCCAGGCTGTACAAGTATGATAGGCAAAAACAAGCAATACTCGAATTCCACATTGAGAAAATGTCACGAGAAGGAACCATAGTTCCAATTCAATCCCCGTACGCGTCACCTTTTGTGTTATGTAAGTAAAATAATGGGTTACCACCGGATAATCCGGAAGCATATACATTTGCGGTTGACTATAGGAAACTTAATTCAGTCACGAAGTATCCACGCTATCCCTTATCGTTAATAGATGATTTAATAACGAATATTCCCTATACGCGCGACAATAAAGTCATCTCTTGATCTATGAAGTGGGTACTTTCAAATGGCAGTAAACCCCAGTAATATTGTTAAGACCGCGTTCGTAGTAAAAAGTGTCACTTATGCATTTCAGCGTATGCCATGCGGCTTATCAGGGACGGCTCCCAATTTTCAAAAAGCGATAGAGATCATATTGAAACCGGTGATAGGGAAGTTTGTTAGTGTATACATGGATGAGGTTATAATCTCGTCTCCATCGTTCACTCAGCTTGTTGAGCATTTAAGGGAGTTTTTTCGTTATTGCAAGATGCAGGATTGACGTTAAATAAGGAAAAATGTAGATTTGGTTGTGATGAATTGAGGTATTTAGGATTGATTATTAGAAAATAAGGATTTAAAACGGATGAGACAAAGGTTCGAGCCATAGTTGAGGTGAAACCACCGCGTAATTCAAAGGAGGTATCCAAGTTTTTGGGTATGTCCCAGTGGTACGCGAAATTTATTAAAAATTATGCTGATCTTTGCGAACCCCTTTATAATCTTAAACGAAATTTAAAAAAAAAATTTTGATCCATTGAGGCGCAGAAGGCATTCGACGCGGTCAAGGCGGCCATAACAAAGGCGCCACTTTTCAAATTGCCGGATTTCAAAAAGCCTTTCGAGTTATTTACAGATACAAGTTCAATAGTTTTGGTAGCAGTTCTAAATCAAGAACAGAGACCAGTTGTATTGGCTTCGCGTACTCTGAGCAACGCTGAGAGGAATTATACGGTAACCGAGAGAGAAAGTTTAGCAGTAGTGTGGGCGCTGAATAAATTCAGAACATATTTAGGATCACTGCCTATTAAAGTTATTACTGATCACGATGCTTTAACACGTTTAACTCATGGAAAAATTTGTCGAGTAGGATGATCAGATGGGCACTCAAATTAGCAAAATTTAATATAAAATAAGAACATAGACCCTGAACTCAAAATGCGGTGGCGGATAGTTTATCCATAAACCCGGTTGAAAGTATAATGGGAGAGAAAGTTAATTGTTCAATAATTAGAGTTCTAGTACTTACGTCGCGAGAACAGTTAATAACAGAGCAAAAGAATGACCCAGAATTAGGTCATATCTATAGATATTTAGAAATCCCGGAAGATAACTCAGTTAATGCGACGATATGTGAGAATTGGTCCCGCGACTTCCGTCTAATTGAAGGCTTGTTGTTTTATGCGAAACACGCAACGTCGTTAGGTGAAATACGTGTAAACATTCCAAAGTCCTTAAGGAATGAAATAATGAGAGAATTTCATGACAAGCAGATAGCAGGTCATTTTGGTCGTTTTAAGACTTATCATAAAAGAAGGGACGTTTGTTATTTCCTGTACATGAGAAAATTTATTGATCCATATGTCTCTATATGCCATATGTGCCAATTTAATAATTATAAAAATGCGTTACCAGCTGGTCGATTAAATCCGATTGTATCAAATTATCGAAATGAGATAGTTACGTTGGATTTGTTAGGTCCGTACCCTACATTGAGAGTGAGACGTTATCGATATGTTTTAGTAATTACCGATCATTTCAGCAAATGG
>BMAV01025481.1:86660-104740 GCA_019973955.1 Trichonephila inaurata madagascariensis
AGAAGATTGTTATAATAGTTTTTAAGTAACATTAAGTAGCATTTAAGTAGATTTAAGTTAGTTAAGGTGTATGTGGACCTCTTTTTTTCATCTAAGTCATAGATTGTTTTTTTCCGGTCCCGTAGCCCGGATGGGGCATACCCATATCTGTTGTAAAAGTGAGAATCTACCATGATTAAAATGCATAACTGTTAATGTTGGTCTAATTAATTGAGTAAAATTTATTGTGGCAAGAGTTTAAATTAAGGAGGAATATTAAAAATTAAATTTAAGATGAATAATGAAAATTAATAGTTAAAATGAGGATTCAAGGTTAAAATTTAAATAAATCTTGGAAAGTGAGGAGATTAAGAAATAAAAATTTAGTCACGTAATTTCTTAAAGGCCATTAAGACCCTCGAATAAATCACGTTTTGCTTCTTGGAGGGGGTAGGGACGGGCTCACGCGTGTTTTCTTTAACATAACCTCTGGGTTCTTTGACGGCCAAGATTAACGGCAACTCTTTTCCAACCAAAACCCAAGAAGCGAAATGCGAATAAGAAATGCAAATAAGATAGCTTTAAAAGAACAGAAGTTTCAGTAAAATGAATGGCAATTTGATGAATGTTATGTTTGGAGGAGATACAAGCGTGAATTGACAGCCTATCGTAAAGTTACCTAGAAACCCAACCATTACTACAAGGTGCATACCATTGCACACGCGCCCAGACGTTTCCATTTAAAGATTGAAATTAAGTTTGGAATAAGGTAGGACTGATTATTTAATATTACTACTTGTAATATTATTAGAAGTGAGAATAGACAGATAATATAATTATTTAGAGAAAGTGGTCTAAATTACTCGATTCGGTTTAACTATTTTTGTGTGTTCGTTCATTCTAGATTCTCATTTATATAAATTTATCTAAATTGTTAGACGTTTAAGTTATATTCTTAATAAATTCATATTAAGAATTTATAATGTCTGATTATTATAAAAAATCCCACGCCTCTAGCTCACGCTGACAATCAAGTATATGGTCACCAAAGGGGGGCCATATCACTGTACAACGAGTCAATTATTTAATTATCGTATTGAAGTAGCCCTGGTTAATTGAACATTGACAGTTCTCACCACACCATATCGAAAATCGGTTCCTGAACGAGGAATATAATCGTAAATCGGTTCCTGAACGAATGAATAATAACCAAATCGATTCCTGAACGAGGAATAAATCGTGTAACAAAAATGACCATCATTGAACTTAATCGTAAGCAAACGACCTTTCGAAATAAAGTTTCGAAGGTAAAAAATTTCATTAATAGCTTTCAATCAACGGACAGTACGAAGGATTACATCGCCTTAAAATCGAAACTGGACGATATAATAAGTATTATCAAAGAATTGGACATTCTTTAAAACGACTATTGTGCCCTTCTGGGTAAAGTCAATTTAAAAGACTCATTGGATACATTAAGTGGTTTACAAGATGAGGCTGAAGAAACCAAGGTAAGCCTTCTTGTGCTTTTATCCAATTATGAAAGTGAAAAGGAATCTGTAAATAATACTTCACAAAGAATAATCATGTTAAATTGCCTGATCTGCCATTGCCAACTTTTAGTGGCAAGTTCCAAGAATTTGAACAATTTAAATTACAGTTTATGAATCTAATCAGAAATAATCCGTCTTTAAACGAAGTACAGAAACTTTGCTGTCTCAAAGAAGCACTTAAGAATGAAGCGTCACTAATTCAAAGTGATCAAGATACTTTTGATTCACTAATGAAGGCCTTGGAAGTCCGGTATGAAAATACAAGAGCTTTAGTAGACATTCATATAGCAGAAATTCTTTCTATAAATAAACTTAACAGCGAAAATCCATCTTAAATTCGATCAATCATAGATAAAGTAAGAAATCATTTGAGATCTTTAAAAAATTTAAATTTCGAATCGAATCCATTGTCTGATGCAATTATATTGCATGTCTTAAGCAACAAAATCGATAAAGAATCTCAGCGATTATTTCATTTAAGTTTAACTACTACTAAAGTACCTAGCTTAGATGATTTTATTTCCTTTTTGGAACTAAGATGCATTCAGTTAGAAGCAGTCATTAAACCGCCCGAAATCGCGGCGAAAAATGTTCCAATAAAAAAATAAAACAACTTCCGGTTTAATTAATCCGCGATGGAAATCGTTTCTGATTAAAGAAAAATTAAAACCAACCACTTCCGTTGAATCTATCCAAGGCCAAAAAGAATGTTTGATTTTTCATAAAAAAAATAAGCATCCGATATTTAATTGTGAATCATTTTTAAATCACTCTCCTTTGGAAAGGTATGAACTATGTAAAAAGAATAACATTTGTACGAACTGCCTTAACTACAACCCCGATAAAAAATGTGTGTCGACATCCCGTTTCAAGATATGTAATAAATTTCATAAAATAATACTAAACTACATTGAGAGAAAGAAGATGGCTCAATTGCCTCTTCACCCACGCCAGGCGAATCATCCAAGGTCAATACCGAGCAATGTTTTGCAACGAAAGCAGACGAATCACCGCGCGTTAAATATATGCTGAGCACAGCAATCATATACATAAATAATATTCCAGTAAGAGTAATTTTGGATAGTGGCTTAGAAATAAATTTCATCTATTCAGATAATGCAACTACACATTGGGATTATAAAGAGAAACAAAATAAATTCAACGGTTTCTGGCTTTAACGGCCTTGCTCAAAAGATAAACTATTCTGTAAATGCTAATATTTCGAATCAAGATGGTTCTTTCAATCAACACTTGAAGTTTCTCGTTGTTCCAAATATATCATCATTCACTCCGTCTCTTGCACTTTATAGATATATCAAAAATTTATCTTCCAAAACACATTAAGTTGGCGGATCTTTCTTTCCACAAGCCGTCAAAGGTTTCAATACTCTTAGGCGCGCAAGTGTTCTTCAAAATTATTAAGGCAGATCAGATAAAAATAAATGATTCAGTAACTTTGCAAAATTCGGTTTTTAATTACATAGTTACTGGAGGGCTCCCGGCAGCCGATGATAAAAAGCAATGTTTTCTTCTTTCTGAACAAGAAGGGTTAGAAAGTTTAATTTCTAAATTTTGGCAGTTAGAATCGATTGAAGATGAAACTCGTAATCTAAATTCACAAGCCAAGTTTTGTGAAGAACATTTCGTAAATAGTCATCGGAGAGATAAATCGGGACAATACATTGTCCAGATGGCTTTTTTAAAGGAACCTAGTTGTCTTGGCGAATCTAAACAAACGGCTATTCGTCAATTAAATTCGTTATGGCGAAAATTAGATACCAATCCAAATCTTAAAGAGTTATATCGAGACTTTATCCATGAATATTTGGATATGGGACATATGGATCAATTATCCGATGAATCTGAACCGACAGTTTCATATTATATGCTGCATCATGGTGTATTACATCCCGACTCCAAATCTACACGGCTTAGGACTGTTTTCGATGCAACATGTTCTACTTCGACTGGTGAGTCATTGAACTCTATTTTGGCAAATGGAGGAGTCATTCAAGATGATTTATTCGCGATATTATTGAGATTCAGAAAAAATAAAATCGCTTTGACTTCAGATATTAAAAAAATGTTTCGCATGATATTCATAGATGAATCTCAGAGAGACTTGTTACGAATTGTATGGAAGGGCAGTATTGACGACTCTATCAAAACGTACCGAATTAATAGATTAGTGTACTGTACAACATGTGCTCCCTTTCTTGCACAACGAGTGCTTAAGCAATTAGTTACGGATGATGGGCATAAATATCCGTTAGCGGCCTCAGCTGTGTGTGTGAGTGCTGATATTTCATGGACGATCTTATCAGTGGCTGTTCGAGCATTTCTTCAGCAAAACAACTTAAACAGGAACTTATATCCCTCTTCAGTGGAGCTGGCATGCAGTTGCATAAATGGTCCTCCAACTGCATTGAACTGCTTTCTAATTTCGATGTTTCTGATGGAGATGTTTCTCTCACAATTCCTGATGAAACTAAAGCCTTAGGACTTTTGTGGAGACCTCAAAAGGACACTTTAGAATTTTAGGTGTCTTCCATTGCAGATGTCTCTGATTCCTGTACAATTACAAAAAGGTCAGTCCTCTTAGCCACTGCTAGGATTTTTGATCCATTACGTCTCATTTCGCTTGTAGTTACGAAGGCGAAACTGGTGATGCAAGAATTATGGAGATTAAAACTGGACTGGAATGATTCCTTGCCAATATATACATTTGGAAACACAGTGGAAACGATTTGTGAAGTCTTTAACTGCAATTAACAACTTGAACATTCCACGATATATTTTATTGGACTATGCACTGAGAATAGAACTCCATGGGTACTGCGACAGTTCCTTAAGAGCCTACGGTGCTACAATTTATGTTAAGTGTCTTCATAATTCGGGAACTGTATCTACAAATTTATTGTGCGCCAAATCAAGAATTACACCTTTGAAGTCGGTAACGATTCCCCGGCTTGAGTTGTGTGCAGCAGTGCTTCTTGCTAAGTTAATACAAAAGACCCTCAAATCGATGAAAATTCCCTTCAATGATATTGTGCTGTGGACTGATTCTACCATCGTCCTTGCATGAATACAAAAGGACCCTTCAGTTTGTGACATCTCTCTCGTTCTTCTTCTAACATAACCCCTACGTTCTTTGACGGCCACGATTAATGGCAAAACTTTTCCAACCCAAATCCAAGAAGTAAAACGAAGCATAGATGCAAATAAGATAACCTTTAAAAGGATAGAAAGTTTAGTGAGCAAAAATGGCAATTTAGAGAAAGCTCAGTTCGGAAATGAAAAAGTGTGGATCGACGGTTTAGAATCAAGACGCCCACCTCGCTAATCTATACAAGGTGCATACTATTGCACACGATCCCATCAATCTACCTGAAAGTAATTGAATCATTGAGTATTCAACCAAGGTAGGGAGAATATATTCTGAACGCTAGTATATTATTGAAACGAGATTAGGGGGATCTGATTAGTTATATTGATAAGTGATCTAATTGCGCTATCTGAGTTAGTTAAAACGGCGTACTTTGGTTTATTCTCACTTAATATAAGTTTGTTCGATATCTCTAAGTAATTTAAGTTAAATTCTTAATAAAAGTCATATTAAGAATTATAGAATGTCTCATATCCTTCCGAGAGATAATCCCACACCTCTAACTTACGCGGGAACCCCAAGACATAGCTATCGACAGATGGCTATATGTCGCAAGTTGTCAAGCCCTTTCTGAAAAATCGGGTCAGTGTAATTCAACATCTAACCGAAGTGAGCTCCTGGAAACACATCCAATCGCAAGAAAATCCCGTGGATATTATATCCAGAGGGATCGATCCTGATAAAATTCAAGATTGTGTATTGTGGTGGTATGGTCCATCGGTTTTGCAAAACAACCCAGTTGTGTCTCCTTGTGATATCAGTGAAATCAACGATAATGATTTATATTTACGTGAGTTTAAAAAATACGACCCAGTGTGTCTTGTAACGCAAAATGTGGAATTACTTCCAATCATCAATAAGTGCTCATCTTTTGTGAAACTGAAAAGAATTCTTGCATGGTGTCTACGGTTTAAAGAAAATGCAAGAAACCCTCCCTCGCAAAGAACCATTGACAGTCTAACTGTAACTGAATTATCTCGAGCTTTAATTTACCTTATCAGAAATGTTCAATCTGTGCATTTTCCTCTAGAAATCCAGTGTCTTCTTAAGGGTAAACAAATACCTAATTCAAGTAGTGTACTAAATGTGTCCCCTTTCTTAGATGAGAACAGCATCCTTCCAGTTGGAGGAAGACTTAAACACTCCAACCTAACAGTCAATCAAAAACATACCATACTTATTCCAAACAAAGGTCATATTTCTAATTTGTTGATTAATTATTATCATGTTTTATACATTTTCATACAGGTGTTGAATCAACTATAACTAACATCAGGTCAGAGTTTTGGATAATTAATTGTAGAAATCAGGTAAGAAAGGTATTAAAAAATTGTACTTCTTGTTTAAAGGTAAATGCAAAGGCAAAAAATCAAGTTATGGCAGATTTGCCCAGTGACCGAGTAAAGGTATCAAGTTGTATTCATCAAGGTTGGTATTGATTATGCCGGTCCTTTCTTTATTAAATTGTATCCAGGTAAATTCAAGAAATCATATAAATGTTATGTATGTATTTTTATTTGCTTCGCTGTAAAGGCAATTCACCTAGAAATAGTTACCAATTATTCTACTGATGCCTTTCTTGGTGCATTAAAACGTTTCATTTCGCGTCGAGGAAAATCCCATGATATCTTTAGTGATAACGGTACAAACTTTGTAGGTGCTAACAATGAATTAAAAAAGATATTGCAAAATCTATTCATTAAGGAAGGTGAAGAAAAAATTGAAAACTTCATAGCGTCTGAAGGTATAGTTTGGCACTTCAATCCACCTGCTACTCCCCATTTCGGTGGTTAATGGGAGGCAGGTATTAAATCTCTCAAATCTCACCTAAAACGAGTTATAGGTAACACAATACTAACTTATGAAGAATTTGTAACCCAAGTGGAAGCAGTTTTAAATTCAAGACCCTTAACCAAAATTTCTAGCGATCCAAACGATTCTATTTTTACTCTAGCTCATTTTTTTGGTTGGAACTTCCTTCACTGCTTTGCCTGAAACCGACCTTACAAATACACCAATCAATCGACTAAACAGATGGCAATTGGTGCAAAAGTTAACACAAACATTTTGGAAAAAATGGTCAAATGACTATCTAAACCGGCTACAATCAAGAGTAAAATGGCAAAGGGGTGAGCAACCATTTAAGGCAAATGAATTAGTGCTTGTTAAAAATGAAGATTTTTCAAAAATACTCAATTGGAATCTTGCAAAAATTATCAAAGTGCACCCAGGTAAAGATAATATTATAAGAGTTGTGACCTTAAAAACAAATAAAAAGGTACCTACCAACGCCCAGTCAATAAAAGTATTGTCGCCCAGTTGTATTGCATAATTGTATTTGTGTATTATATTCATTAGCATATATTTCATTTACGTATTGCATTATATTAATTATTGAAATAGTTTATCGGTATAATTTATCAGTATTTTGTGTATATTTCATATATATATTAGTATGTAAGAATGTATGTAATTTTGCAATTAAACATTGCAACGGGGCCCAGGATGTTGGCAACTTCAGGGTTGTCAGAATAAACATATATAACGCGCTATTTAATTATCAGGAGAGAACGCGGATGCAACTGATTGAATTAATATGAACGGCATGATGCTTTGGACAGAGCGCTTTAAAGCGATATTTCTTCCTAACCCTGTAAATAGTCTTTAAATGTTTGTGTGTGTGAGTGTAGTGCTGTGAAGTTAAGTTTATCCATCCATAAACTTATTCGTATACCAAGGGCTCTTCATTTATCAGATAGAACATTAAAATCAACGTTACAGTAATCTTGCTCTCCTTTGAATTCTCGACGATCAAATGTATTAAAATATGAAAATTAACCCTTGAACATATATGCTTTAGCATCTAGGAAGTTTTCTGAAATAATTGTTTTTAATGCTAAGATGTTTTTGATATTCCGTGTTGCAAAAAGGATTTCTTATGAAATTTTGTTTTTAAAAAATGTTTCCTTTTTTTGTGCTGGTATTATAGATTTCTACTTCAGTATAAGAAAATATTAAATGGGGTTTTCTTTTTGAAGTTATACTTCTTTTGGGGCGTTAGAGAAATAGGATGAGGGTGAATTTTTACGATGCGTGGGCACACCGTCACGGATGTGACGCAAGACCGACACGGATGTGACGCACACCGTCACGGATGCAAAGATGTTTTGTCTAGAAATATACAGAAGTTTACAGATCATTGCCGCCTTCGAAATTCTCAGTAAAATATTTCTCTTCACTTCTCTGAAGAAGGGAAAAGACGGGTTTGAACAGGAGACATCTCAATCTGCAGTCGAAAACTTTACCGCTGAGCTAGACACCCGCGTCAGCGAACCTTTGCTTTGAGTTCCGTAGGAACGGATGCGAAAATGTGCTTTGTCTAGAAATATACAGAACGGAACAGATCATTGTCGCCTTCGAAATTCTCAAAAAAATGTTTCTCTTCACTTCCCTGAAGAAGAGGACAACTGGGTTTTAACCGGGGACCTCTCGATCTGCAGTCGAATGCTCTACCACAGCGCTATACACTCCGTGTCAGCGAACATTTGCTTTGCGTTCCGTAGGTACGGATACGAAAATTCTTTGTTTAGAAATATACAGAATGGGACAGATCATTCCCGCCTTCAAAATTCAAATATATATATATATATATATTTCTCTTCACTTCCCTGAAGAAGAAAACACCCGAGTTTGAACTGTGAAAACCACTTGATCTGCAGTCGAATGCTCTACCACTGAGCTATACCCCCTTGTCAGCAAACCTTTGCTTTCCCCGTAGGAACGGATTCAAAAATGCTTTGTCTAGAAATATACAGAACGAGACAAATCATTCCCACCTTCGAAATTCTCAAAAAAATATTTTTCTCCACTTCCCTGAAGAAGGGGACACCTTGGTTTGAACCGGGAACCTCTCAATTAGCAGTCGAATTCTCTACCACTGAGGAGCTTCTCTGATGCATTTGTTTGAACTCTTTTTGTTATTAAACCAAACATACTTACAGGAAATTAAAATAAAAATTAGTAAATTAATCTTTAAATTGTGTTTCATGTACATAAAACTTAAGAGTAAATATTAGTTTACCTATTTAAATAACTATTGTATGTATATGATTAAAGATGTATTTACTACGAACACAATGCGATAAACATAAACATATTTACTACATTGTAACAAATTATAAGAGACTTTTGTATTCGTATATTTATTTTAGAAGTTTTCATTCTTTTTGGGCTTTAGGGAAAAAGGATGAGGGTAAATTTTTACGATGCGCGCGCACACCGTCACGGATGCGTGCCCATACCTTCACGACACCGATGCGCACGCGCGCACCGTTGTCTAATATTTTAACATGCCACTTTTTTGGTGCTATGGGACTGATATTTAGGAGATCATAATAACTATTGTTATAAATCATATCTGATGGAACGGATCCCCCTGTGCATTTTCCCCTGTACAGCTTTTTGGCCAATATCTCGGCACCCGAGCTTCACAGTCTATTAGGACCTGGCTCATTCGATTCCTCTCTATTTGCTCTTCCAGTTATTATAAGTTCATGCTCATAGGAATATTTCTTCTATAGTTTTTAATTGTCTTTTTAAATCTTTTTAAATTCACAATATCTTGGCTCCTGTTCGAGTCTCGGACTTGAGATTTGAACCAAGTATTCCACTCGTCGAGACCCATCCAGTCATCTGCTTCATTCCCATTGTGTAGGCATGGGGAGGGCTTAAGCACTAAATATCATGCTCCCATGCTAATCCTATGTGGCCTGGAAAAAATTTCCCCCCCCCCCCCTCCTAAGGAGTTGAGCTTGAAACTTGATTTTTGGCGGTCCGCCATATGTTCTTATTAACTCGAGCTTTACGTGGAATTGCCCCCTCCCCCTACAGGGCTTTCCCAGAAATAACTCGAATCCTATGCCACCTTGGTCGACCGTACCGGTTGGATTCGATTGTTCTTCCTATGATCATCCTAGATATATTTTTTCAGGACCATAGTCCCATTTCTTCACCCATATTTAACACGTTAAAATTATTTTAAATTTATAATTATTTTTAAATCCCGCATAGTTCCGAGGATTTTCGAGATTCGTTAATGAAACTCGGACCATAGGTTCTTCTCTTCGAGCTGTTTCATCTGTTATAATTCATGTGTAGATGGTGGTCTTAGGGGGGGCATTATCACTAAAATTAGAATCCCCATGTTTTTTCTATGGGTTCGATCTTTTGATGACGTATCGATATTACAAAGGTAGAAGGGTGAAACTTTGGGATCACGTACTACTCTTTGTATGGTTGGGATGTACATCACCATTTACGTCACAGTTGTTCCACTCCGGGGGAGTTAATTTCGTTTTCCTGTCCCAAGCTATAGCCGCCCCATTTGCAACTGCAGACTCCGAACCGGTTCTAATGGATTCCTCTTGTATTTGCTCACAACCAGGCCCAGTTTCGAGTTGCTGGGTGCCCTGCTACTATTTTATTGAACTGTTTTAAATGTTTTATTTATTTTAAAATGACCATAACTCGGGGGCTCTTCAGGCGGATGTCTTGATTTTCTCAGGAATGATTCCTCCCGCCTAGACATTCAATATGAGATCGCATCAGATGTCACATTCGGCTCACTTCATCTCCAGATACAGTCTGATACCTCCCATGTTATTGGTCCTATTGTCCTTGTGCAGGGGTATTTAAATTTCTTTAACGCGTGATTATTTTGGCTGGTCCAATTGACTGAAGGTTAGTATCGTTCAACTCTGCTCGTGACCGCCTTTCGCCCTTGACCCAGCTTGCCCTGCTTAAGATTTTTAGAAAGATTTTAATCTTGTTACGTCAAAGAAGTATAACTTCTTACGTGCGTACATAAGTACACACACACTTTTTTTTTCTTAATGTGACAACATGAATTCATTACCAGCTGTGATATTACCATATAGTCAAAGCATTCTCAAACCTAATTTCAAAACCTGAATAAAAGGCATTTAAAAGTTGAACATAGGTTAAAACGTCATTTTTCTCTCAGATTGTGACAAATTGAGATACTGTTAAAGTTCACGACGTCCAGTTTTATACTCCTTTATCTTGATTATGGCACAAGAAACACTTAAATGGTGGTCTTTTTTTAATAAAATGTATTCTATCACCTTGTATAATTGCAAATTAAGTAAGTTTAGTAAATAAATCTATTAAATAGGTAAATCTGGTTTACATTTGATTAAATTTTCTTTTAAAATTTTAGCCGATACCCATTTGCACCTCATGGACCCCAAATTATTTTTTCGCTGACGTGGACCCCTTGCAGGTCGTCATAGACCTCTGAGTGTCCATATAGACCACTTTGAAAATCACTGGGCTAGACGCTCGACTGTCTTGGTGTGATTGTGGCTTAAAGCTCAATTGCTTTATTTGTCATAATGAAGACATTTTATCTCTGCTGTTGTAAAATACTTAAACCATTTTCACATTATGCCTCTTGCATAGCAATATAATGTCTTATAGTTATTTTAGTAAAGTCCTTATATTTTCCCTTGTTCTTTTTAGACTTCCAGAAAATGAAATTTCTTTCTCATGATTATAAAAACTCTTAAAAATATAATGAAGACTGTAAATAATAATAATAAAAAAAGTTAAACATTTTTCATAGTTACCTTTCTTTGGCCCCTTTTTCAACAGTAATTCTTTGTTGGAGCAACAATGTATAAATATCAGGGGCGTATGTGCCGCCATGATACGGGGACCCAAAGTGCGTGAGAAAAACGTAAAATTTTAAGGGGTCCCAAAAAGAGCCCCACGAGGTATTATGATTAAGGGACTAGTATGCCAGTGATAAACATATACTTTAAATTCTTAATATATGTTAAAATAAACTTTGAATTGTATCTTGGATGAAAAGGAACGTATAGATTTTTAAAGGACTAAACGAAGAATATGAAATTCCTAAAGTAATGAACAGAAATGTGTGAAATAACCTGATTTCATATCTATTGTGCGCTAATCAGAGTTCTAAATCATTTTTATCATCAGAAGAGACTACATTTTGCAAAAAGAATTAACTGGTCAAAGTAACGGATTTTTACAAATCCCATTCTAGATAGCTTTTTCCTCTTCTGGTTAATATAATCAGTTATTAAGCTTCTTTATGATGTTTATACTAATTTTTTATGTGCTTTATGCAGGATTCCCCGAAACTTAACGATAATCTGGTACGAAGTGAAAGGTGGGGTCGTATCTGTTACGGTAATAGTTTTAAAAAATTCCCTAGCACTTGGTTAAGTGAACACGAGCACATTTTTGAAAACGGGGAAAATTCACTCTCTCCTCTACTGTTTTTACTTATCCTTTTTGCAAAGAAACAACTCTATTGCGCTAGCAGCGTATCTGGTTTTTCAATTAAACAAGGCAAAATAGCTTTTTAAAAACCATAACATTAAAAATAATTCTGGATTCTGAAAACGATAAAATATTCAGCCATTTTAAAAATCAAAAGAATTATTCCTCAAAATAAAAAAAAATAAAAACTAACAGTTGCCAAAATACAAAAACAAAACTTTTGCTTAGTATTTACATTAGGTTACAGTGAATAAGCACAAATATAGATGCCCTTAATTAACCCAAAAATAAATTCTGAAGACATGACATCCTCCCACCTTAAGTTGTTGAAAGACAGCTTAACTAACCAAACATTTAAAAATTTCAAAGATTAACACATACAATAAGCATTTCTAATATACTTACTAACACACACACACACAAAATATAAGATATATATTCTGAAAAATACATCTAAAGTTCAAAAACAAATTTGTTTACAAGAGAGAGAGAGAGTCCAGCTTTTGTGGTTTTTTAACAGTTCTCCCACTTTTAGTTTTCAAAATGTCATCTCTGAAAGTTTCTTTGGAAATTTCAAGTGGGAAGATTCTTTGGACTGGTCGTAGAAGTTCTCCTTTTGTTGCTCTCAGACGAACTAATCTGTTAATATCTTCTTTTTCAGGTAATAATTTAATAACAACACCTAAGGACCAGTCATTACACACACACACATTTTACATTATCACTTCCAATTAACACAACTTATCCAAGCTTAATATGTGACATCTCACGCGTCCTTTCTCTAACATAACCTCTGTGTTCTTTGATGGCCACGATTAATGGCAAATCTTTTACAACCCAAATCCAAGAAGTGTAACGAAGGATAGATGCAAATAAAATAACCTTTAAAAGGATAGAAGTTTTAGTGAGCGTGATGGCAATTTAGAGAAAGTTCAGTTCAGAGAAGATAGAAGTGTTGATTGACGGCTTACCTAGAATCACGAAAACCTAGCCATTCAACCAAGGTACATACCATTGTACACCGGCTTATAGAAATATCTGAAGTGGATTGGACGTGTTGCGTATTCAACCAAGGTAGGAAGATTATATTCTGAACACGAATATATTATTGAGATTGAGGGTAGGCGGATATAATATAATTATATTGATAAGTGATCTAATTGCGCGATCTGTGTTAATTAAGACTACGTGTTTTGGTTTATTCTCACTTAATATAAGTTTGTTCGATATATAAGTAATTTAAGTTAATCTCTTAACAAAAGTCATATTAAGAATTTTAAAATGTCTCATCATTTCGAGAATCCCACACCTCTAACTTACGCTGAAACCCCTAGACATGGTCAACGAAGATCGACCACGCCGCAATGGCACCCGAACCGTTATAATTTATATGACTCTGGGTTAGGTAAGGCAGGAGGGTTTGGTATTTTACCAGAAATGAGCTTTTCAGGGTCCGAGAATGTTACCGAATTTCTAGAGGCCATAGATAATCAAATACAGTTACTAGAAATTCCTTGTAACTTAGCATGTGCTTATTTCAAAGGTCATCTCAGGGGAAGGGCTCAAGATTGGTGTTTAATATTTGGATCAGTGTTAGGGCAGGATACAGCCACGGATTACGCACAGCTAAAGGCAGAGTTAGCGAAAGCTTTCCCGGCTGTAAAAAATAAGAAAGAGCTAGAAGCGAGGTTTTTTGCGTCCCAGCAGGGAAGAAATCAGGAACCAACTGATTTTGTTTACGATTTACTTAAAATTCATAAAAGACTAGAAAACTAAGGATGTCGCAGGCGGAATTGGTTGATCACATTTTTGTTAGACTCGAACCACAAGTCCAGGACTATGTGGAAGTCCGGAATCCGCAGAACACAGTACAACTTTTAGAAATATTAGCTAAATTTGAAGAGAGGTATTCTTACAAATTAAAAAGGGGTTCGCAGAATAGTGATAATGTGGAAAGACAGAGTCGAAATGAGCGTAGGATATCTAATGTTGTTGATAATCGCAGAAATTGAAGAAATTCAGAAGTTGGCGTAGACCAAATAATGGCAGAAATGATTATAGGGGTAACTATGAGAATGGCCGTCAAGGAAATAAGTGGTTCGAGAGTAGAAATAGATTTCAGAATGATGACTGCAGATTCAACGAAAGGGGATACCAATTTCGAAAAGAAGATCGAAATGATGATTTTTAATACAGGGGACCGCAGAAAAAGGGATTCGAGTAAGAATTTCAGTCGAGGAGATAGCATGCAAAGGGGACGATTGAATGTTTTGAAAGTTAATGATGTTTCAAAGTAATCAAAAGAACTCGGCAGTGGATATACCGATTAAACTTTTTTCGATATGTATATCTCCAGTGGAACTTCCATATGTTCCTATTTTATTAAATGAAACATTTTTGAAAGCGTTATGGGACACTGGAGCCGAGAAATCATCTATATCTGAGGAAATATATAAAAAATATTTTTTTTATAAACAAGTAAAAAAATCGCGTGCTCAGGTGATCACAGCACAGGGAGCGAAATGTCAAAATATGGGAATTGTAGAATTGAATATTCGTATCAGGGAATTCCAAAAACCTTGGTTGTTTCATGTGTTGACGGATTTGGAATACCCATGTATTCTTGGTGTTGATTTTATAAGTGGATCAAAGGTTGTTTTATACTTTGATCGGAAACCGTTGGCGATTTAAGATTCGCTGGTTGAAGATAATAAGGTAGATGAAGGGAATTTGCGCGTTGATGTGTCAGAAACGAAGTTAAATATTGTGGCTAATGTTTTATCCAAAAACCCGGTTGAAAGCAAAATGGGAGAAAAAGTTAATTGTGCAATAATCAGAGATTTAGTACTTACTTCGCGAGAACAGTTAATAACAGAGCAAAAGAATGACCCAGAATTAGGTCATATCTATAGATATTTAGAAAACCCGGAAGATAACTCTGTTAATGCGATGATATGTGAGAATTGGTCCCGCGATTTCCGTTTAATTGAAGGCTTGTTGTTTTATGCGAAACACGCAACGTCGTTAGGTGAAATGCGTGTATACATTCTAAAGTCTTTAAGAAACAGCATCTTACGCGAATTCCACGACATGCCAATCGCAGGTCATCTAGGCAGATTTAAAACTTATCATAAAATTCGGGACGTTTGTTATTTCCCGTATATGAGAAAATTTTTGATCAATATGTCTCTACATGCCATATGTGCCAAGTTAATAATTATAAAAACGCGCGTTACCAGCTGGTCGATTAAATCCGATTGTATCAAATTATCCAAATGAGGTAGTTACGTTAGATATATTAGGCCCGTATGCTATATCGAGAGTGAGACGTAATCGATATGTTTTAGTAATTACCGATCATTTCAGCAAATGGGCTGAAATTATACCTCTTTAAAAGGCCTCGGCTGGTATAATAGCGGATACTTTTTTTGATAATTTTATATCGCGTTTTGGAGCTCCAATAAAATTAATAAGTGATAACGGTCCTCAATTTATATCCGAAATTTTTGAACATTTAAGTGAAAGATTAGGCATAAGGCATGTGAAGACTGTTGCATATAGACCGCAAGCAAATAGGACAGAACGAGTAAATCGAGATCTAGTGCAAATGATTGCAAATTATGTAAATGATCAACACGATACTTGGGACCAATTCTTACGTGAGTTTGCTTACGCTATTAGTAATGGTTTCGGACGGAACTGAGTTTGCAGTAAGAAATATTGAGAAATTGTTTCATGAAGCTAGACTAAAAACGAAAACTAAGCATGAAAGATGGGAAAGATATTATAATAGACGAAGGCGGGATGTACAAATTAAGGTAGATGACTGGGTCTTATTAGAGACAAACCCTTTTTCAGCAGCTAATAAAATTTGCGCCAAACTCAAGCAAAAATTTGAAGGTCCGTATAGAGTGTTAGAAATAAGAAATAATAATAATATTGTAATATGGAGGTCACTAAAAAGGTTAACCGTCAATGTTGATCAAGTAAGAATATATCGTCATAGGAAATGAGACGAGGTTGAGTTAGGAACAGGTCGCGCAGATAGTATTAGTTCACGTCAGGAAACGAGTAGTTCTTAAAACGTACATCAAAGATCAAATGAGTCGCAATATGAGAAAAAGAAAAGGTCTGCGGTAAAGCGTGAGTTAGAGGAAAAAGGGATAAATCTCAAGTCAAAGCAATGTGAGAAACACGCGGATAGGGCCGATAACAGAGGATCACTTATCAGATCACTGCCTAGCTCCTTTTCCAGTAATAACACAAGAACTAAAAGAAAGCGTACAGATAAAGGAGTTAAACCGTCGTATGGATCGGAATCAAGTGGACCACAGAGAAAGTGGCAGAAATGTAGACCCAATAACATAAATAAAAGACCATTGTCATCAAGTAACATTTATATAAGTAGGAAGAAGAACAGGATGGAAGCAGCTGGAGTTCAAGATAGAAGGGAGTATAACCTGAGACCACGCAAAAGAATGGATCAGGAGTCCCGACCGGCCAATGGAGTAACGACAAGCCAAGCTAGGAATAGCCGAAGAGGAGACTACAAGCCCTACATCAGGCAACATAAGGGATCACAGAGCAACCGAGGGATGAGAAGAGGAGCGAGCAGTGATAGCACCTTGTCCATGGAAGTGCTGGTGGGAGACAAACCATAAAAATCAGGTTGTATTGTTTCATTTTTATGTTCTTTCCAACAATTGGTCGGAAGAATTATTGCAAAGAAGGAAGTGTCGGGCGGTGTTTAAAAGTTATAATCCAAGCAAAAGTTGACACTACAATGAGTGTATATATATATATATTTTTTTGAACTTTTGACTTGTAAAATTTTTTTCTCAATTGATGGAGAAAACAATTGTAATTATGCATTTGTTTACTTCGATGTATGACTTCGTGAGATGCGACTGACTCCTTTGGTTATTTGTTTTAATGATTTATTGAAGAGTGTTTGTGATTGTATAGTGTGTATATATATATGTTGTTGTATTGTTCCGTATTGGGGTGCATCTGGTTCAGGGAAACGCGTCGTAGTCAGGTCGCTAACAATAACATTAACAGCGCTGCGCGGCTCATTGGGAGTTTGACGGAACCAGATGCGGGATGGACATGAAAGTTTGTTGTAATTTAAAAATGATATATAATGCATAAAAATTGTGAAACATACTGGTATTGTGTAAATATAGATTTTGCAAAGTAACTTAAAGAGTTTTCATTTCAGGGTGACAGATCCTGAATGTGCTAATGTAGCCTCAACTTGGAGAAGTAAACCCAGTCTCCAAGTCATAGATACTTGCTCTGATGCAGAGTTTTGGGTGTATGTACCCAGGAAGGGATGGAAATGAAAGATATAAGTGTATAGAAATTTAAGTAGATATTTAAATAACGTTAAATATAAATAAAGTTAAGTACATGTGTAAAAGTGAGAATATACCATGATTAAAATGCAAAATTATTAATGTTGGTCTAGTTAATGCAGTAAAATTTATTGTGTCTGTCACGAGTTCAAATTAAAGTGGAATATTAAATTTAATTTTAAGATGAATAATGAAAATTAAAGTTAAGTTAAATATTGGAAATTAAAAGAGTTAAAATGATGATTCAAGGTTAAAATTTAAATAAAACTCAGAAAGTGAGGAGATTCAGAAATAAAAACTTAGGCACGTAATTTCTTAAGGGTCAAGTGGACCCTTGAATAAATCACGTTTTGCTTCTTGGAGGGGGTTGTGACATCTCACGCGTCCTTTCTCTAACATAACCTCTGTGTTCTTTGACGGCCAAGATTAATGGAAAATCTTTTCCAACCCAAATCCAAGAAGTGAAACGAAGGATAGATGCAAATAAAATAACCTTTAAAAGGATAGAAGTTTTAGTGAGCGTGATGGCAATTTAGAGAAAGTTCAGTTCAGAGAAGATAGAAGTGTTGATTGACGGCTTACCTAGAATCACGAAAACCTAGCCATTCAACCAAGGTACATACCATTGTACGCCGGCTTATAGAAATGTCTGAAGTGGATTGGACGTTGCGTATTCAACCAAGGTAGGAAGATTAT
>BMAV01025481.1:115394-132110 GCA_019973955.1 Trichonephila inaurata madagascariensis
AAAATGTTACATATTACCTCTTTGGCTCCCTCACCAAACAATTCCGATTCATTCACTATCATACTTCTCGGATGGACCAGGATTCGGCTTCGTAATTTCCCGCTCACACAAGCCAAGATTAGCTTCCCACCTTCACACCAACCTAAACCGGTTCAATCCGCTGTCATTCTCATTTACGCGTGATTCAGCAGGTCAGATTTTCTTCACTCATTCACCAGCAGCTAGGAGCAATTTCTTAAACAAACAGTGAATTCAAACAAATAGAGTGATGATTTTTATTGTTTTTTGTTATTAGTGATTATATCACATAAAGCTTCTATTAAAGAAACTGATTTCAGATGTTTGAAGATAATGATTTTCCAGTTAGGGTTAGCATGAGTTTGTTTTTATGCTAATAGATAGCGCTTACATTTTTGGTATTCATAGTATTCTTTTTCATTATGTAAACTAGTTCTTGTCGCCGAGTGTGTAGGGTGTATTTTATCTCTGCTAATCTTGCGCAAATAATAAAATTAATTTTTCATGTATTATTTTATTCAATTTTAGAAATTTGAAAAAACTTTATTCTTTACTTAATAATACTTTAAAGCAAAATGTGTTTTTTTTTTGGGAAGGGGGGGATAATATTCTGAAGGATGTTTGAAACAGCTTCAGAGATCAATTTGATAAGAATTTATTTAATTTTGGGAGAGAAAAAAATTAAATATAAGAATGTTAAAATAAAAAATAAACACCAATATTGTCGATAATTTTAATTTTATTACTACATAGATCTCAAATTTTGTTATATGAAACAAACAAAATGTAAATGGCATGTAAAATTTTTAATTCTTTAATGTATAAGAAAACTTTTTTTAAATACATAATCAAAAGAATAGTTGTTATATGATACAAAAGCTGTAGTATATAACAACATTTGAAATGCTTTTAAATCATTAGATATATTGCATTATAATATAATTACAATACATATTTATTATTTGTTACTACTTTTCAGACCATAATTACACTTGATACTAACAGGCAAAATATAAAAAAGTAAATAAATAAATAAAACCGTTCTTATATTTTTTGTTTTATGTATTTCAATTTGAAAGTAACTGAATAAGGATACAGTTGTGAAATTAATAGCTTGTAACGTTAATCGTCTTAAAAAATTAAAAACAGCATCCACATGTTCAACAGCAGTTGATGGAAGAATGACTGACCCGTGGCGATGTGAAAGCAAATCTCGGTTCATTCAGGATCACTGTGAATTGGAATGATCGCTACAGACTCGGAATCGCTTAGTGTGAAGGGAGCCCAAGCAAGTTATTTCAAAAATTGACCCATTTAGTAATAATTCCAAAATGGAACAACACTTGCTACATTTCTATCCAAAACAATAATTGCTTTTTTTTTCTTTTTTTTTTAACTTTTACACAATTACTTCGATTTAAATGTAATGCAAGTGTGTAAGATCAAACAATAAATTTTAAAATGAAACACAATTTTTTTTGTAACTCTTTAATGTAATAAATGTTCTAGTCGAATGCTAGCTCACGCCTTTTTAAAAGTGACCGCTTGATGAATCGTGAGTAATTAGCTAAGTTTATTTCCTCCACTACTTCAACAATCCTTTGCCATAGTTTGGTCACTTTTTGGATTGGTTTAAAATAAATCTTTTGCGTTATGCACACCCATTAAAAGAAATCGACTGGATTTAAATCTTAAGAACGAGTTGGTCATGAAATTGAACGTGACGCCCAATCCACCTTCTGCGATATTTTATGTCTAAATGCTCCCTTAAAGAAAGCGCATAATGCGCTATCCATCCATCTGGCTGCAACCACATGTAGCTGTAGATGTTGAATGGCACATCTTTCAGAAGGTCTAGTAAATTATTTCGAAGAAAATTCAAGTAATTGTCTCCATTTAAACTTTTAGGTAAGTCAAACGGTCCAATTATTTTTTCCGTTTAATACTGCGGTCCCCATGTTAATGGGTCATCCATGTAAGTTAAAATATACGTTCCTAGGGTTCTGTATTTTAAAATAATGTCATTTTGTAAAAGAAAACAAAATGACACTGATTGTTATAGATAAAATTATGGCAAATAATGTACCAATTTGGAATCGTCACTAAAAGGGTCAGATTTTGAAATAACTTGCTTAGAGTTGTATGTAACATTTTTCTTTTTATGAAGCGTCAAAAATAGCTGTCCTTATTTTCTTAAACCGGCTTAAACTACATTAATTTTGACTAAACTAGTAAAGGATTTTTCTCCATTTGTGACTGTGATTAATAGCACGGCAATGAGAGATCATGTTAGTGCAAAAATCACAGTGAGATTGTGGAATTTGCAGTCACAATAGCTAATGATGCGATTAAAAGTATTGTAGCGTCGTGAACACTCCAATTTACTTCCATTTTTGGGTAGAGCGACATCACACAGTTTTTAGCCAAAAATCATTTTATTTACGTATTAATTCCAAAGAAATATAAATCCGTAATAAATCATTCTAATCTTCTCAGCTTTTCGCTGGAGAAAAGTTAACATCCATATCAACATTCGCAGACCTTCAGATAATCGTCTCCTCGGTGTGGCTCTCCCCACAACCTTTTTCGCTTGTGTCGGCCAAGATCAATCATTTGAGCGGCTGTCCCACAGACTTCGTCTTCAAGATCTCGCAGTTACTTGATCTCATGATCACCTCGAGTGTGGCTGCTGTCGCAACCTTTTCTCTTGTCAGCCGAAAAAGTTGATTTTCGTCACCTTCCAAAGCGACCCTTTAAACCCCCTGGGTGGGCCTCTTTCACGCCTTCAATAATTTCTGATTGGGGAGCTTCACGAGTCTGCAACCAGCATCCTCTGTCTTGGTCCCGACACCATTGGTTCTTCTAGGAGGACGTCACAACTAGGGTTTCTGATTTCCCGGGGTTTTCCATTCCCGGGAACGTCGGGAAATCTCGGGAATGTAATTGTCGTTCCCGGGATTCACGGAAATGCATCAAAATTTCAAACAAAAAAATTAAAAACTAGTTATTTTTAAATAAACTCAATAATAATTATATAAAATAAGGATATATATAAATTCCAAAATTAATACTTATTTATATAATGAGCTAAAAAATACAAAAAACATATAATAAATTGATTATACTTTTATCACTCCACCTACTTCTAGGCGTTGTGACGAACAATTCAGCAGCAGAAAATGCTCTCTAGGCTTCAACTGACCTTGGAGGAATTATTTTTAAAGCCTCACATAGGTTTATAATGTTTGGTGATGGATTTTCAATCGAGTCGAACAACTGCATCTCTTGTTTCATGATTTTGTAGAAAATAGTACTTTTATTGGTTGAACAATATAAAACTTTTGTTTTAGAGTATATATAAATTGCTTTCTCTAATTTTTCGTCTAACGTCAAACGTTTTTCTTTCAAAATCTCCATCCTCTATTCTGAGTGCGAAGAGTAGGATAATGATTCCTCTTCTTCAAAGAAAAACCTTGTCCCTATCATTTGGGCTTGTCTAACCAAACAATTTTTACCAGGCAATTGCGAAATATCGACAGTAACTGCAGCTGCTTCGTATTTTCTCCCAAAATTTAGAGGCATTGCATTAATCCTATTAAATTAACGTTGAATCTCTCATTAATTCTGGATTAGAGAATATTTCATATTTTTCGCAAGTTCTCTGAATTTTGTTCGTTCAATTCTCCGATAACAAAAGAAGATACACCTTCTGCAGTGAGCAAAGTTGCATTTCGACTGCATAATTTTTCTAAGCCAGTTTTTACTGGCTTTGAGCCTGCTACAATTGTAGTCACAGTTTCAAACTCTACATTGACCATCATTTGTTCTTCTTTAATGTCAATTAATGTTTTTAAATTGCTGACTTTATTTCTAAAAATCATTCAAGCATTGCTAACAAACTATTGAAGCCACGTGGGATTCCCGGGAAATTCCGGGAATGAATTATAATTCCCGGGAACAGAAAAAGTACAGAAATCTTATGATTTCCTGGGCTCCCGGGAAAGAAACCCTAGTCACAACTGAAATCTACTACGTCGCCGTACCCCGCAAAACCGTAAGGAGAGTCTATTAATCGACCTGTCACTTTCACACACGGAATACCCTCCTGGGTATGTCTTCCTCACAATAAGTCGGATTCCTACCATTCAAGTACTTAGTGGCCCTCATGTACAAAGGAACGTAATAATGGATAATATTCAACGGGAGTGTCCCTTCTATAATTCGTTGTTACTAAAAACTATATTGGTGTCGGAGAAGGAAGACGTGTAGTAATATCAAAGCCTTTTCCAAAACTGGTGAGAGAGGAGAATGTGCGATCCCTTTTTGAAGATTATTATGATCCATCTGGCCATTCTGCTCGCCCCCGTTCTTCAAAGTTGACAAGCATTGTCGTAAAGTATTCATCTAATGAGGCGAGGCTACAGTATCAACAGAGGTGTTTTTAAAATGAAAATGTTCTGGTAATAAAAATATTCTCTATGATTGTTGTGCACAGAAAAAAAACATGTGCTGTACGATTTTGAAATCTTAACAAAATGGGCTAACTTTTGAAAAACTGTGATACCTCCCGACCTAGGGGTACCATCTCTTCATCTAAGCGACCTAGATTTATAGGAGGAAATTATTGATCACTCAAGTTAGCCATAATCAAACTAATTTATTATTATTCCAATATATTGATCCAAGCAACACAAGTCTTACTATAGGGATGCAATCAGGAGTGCTATAACGTATTTCTAAATTCTAAGTAAATAGCACCTGGAATCCTAACCACTTATCTTTATGAGAAGTTATCCTAATGTCTTTATGTGCCTTAAATTCTTTAACACGCGAAAGCCCGTTCTATAACTACGCTTCTATGTTTAATATCTTACCAAGAGTCACGGCATTCAGCATCTCAGCTTTCTGTCTCCTTCTCCTCTTACAATTACGAAATCTTCACTATATATTTACTAACTAATCTGCATATCGCGGTTTCTTCTTGAGAGGATTGGATACGAAATAACTCAATTCTGGCCCCAAAGATTTCCCAGGAGGATTAGTGTGAAAACGCGGTAAAGCCCCGTCACAAAACTTGCCTGGGATTTTGTGTAGTAGTTTTCTTTTTATGGAGAGTAAAAGTTAGGTGAGAGACATCTTTTTCTCCAATCCTGACTCACACTAACTACTCTAATTTTTACTAAATCAGCAATATTTTTGTAGGAGTTGTGTCTGCGTTAAATAGTACAGCTGTGTAACATGATGTTAGTGAAAAGATCATCGTAGATTTTTTTTAGTTTGTGGTTATTGTAACTAATGATGTGTTTTAGAGTGTCAATTTTACACATTCTCAAAAATGTGCTGGTTATCAATTGACCAAATAAAGGAATTTTTTTCCCACAACAGATATGACCCCACCTTTCACTTCATGTCCGCTTTTCGTTAACTTTCCGGACAGCCTGCATACGACATACAGTTCTGCAGCTCAGGTTAAAATTTATAAATTCTCTCAGAATTGTGGTCATTAACAAGAAAATGATTTTTTAATTTATTGTTAAGATGTTATCTATTTAGCAGGGAAGAGCTTTTTTTATTTACTCATCAGTTGGATAATATCTAATGATAGAGATTAATATCAGTCACTTAAGACATTCTCCACAAGCAGTTCAGCTAAATCACCTCGGCTTAAGATATTGAAATTATTATACATCATGCCAATTTCATATACAAATTAATTTTTTAATTTTATATTGCTTTTAACATCTCATCCAAACCTTCCACAATGGATGTTTAAATTGGTTCATCTTATTTTATTGGAAGTAGATGTAACATATGAACTAATCAGAAGTACTAAATTTTTTCCACATTCCTTACTGTAAATGACTTATTTATTTTTGATTTGTTAATTTGTACATTTATTTGAATTAAATATTTGTTTCTTAAATTTCTCTTTTATTTTACTATGGAGGCTTGGTTTATTACCAATAAGCAATCTAATTTTAAAATTTTCGCCTTACGCCGGCTTCCACTTTTCATTCTATGCGGTAGTTGAACCATTATATAAAAACAGCCACTGACGCTTAAATTTGCATGTTAATCATCCAATGCCTCATCAGTTGTCATGAAATTTCCTTTTTAAAGAATTAATTCCTTTTTTTCCATGAAGTTTCCTTGGGTTAGTGAGTGAGTGATTGTGGAGTTTATTGGCGCAGGAGCCGATTTCGGCTATAATGCGCCAAACATTTGTTTTAAATAACATGAAATTTTAGAGAGAAACACAGTTAAAATCTTAAAATAATGGCATAATAAGGTATGTCTAAAAGCTGATATTCATTAAAGTTGTACTAAAAATTCATTTTAAAAGCATCGAAGGTAATTTAAAATATGACTTCAAATCTGAACACGATTTTTTCAGGTGAAATTTAAATTACTTAAATTTGAATTACTTTTCTTATTCCTTGTCGGTGTCATGTATTGCTTGAAACCATACTGCACATACCAATCCATTAGGGATTCATCAACGTCATATAGAATTATTTCCTCATCTTTGGTGGTGTAATGAATGTTACTTTCTTTAGGCTTAGTTGGTGTCAATTTAATTTCAATGTCAGGCTATGGTTTATGATATGAGCTTTTTCCTATTTTTCCTACTTTGTTTTAAATTGTTTGCAGCTTTAGACGCCTCAGAAGTTCAAATATTAGATTTGGCAGACGCAGTGTTAAGTATTAGGCTGTTGGATGCGAAAGTGACGTTATTGGATATAGGATTAGCTAGCTAAGACTGATATTGTAGTTGCTACTGGAGACGTGGATGGTAAGAGATCTGCTTGAGCTAAACATGAGGAAACTGTAGGAATAGATTGAGATATATTTGGTTTCGGAAGTGAAGAAGCTTTGCCAAGTAATTTTAATGGTGGACATTTTATTTTTGTAACATTTTCATCTGTCTGAGTAGAAGTGGATATTATTGAAGATTTAGCAGCCTGGGAGTATGCTTGTGATGTAGGTAAGGCTATTAACTTTCGGGCTTTTGAGTAAGTTATATTTCTATTAGTTTTAATTTCTTGTATTTGCTTTTCGGTTTTCCGTTTTGGACAAAGTTTGGAATCGGCGGAATGAGGCTGTGAACAGTTAACGCATTTTGGTTCTAGGCTGTGAACAGTTAACGCATTTCGGTTCTAGGCTGCAATCTGTAGAAGAATGCCTTACAGAACCACACCTAGAGCATGTTAGTTGGCCGCGGCAGGAAGTTTGAGAATGTCTGAACCTCTGGCACTTAAAGTAGAGCAGAGGATTCGGAATGTATGGACGAATCTTGTAATTGAGGTATCCGGCTTTAATTGTTCTGGGTAGCTTAGGGCTATTGAAGGTTAATATAAAATGTTTTTTCCGACTAACTGTTGAATTGTTTTTTATTGTTATTCTTCTGACTTGAATAACACCCTGATCAGAGAATCGTTCGAGAATTTCTGCGTCAGAGGTTTTTCAATAGGTCAGGATCAGAAAAGACACCGCGGGATGTGTTAAGAGATTTATGTGGACTTACACTAACAGGTGAATCGAGAAATGTTTTGGCAAGTAAGAAAGACTTCGTTTGTATAGCAGAACTGGTTTCACAAAAAGTCGATCACCAGATCGCAATCTTTTTCTCAATTTCGGTTCCCCACTTAATCCTTAATCCTTTCAGAGCCTTATGTATGGCAAATGGTGATTTAGTAGACATTGTTTGGCAAAGAAATTAATAAAAATCTTACATGTGAAGCAGTGTCGTCGATATTAAGGTTGGGTAAAGCAAGACCTTTACCCTGGTACAGCTGACTTGGATCCATAAAAGCGAACACAACTTTTTACTGGCATGCCTCCACCCACCACGGAGTCCAACAAGGGAGGCAGTGTGCCTGTTATCTAGTAAAAACCAGGCATACCGCTTACCTGGAGTACACCCAGAATATAGTGCTACAGCATCAGGGCGAGGATCATGTCCCTTATCTGCAGTACTAACCGTACAGGAATGTCTCTTCGGGGACACCGAAGAGAGGTATTACCAGCCGATTGACAGGAGTGGACTCACTCCTACCTCCCGTCTACAGTGAAGCGTGGATCAAAGGGAACGCAAAGGTATCCCCAGGACACCATCTTCCTCCTTACGGAACGCCGCATACATGTGGGTCGGGAAAAAAAAACTGTGTAAGTCAAAAATAAATAAGTAATACTACGAATATCAAAATAGTTGAAAAAATTAAGAAAAGATTAAACTAATTTTACGCAATACAAAATGAATACAAAAATATGTTATTAATAACGAATAATGAGAAATCTAATAAAGAGAAATCAAAATCAGTAATTGTACACATGTACATTTCGAAATAATTGTCTGCAGTCTAGACGCGAGAAGAAGAAAACGAGAAATGGGATGACAAGAAATAGGGTTGAAAATAGAGAAGGATCACTAGGGTACCCCGGGGTCGTAACATCCATGTTTACCAAAGAGAGTAAACACCTTGGGAAAAGGAAAAGATCACTAGGGCACCTCGGGATTGTGTGACACCCGTACTCACCTAAAGAAGGTGAGCCCCTGAGGGGGTATGGTCTTGGAGGTCGATTTATTACGAATGGTTTACACGTCTCTTATCTTCTAATGTAGTGCTTCTCAAAGTTTGAATGTTTGCGGCCCAGTATATTCAATCATAATTTTCATCGCGCCCCCCTCCATGCAGTAACATTGTATTTAATTCAATAGTACCAGCGTATATAAACGTCTCGCTCAGTCATTAATTATCCCGGACGTATATATACGTCTTTCCGAGGGGCGTTCTTTTTTGTGCACTGCTATCCACAAAATTATTCCGATGCAAAAAATGTAAAAAAAGGACTTTAACAGTGTTTGCGAAGGAATTACTTATTTCAGAGGATTTGTTTACTTATTCCTTTCTCGGTGGCATTGGGGAGCGAATCGCATAACTTTTAATCGGCAGTTAAAGGATTAATTATCAAGATAAGTGTTAGAAATTATCAAGATAAGAGGGTTAAATTTTTGGTATATAATTTTATATATGACGAGCCCATGGCGTCATTGGTAGTTATTAATGTTGTTCTTAACTCAGTATTGTTAAATTAATCATAAAATACGTTGTGCAGTACTGATACACTATGTTTTAAGTGTAGTATATCAGTGTAAATGTGTGGTTTTTTATTACGTCAGAACGTATTTTGTTTATTTACTTTCTGTAAATTAATAATTTTTTTATATAATCTTCTGTTTAGGACTTTTCAATATGCTCGCGCCCTCCTCGTAGGGTTATCACACTCCCCTAGGGGCGCGCCCCTCAGTTTGAGAATCGCTGTTCTAATTCATTATTGGAAAGTAACAATATTAGTCTGTGCTTTTTCATCCATTTGCTTAGTGATATAAGTACATTTGGGCATTATTTGCAATTCAAAATTTTGCCTTGACACCAATAGCTCCTACCTTAAACAATTTCTCTTATGAAACTTTTTAGTTGTTCCATCATATACTGATGCTGTCTTCACTGAATATATAATGAAATACATTCCTTTTCAGCACGCTTTTATAAGTTTCACTTATATGTAACGGAATCTTTGAACTCGATTTTTACCCACTTTAAAAGGTCAGATTATTTCGAAATTTTGCACACTTGTCAAGGACCGATGACAATACAATAATTTTATAATTTTGTTTCATTGTCCTGATCAGGATCATCAGAAATAAGTATTTTAAGATTTCGAGACCAATTCATTATACCACTTCCAAATTTGGCGACTTATTGCATATACTATTTTCAGATTTGGGGACTTATTCCATATGCCATTTCCAGAATTGGTGACTAATTCCAGATTTAGAGACTAAAAGATTAAGGTGCAACCCTAAAATCGAATAGGCTCTTGTGGTTAATACAAATAAAACAAACAAAATAAAAGTGCTCTTTATGTAAGGAAGGGCAGGGGGGTGCGTCATCAATTTCTTACTATAATATATTTGTCAAGTTTTTCTGAAAATGGAAATAAAAAAAAAGACTCGTGCATGTAAAAAAAAAATTATGTTCTAACTACTAAATATATTTTTTTATTTTTATAAAGCAATATATATATATATGTTTAGAAGTGACGATACGAATTAACATTATTGCAATACGTTTAAAAGGTGATAATACGATTGATACATTTAATATTACTTCTTAACACACTTTTTGTTAGTTTGACCTGTATGTATAGAGACGGAATCTTTGAAATATAACGATACGGGACTTATCCCAGGCCCCGTAAATGGAGAGAATAATTACCCTTCAGATATCCATTAATTAATATCCATTGAAGAGCAAGACTAATTCCAGCAGCCACGTAATTCCGGCTCCAAATATCAAACTCAAGAATAAATTCAACAATGAATGAATGATGGTTTAAAAAACCAAAAAAACACGCTTTTATTGAAAATCGAACCAAAACATAAATTATAGTTTAAAAAAAAACTAAATAAAAAAATAATTCTTAATATAAGAATAAAATGATGAACGAGAAAATTAATGTTATTGGGGTAAAAGCGTGGGACGTGCTTTGTACTATATTTTTACACTAACTCTGCATTTCGGAATAGAATTTGTTACAAATTATAACAATTAATATAGAGCACCCCACGCTTTAATCCCAATGACATTAATTTTCTCATTAATCATTTTATTCTTATATTAAGAATTTTTTTTTACTTTTTAGATCGATTCACTATAAAAGCGTGTTTTTTAATTTTTTTTTAAAACTGTAATTTATTTAAAAACAAAACTATGGATCATTTGCTTACTGAAAAACTTTCTGCCATCCTGAAAAGTAGAAGCTGAAAGCTCTGTTTCACTGTTCTGGATTAAATGACCACTTACGAGAATTTTTCTCCGAGTTTCTCAATCCATATTACTAGGGTTCTGTCTCTTTCACTTACGTTTGATAATATAGTATTTAATTATGTACTAGAAATCTGGATAGCTTTTCTTGGTGTGCCTTCATGGAAAACTATCAAACTTTGATAATAAGTATGTGTGACAGTTTACTTTGCGTAGCTTTTGTGTGATGCTATTTAAATGTAATGGCGTAAATACGTATTTTACGTAATCAAATGTGCTCATTTTGTTATATTATAGCTATTCCTTTGAAAAATATACACTAAATGGAGTGCATTGATTATGGACATTTTTGCGTGTACTGGCGACAATTTATACTATCTGTAAGAAGCAAATGTCNTTTCGTACCACACGCATGTCCACAATTAAGGTCACAAACATAAAATCTGTGAAAATTGTTGGGCTATTTACTGTGTTGTCATGAATTTGGCACAGAGGCATCTTACAAAGTCAGAAAGAATATAGCAACATAACAATATGGAAAAGATTTTTCATATTGTTATGTTGTGTGAAAAAGTGTGCAATCATAAATCACAGATAAGGCATTTACCTCGGGAAAAGTCTATCTAATATGGTGTATGACCACTGTGAACTGCTATACAAGCCTCATAATGAGCTCTTATAGTGTTTATGCGGATGTCAATAAATATTTGTGGCAACAAAGTCATTTTTTTCCTAAAGCGAGACTTTTAATTCCTGGGTGGGGAAGTACTCAGAGAAATGGCTTTTCCTAGACCCCATCCCAAACATATTTAATAGAATTGTGATCCAGAGTCCTCAAAGATCAATCTATACGGCGAATATCTGCTCCTTCAAGAAATTCATGTACAATGTAAGCTCTGGATGGCGGCGCAAAATGTAGTCCGGGGTCCATAGCATCCAGAAAACCCTCACATATGTATGCGGTCTGGCGGAAAAAAAGATTGAATACCCCTGGTATAGAGTATGTCTGAGACGCTCTAGAGAGGGAAATTGCAATTCGCAAACCCACTGCAAGAGCCATCCAAGGCCTGAAAACAAAGTTGCTGAACAAGTAGGATTAACTGCCACAGGAACTCATAAATTCTCTTCTTTCAGGTATAAATCACGGTGTGAGATCTGTTTATCTGAAAAGGGAACCATATCCTCAATGAACCAGTTTTTTAGTATATATATGGTAACGAATTTTGAGTAAATAATTTGTATTTGGATGTATAATGCAATTATACTACTCCATGTGTAATGGACTTCCCCCTGAAGTCGCTTCCTCATTATCTTGTCTACCTAAAGCTGTGGGAGGGAACGATGCATGACCAAAACTCTCCATGATAAATATAATTTATTATTGTCAATTTTAATATTCCACAACAAAGTAATCTATAAAAGGAAGCCCTGGGAGTGATATAAGGAAAGCAACTACCTTAAGTGGTGAATAAGCGCACGTAATCAGATTAGTTTATCTTTAATCAATCCTATCCTATTAATTCTTGATCCACTTATTTAGTCTAGAAGAAAAAATCCGTGCTTTAATCAAGATGCGTAAATTCTAATTCTTACCATTTTAACACTGCATTCAGATGTTCCGCTACTTCTGACCTATGATTATTAAACTCTAACTTTATGTACTCTAACTAATTTGCATCTAAGGGTTTTTTCTTAAGAGGGATGGCTGTGAAATAAACGTGAATGCTAGTCCAAAGATTCCCCAAGAGGATTAGTTGGTGAAGTTCGCGTTAAGACCCTTCACACATGTTATATTTATTTTATGTTAAAATTGTAATACTCGCAAGCAACATCGACCCTTACGTTATAATGGCGATTCAATGAGAACTTGGCTCTATCTCCAAGGTTTCCACTCCATGGGTCTGATCCTGATATTGATGTCGTTGTAACTTGGCGGACTACATGATCTATAATGCCAAATTTCCTTTCCACTCTCGTGCAGTATTTGCAGCTCTTGGGGCAGTGTCTTCTCGAAAGGGCGTCTGCGTTTCCGTGTGCTGATCCTTTTCTGTGTCGAATTTCTACTCATATTCCTGTAATCTTTGTATTCACTTGGCTATTTGGTCTTCTAAATTTTTAAAATTCAGTAGCCAGGTCAATGAGGCATGATCTGTTTGAAGCAGGAATCGTCGACCGTAGAGGTAAGGATGGAAATGCTCCGCGGCTTTTATGATAGTAAGCAGTTCCTTCCTGGTCACAGAATAATTTCTTTCTGGTCTAGACAGACACTTACTGAAAATAGGCGATGACACGCTCCTTGCCATCTCTTTCTAGGTACAACACAGCTCCGATGCTTTCATGGCTTGCATTTGTATCCCGAATAAATGGCTTCCCAGTTTCAGGATATGCCAGGACTGGAGCAGATGTTAGTGCGTCCTTGAACTTGTTTAAGGCGTTGTTGCAATCGTCTGTCCAGATGAATTTCTGTTTTGTTTTGGTCAGCTTATGGAGTGGTCTGGCGATAGTTGAGAAATTTTTTACGAATTTCCGGTAATACGTGCATAAGCCCAAAAAACTTCGAAGTTGGTGAACATCCGTCGGGTAATTCCAGTCTTTCACAGCCGACATCTTATTCGGGTCTGTTGGAACACCAATACCGAGTTGATACGGGAAAGCATCCTCCTATTAAGCAGCCCCTCCTACGACTATCGTTTGCTAAACAAGAAGTCTAAGACCTCATCAAAGATATGCAAGATAATGATGTCATCGAGTCGTCATCAAGTTCTTGGGCATCTCCCATCGTCTTGGTCAAGAAGAAAGATGACTCTACTAGATTTTGTGTGGACTATCGTTGTTTGAATGACGTCACCAAAACGCACAGCTATTCTCTACCAAAAAAAAGATGACACGCTTGCCGGCAATACTTGGTTTTCGGCCTTGGATCTCAAGAGTGGGTATTTTTTTTTTAAAACTTTATTGAGAACATTTATAAATCTCCGTGCACCACAAAGTATCACACGGGGTCTTATAGAAGTAAGCATGAATCATACATTACAAAGGAAAGAAGGAATTTAAAGTCATGGAGGATTACAATACAAACATCCATGCCTTCTCCGGGATTCGAACTCAGGCCCTACGGCACCGCAGTCAGTGTCACTAACCACTGTATCGGATGGGTGGCAAGAGTGGGTATTGGCAAGTAGAAATCCATCCGAAAGATAAAGACAAGACTGCCTTCACCACGGGACAAAGACTGTGGCAATTTAAAGAATTGCCTTTCGGTTTGTGTAATGTACCAGCAACATTCGAGTGCATTATACACTGCACATTACACACGAGCATATATATACACTACTCAACACACAAAATGCAACATCAAGAAGGTCCAAAGATTTCGGAGCAAAATTTATTTGGCAGATAACATGTTGTACAAAGATCAAACGATTAAAATTACAGCCTGTTCTCTCGTGTGGTTGATGACAAAATCATAAGTAAGTGTAGCCACCATTGTTGGTTATAACCGCTGCCACACGCCCGCGGCATATAATCAAAGAGGTTTTGGATGTATCCTTAGCATACTGCAGTCCATGCAATTTCCACATATTGCCAAAGTTAATCTTGTGTAGTATCTGGTGGTGTGTGCGTGTATCCCGGGCCAGTCACTATGCAAGCATGGATCACACGTTTTCGATAGGAGATAGATCGGGAGAACAAGCAGGCCAAGGAAGCAATTTAATCTGATGGGTAAAAAACTCTTGACCATTGCGGGCCACATGTGGTCACACATTATCCAGTTGGAATATGGCTGATGGCAAACGTTGAATGTATGACAGAACCACGGGTTCCCACACCTCAGAGATGTAGCCCTGGCTGTTCAGTGTACCGGCAATGCGTACTAGAGGGTATGACAGTGAAGCAAATACCACCCCAAACCATGATACCAGATGCAGGACCAAAGTGACGGTCCATGAAGCAACAGTTCAGGAGTCTCTCACCACGGTGTCTGCCAACTCGAATACGACCATCGTGATGTTACAGGCAGAAGAGGGATTCGTCAGTAAACACCATGTTGTTCCATTCCGTTGTCCATGTTCATCGTTCATCGCACCATTGGCAGTGAAAACGCCTGTTGTTTCCAGTCAAGGGTAAACAAAGCAATGCACGCCTTGCAGACATTCCACTTTGCTGCAAACGGCGTCGAATGGTACAAGCAGACACCGAATGATGCGTAACAGATTGAATCTGTTGTGCTATAGATCGTGATGTGGCTGCGCGATCCTTCATTGACATGCGTAAAATCCACCTGTTATCACNGGCAGTGGTGCAACGAAGTGAGTGCGATCAGCCCCGTCGGTCCGTCATTTCCTCCTGCATCCAGCGGTAACAGATGCGCATCACAGTTGCTTGGTTTCGTCCAACACGTTGACCGATTTCTCTGAAGGATAATCCATAATTCTATAAGCTACTATTCCTCTTTCGAATTCAGAAACTTGGTCAAAAGACGATCGATGTCTTCCACGAGGTATAGGTAAACAGCTTAGGCGAAAAAAACGCATGAAAAAACAATTGCCGTACATCAAATCGCCAATCTATTCTCCCATATATAGCACTTACGGGTGGCGCTACTGTCGCCCGTGATGTACGTCTGCGCTATAATGCTAATGATAGGCATATTTAATGGCCACCAACGTATGATGTAAATTTCACATGGTTTCTATGCTTCTTTCCGGGTGTTGCATTTTGTGTGATCAGCAGTGTATGTATAATATATACACTGAATTAGGGATACCCCTACCTAGAAACGAGTTGGGACTCCTCTGGCCTTGATAACGGCTGCCACACGACGAGGCATATATTGAACAAGTTTCTGGAAACAATCCACGAGAGTAACTTGTCAAATATTGGCTAAATATGTCCATAATCCAGTAAGGTTCGTTGGTACTGTGTGATGACTTTTCACACCTTGTTCCAAAATATCCCAATGATTCTCGATAGGATTTAAATCTGAGCTTCTAGGTGGTTAATTTATGACAGAAAAGTGAGAGGAATGCTCCTCTAACTAGCCAGTAGCCAACCGGGACTTTTAAGAGGTACAGTTGTCTTGCTGGAAACCTCCATTATCACGCGGATAAAAAAAACAGCATAAACGGATGGAGGGGATCACCCAAAAACTCTACGTACTGAATTACATTGAGGGAAGTTGGTACAGGCACCAAAGATCCCAAACAGTGCCACGAAAAAACACCTCAGACTATGATTGAGCCATCATGCCCTTGTACAATTCCAACCTGGCATGCAGGATCCATGGCTTCATGAGCCTGACTCCATATTCTTAGCCTCCCGTCGGCGTTATGTAGTCGGAATAGAGACTCATCCACTTCATGCAACTCATTTATAGTCCTTTTCACTCCAGTCTCTGCGCTCTCTTACCAAGGCAAGACGTGAAGTCTGATGGCGAGCATTAAGCAATCGTACTCTCGTAGGTCGAAGGTTCCCGAAACCCTTACGGTGAAGCGGGCGTTGCACAGTCCATTTACTGACTGTACGACTGGCACCGTCATTCAACTGGATGGTAATTTGAGTTAATGCTTGGCTTCGTTGGCTACGTACAATATGCCAGAGCCGTCTCTCACCACTCACTATCAAGGCTAATTGTCCTTTGCAGTTTGCTCGATCGCTAGTTTTTTGTCCACCATCCATGTATTCTTGGTATACTCTTGATACTGTCGAACTATAAAATCCTAGATGTCTTACTGTTTCGGAAATTGAATGGCCCTTGCGTCGCGCACCTACGATTTGTCCGCAATCGAAGGAGTCTAAATCGGGCAGTTTACTCATACTGACAATTCCAACTACTAATTCAGAACAACCGCAGTACGCGCTATCTATG
>BMAV01025481.1:141371-155395 GCA_019973955.1 Trichonephila inaurata madagascariensis
CTTGGAAACAAAAAATATTTTGAAACTGTACAAGATCATTCATTTATATATTTATACTATAAATAACAAAAGTAGACAATTATAAATTCAATTTCTGCTTTTAGGGCAACAGCGATTTTTATAAAAAGGATGGGATGGATTAATAAATTTTGCAACAGAATCCTAATTGAACAATAATAAGAATGATTTTGAACACTAGGAATATTTAATTTTTCTGATCATTCTAGATTGATAATTAATTATAACCTAATACTCTTATTATATTCCAATACAGTTTTAGAAAAAATAACGATAACCCTGTAAAATAGTTATGTTTTATTTCATGTTGTGATTGAGAAAAATGTTTACAAGTAAAATACCTTGAAATTTCGTTTAAGAGGCATCAAAAACTTATATTTACAATGAAATCTTTGCTTACTCTCTGCTATTTGTGTCTTGCACCACACTTTCAATTAAGAATTAAAAAGAAGCAGTTAATAGAAAATTGTATTTTCAAAAATAAAAACTGGATCAGTATTTTGAATGAAAAATAGAATTTCAGAATGCCAGAATTGAATGAAATTTCAAGAATAATCACAGAAAATTAGGGTTTAAAAATCAGAAATAAATATTTTTAATAAAATGCAATTTTTATACGGAAATATAGCACTTCATTGTATTGTATTTTATGTATTCATTCCTACTTTATGTGCTAGAGCCTTTTTTGTTACATAAATCTATAAATTTAAACATCTCACTCAAGCATTATACGTTGTCCCAATGCCTGAAGAATAATATTAAGATTTTGTTACTATAGAAAAAAATTATTCAAAATTTTGTATCAAAATGAAATAATTCTTGATATAATCCAACTCGTAACTAATGAAAAACAAAAACTCTGCTTTTTCATGCGTATATTAATAATATATTTTAAAAACATCAAAATGAAATCTTGATTTTAATTGTTATGATACATAACTAAATCAAAAAATGTGCAATATACTGATATATATAATATAACATAAGATAATCAAACATAGATATTCATCTTAAAGTTAAATCACACACAAAATGTTACATTATTTTAAATTTATATTTATGAGATATTTAGATGTATATTTTCTATAATGTTGTTACTTAGCTTAGCTTAATATATACACTCTATAACAAAAAAAAAAACGACGCACCAAGAAGGAGTTGCCCGATTGTAATGAAATTTGATATGAAAAGACATTTATACTGAACATGCAAATGATTAAAATTTGGTGTTCAATGAATGAATAGCTGGAGCTACAGAGCATCGGAACTGCGCACTCAGCAGGTGTTTATAAGAAGCGATTCTCAATCTGATGGTCAAAATTTCTGTTGCATTCCAATTTAGGATACCTTTCAACGACTAAAAAAATGCCTCGCCGCAGGATTCGAGCTCTTACGAGCAATTATCAGAGCTTGAAAGAGGTCGTATCATTGGAATGAAAGAGGCTAGTTCAACAAATCAGAGAATCGCTCGTCATATTGGTCGAAGGATGCGGCCATTAGAAGATACTGGCAAGAACGGGTGGACAATGGCAGATTTCAGCGTCATGATGGTAGCGATCGAACTAGGACCACGGCAGATAAGGAAATCAGATTGATTGTCAGACCAGCTGTCACAGCGCCTAATTCATCATAATCAACCATCAGACGTGCAACCCGCACACGAGTGTCCAACATGACCATCCACAGACGGCTGATAGGGCGACATTTACGCTTGTAACGACCGCTACGTTTGGTGCCAATCACGCCTACACACTGTCGAGCCCGATTACAGTGGTGCTTGGCTCGATCAGGTTGGAATCATGTTGATTGGGGACGTATAGTGTTTAGCGAAGCATCGCACTTCCAACTGTGTCCTGAAAATCATCGAAGACGTGTCTGAAGACACCTAGGGCAGCGTGCCTATTCCGCTTTCACTATTGGACACTACACCGCTCTCAAACAGGTGTTATGGTCTTGGGTGCCATTTCGTTTGATAGCAGTACCCCTTCGGGCGTCATTAGAGGCACACTTACAGTACAGCGGTACGTCGATGACATTCTGAGAAATGTTTTGCTACCGTTCCTTTTCCAGTACTCTGGCCGTATTTTCTGCGAAATAATGCCAGACCGCATACGGCAGGTGATGCTATGAACTGTCTTACAGCTTGTAAAACACTTCCTTGTCCAGCCAGTTCTCCAGATCTCTCTCCAATCGAGCATGTTTGGGATATGACAAGAAGGCGACTGCCTCTGCTATGGAATGTTGATGGCCTGACCCGACATTTATCAAGAAATACTGCAGGAGACCATAAGGATGCTTTATCACTCAATGCCACGTCGTGTGGCAGCTTACATCCAGACTAGAAGTGGGTGAACACCTTAATGAGCTCGTTACTTTGTAACTATGTAACTCTGAAATTAATAATTCATTTTTTCTGAAATTTTAATCATTTTCTATTCTCTACATAATCGTTCTACTCTCCAATTTTTATCTCTATCGGACAACTCGTTCTTGGTATGTCGTGGTTTTTTTTTTTTTTTTTTTTTTTGTTATAGAGTATAATTACATTGATATTTACTCATAATAAAAATATGCTCTGTAGGTTTTTGTATTTATACATAACTATTCAGTATCAAATAGCAATATACGAAAGAATTTTACTTGAAGAATGAAAAAAGATTAATTATATATGTTTTTGACAAAATACATTTGAGAAAAAACAATTAGAGAGTTTTAATAAAAGTTAAATAATTTTTTATGTTTAATAATTTGAAAGAATTCTATATGTAAATGCTACAGAGAGTGTATATAAACATATTCTGCATTTTACAACTCAAAATCAATATCATAAATCTATATACACACATGTATATAATGCAATTTTAATAATAACACAAAGGTGAAACAACAGAGAATCTTTTGAGAAAACTGCTAAAATTGTCAATATTTGTGTTACGTTGAGGTAACATATAATCAAATTCTAATGTGTGTTGACTGCATCTACCCGATGTTGGGTGTTGTTGGCTTTCTTAAAAGAGTTCCAGAGAAGTCCGTTAAAATGCTTTATTTACACTGCGAGGCAGTAGAGCAATGACCTCAACCTCTGCCTGCACAAGTTCGGAGTGCCCGAAAAAGTAGTTTACATCATACGGTTGGGGGCGTGATGTCACTCCACCTCAGCGCCGTTCAAAACATGACTACTTTCACAACATCCTCTCTCCCCCCACCCCTTGTTTGATATTCGGGGAAAGTATCAAACCTATAACAATTACAATTAAACAAAGGTGTTAGGTGTTTTTACACACCCATCAGATGAAGTATACTTCTTTATGACATAATTAGGTCTGTCATGACATTTACACCCTTTTTCGAATTTGATTCCTCCTCACCTGCAAACAAACGTTAAAAAGCTTTATAAAAAGAGTTGCAGTAATAAAATGTAAAATTTCAAAATAAGTTTAAAAAACCAGTTCTAAAATTAAAAGTAAACAGTTTTGGTGAAGATTCTCCCCACCAAGTACGATAAGTATGATTACAAAAAGTTATTTTCTGTATCTCGTCGGGGTTAAACATCTTCTTGTACATACTTCTGCTTGTTCCTCTTCATCGACGACGTATATAGTCATATACTCGTCTTCATAAGAGATTTTCTTGAGCGTTTGAGGTGTCATTTTAATTTCGATTTCTGGCATTTGTTCTTTTGCACGCTTTCTTATATTTTTTGAGTTTTGTTTCAATCTCTTTGGATTTTTAGATGTGTTAGAGGGTTCACTAATGGCTGTAGTAGCGACAGACTCTGGTAAGGGAACTGATGTCTGAACTTCAGTTGATAGTGCGGAAAATTTATTAGAAGTTTTCGGAAACAGGAGTGATTTAGTTGATAAATATGAAGTGAAGGTATTTAGGCTATTGTCAAGGGTAGTAGTAGAAATAGGTGGCTGAGATTGACATGGTATAGAAGGTACATCTGTAGTTGTAGAAGGAAGTAGATGTGCTTGAGTTGATGAAGATGTAGTGACTGCAGTTATTAAAGATGATGTAGTTGGCATGTTATTGACAGAAGATAAGGGTTTCAAATATTGCAAAGGCGGGCAGATTATATTTGTTATGTTCGTATCGGTTTGGGTAGTTATGGATATAGCTGGTGTTTTAACGGCTTATGCATATGTTTGGGACTGCTGAGGAACTATTAATTTCCATGATTCTAAATAGGAGATATTCTTGTTTGTTTTAATTTCTTGTATTTCCTTTTCCAGTTTCCATTTCGGACAGAGTTTTGAATCTGAAGAATAGAATGAGACCGTGAACATTTAACGCAATTCTGCTTCAGACTGCAATCTGAGGAGACATGTCCAACAGATACACATCTAGAGCGCGTTAATTGTCCACGGCAGACAATTTGAGAGTGTCCCAACCTCTGGCACTTGAAACAGCGTAGAGGATTCAGTATGTATGGACATATTTTGCAGTTTAAATACTCAGCTTTTATTGAGGTCGGAAGTTTCAGGCTATTGAATGTCAAAATTAAGCGTTTAGTTGGAATAATTGCTGTATCTTTTTTTTTATTGTTATTCTCCTGACATGAATTACACCCTGATCAGAGAATCCATCCAAGATTTTCGCTTCAGGAGTGGTCAACACATCAGGTTCGGAAATTACACCTCTGCATGAATTGAGATATTAGTGCAGACTTATCAATATGAGAGAATTTATAAACGTTTTCGCGAGTAAAAAAGATTTTGGTTTGTAAAGCAGTCGAAATGTCAATAAGTAGGTCACCGGACCGTAAGCGTTTTATTGATTTTGGCTCACCACCTATTCCAATAAGAGTTTTATTACTAGCAAACGAGCATTTTGTGAGCATCTCATTATTTGGTAAAGAAATTAACAAAAATCTCGTACGAGCGGCAATTTTATCAATGTCTGAATTGGGTAAAACAAGGCCTTTACCCGGGTACAGCTGACTAGGATCCATAGGCGTGAAACAAACTTCATCCTGGTGTGCTTCTACCCACCACGGAGTCCAACAAGAGAGGCAGTGTGCCGGTCATCTGGCAAAAACCAGGCACGGCGCTTACCTGGAGTACATCCAGAATATAGTGTTACAGCATCAGGGCGAGGAATCATCGTGTAAATCCGCCATCTCTTATCTGCAGCACTAACACTACACCAATGTCTCTCCGGGGACACCGAAGAGAGGTATCACCAGCCGATTGACAGGAGTGGACTCACTCCTGCCTCCCCTCTACAGCGAAGCTTGGGCCAAAGGGAAGGTAAAGGTATCCCCAAGACACCATTTTTCTCCTTACGGGACGCCGCACGCCGCAAACATTCGGGTTGGGAAACCAACGGTATTAGTAAAAAATAAATAACGCATAAGCAATACAAAAATCGAAATAATAGGGGAAAAATTAAGGGACAAATGAAACTAATTTAATTTAATACAAAATGAAATCCAAAAGATGTCAATAATAATGGTTATGTTATCTAAGTAAAAGAAATTAATTTGTTATTTTAAACACGTATGTTTAACATATTTTGAAACTGTGGTCTAGACAGGAAAAGAAAAAAAGGAGGAAATGTATGACAAGAAAGAGGGTCGAAAATAGAGAACGATCACTAGGGTCCCCCGGGCTCATGACACCGGTGTTTACTAAAGACAGTAAACCCCTTGGCAAAAGGAAAAGATTACTAGGGCACCTCAAGATTGTGACACCCGTACTCACCTAATAAAAGTGAGCTCCCTGAGGGGAGATACTCTAAGAATGACACTCCAAGAAACATTGCAGGTGTGAGAGGAATCAAATCTCCAGTATTTTCTGATACATACGTTAAAGGTCTACAATTAATGATCGACTCACAGTTACATAATATAGTATTCAATTCTTCGTAAGTTAATGTACATTTACTTAATGTGTACGTAGTAACAATTCTTTCACAATGCAGACCACCCTCTCCCACCAGCCTCCCCACCAAGCCGCAGTAGGTGGGATAAATTTCCAAAGTATTTTAGTTGTCATCGTTTCTCTCGTAATTTTATCCCAGTCTAATTTTGAAAAATCATTAGAAGTGCGTCTGAAATTCGTTCCTTTATCACAATAAATAGTATGAGGCCTTCCGCGTCTAGCTATAAAACGTCGAAGGGCTAACAGAAAACTGTCAGCAGTTAATGAATTAACCAATTCTAGATGGATAGCACGAAAAACTTGCACAGGTAAGCAACGCTATCCATAACTTTCACTCTGATTTTATAAATAGAGGCCCAGTCCCACTATCTCTAATGCAACGCAATCCGCCTCTCGATCGAGTGGCAAGGAGGCTGGTTCGTTTGATATAACTTTAACTTTAAAACGTTGACATATAATACAATTATACAAACCATTCATAATAATTTTTTAGCACAAATTATCCAAAACCACTCTCTTATTAATATTTGCGTCATTTGTATTCCAGCATGACAATTTTTTTTTGTGAACAAAATCTATTAACATGACAAAATCTTTGACATTTTCCTGGTAATAACATAGGATACAGAAATGATTCCTCGTCTCATCTCTTTGAGTTATTTTAGTTTTTACTCTTAAAATATTATCATTATCTATAAATGTACCCAAATTTAATAATTTTATAACAGATAAATAACATTTTTGATTAAACAAATCAAGCTCTTTTCAGAATTTTCAATCTCAAAAAATGAAAGCTCAGGTTCAGTACACTTATCATAAGGTTTTCTACAGTTATTAATAAATCGCAAAATCCAACCGAACACTTTAATCATTTAACTATAGTTTAATATATTATGCAGATGCCAAAGAAGTGCGTCATTTGCTATATCAATATTAACAATTTTAATCATTTTTCTTTCTACATCTATTTCACTAGGTTGACCAATAATTTCACCTGTTGGCCAGTTCTTGGGATTTTCTTTCAGCCAAGAAGCAAACGACTTCCTACCATTTAGATTTAAGCAATTTGTAAGGGGAACATCCGTGTGATAATAAATCTGATGGGTTCTTATTCTCTGGGATATATTTCCATGAGTGGGATTTCGTTAGAAGTCGAATTTCCTTAACTCTGTTGGACACAAAAACTGACCAGTTCCCTTGTTCTTTTATCCACCAAAAAGCAGTAGTGGAATCAGACAAAAATGTTATTTTTAAATTTGGGAAATCGAAGGCTTTCATTATAGAGAATTTACAAGCTTAACTCCAATATTACAGACCATTAGCTCTAAACGCGGTATAATAAGAGGTTTAAGAGTTGTTCCCCGTAGACATTGCTCTAGCGAGTACTATATTTACCTTAGAATCAATTACACAGGATTACAATGAAAAAAGTACAAGAGCAGTGATAGCTGAACTTAATGTATTTTTTTTGGTGCTGATTTCAGAAATAATAATAAAAATTTTCCATCACGTCACGTCAAGGCACGGTTTATTTTATTTTATTTATTTTTTTTTTTCAAAAATTTAATTTTATTTGGATTTTTATTCACATTTACCAAAAATTTTTTACAACGTTGAATTTCTTCCCTCCGAGGCCGACATTCATTCATCCTTGGTGAAGCATATAGAATACCACTCTGTGACATCTTTACTTTGCCTTCCTTCTCTTCCATGTCACAATATTTTACCTATTGCGTCATGTGAATCATTAACTTAGATCCTTATCTTGGCTTGATAATGTAGTAACTATCACTTGTCTGGATTGATTCAGATCGTAAGACGCTGAAATTTTGAACTTGGTTTCAATTTTTTTTCATGTGTAGCTTATTGTAGTGCACGTGCTGCGTAAGTGGGATCTTCATCTCAGAAACACTTTAACCCTTTATCTACCGACGGTACTTATATAAGTACCAGTCACTTTAAAAAATTACATAGAACAAACATTTTTACGAATACTCTGATGGTACTTTGCAGAAATATTCTTTGAAATCCACTCTCGAAGATATATGGAAGCACGGATTCTATGATGAGTATTTTAGCGGGGAAGGTGAACAGTTTAATAGCAGAAATTGCGTTTTCAACGGATTGCGAAGATTGTCATTTTTGTTCTGAAAAAATAGTCAATGTCAAAAGGTAAGTGTCTTTTTTTTTGTATGTTAAGGAAGACCTTAGAAAACGATTTGACTATTTATTTTAAGTGAACAGTGTATATAATTTTACAGTTAACTATCTTTTATTAATTAATTAGCTCTAACGGATTAAATTTCCCAAATTTGAGTATTTTTTTTTTTATGTATATCCCTTAATTTTCAATATAGGGATTCAAAAAAAAAATATTGCATGAAAAAAACTGCAGTAAACCATAATATGATAGATAAAGGGCTTAACAGTTATGTTTTTTTTCTGTTTGTTTCGTGAAACATGGCTTTATGTTCAAGACGCGAAAGTTTGCCTGATGACTTTTGTTACATATTCGGCGAATATAGTTTAATTAAAAATCGCATGAGAATCATTACAGACCATGTAAAACAGCTTTATCTTGCGTATTTTGGCATGAAACTTGGAGACCAGGACAAATCATGGGCTCTTCATAAAATCTGTGTAAAGCGCCTCAACAATCTGCGCTTCTAGCTCAAAGGAAAGAAGACTGCTGTACGATTTGGAGTTTCTATGACATAGAGGAAACCGAAAAACTACTCTGATGATTGCTACTTTTGTTCTTGTCTTATCCATAGACATAACCGCAAAAATAAAAATCTTATATCTTATCCTGAAAATATTCCATCGGCCATACGCCTCATTCCTCATGGACCTAATATTCCAGTGCCTTTGCCTCCAACTGAGTTGCAAAATATTTCCGGGTATATCCGAAGCCAAGTTGACAGAGAGAATCTTTGTTGGTCCAGATGTTTGCAAGATTATGAAGAATAATGAATTTGAGATTTGCATGACAGCAAAGGAAAAAGAAGCATAAGTTATTTTCAAAAATGTCATCAGAAAGTTTCTTGGCAGTTGCAAGAATCCTGACTGTAAAAGAATTGCAATGAATAAACTGGAGAAATTTCAAGAGTTAAGTTGCTCCATGAGTGTGGAAATATATTTCCTTCCTTCACTTTTACCCCGAAAATTTAGGATTCTTCAATGAAGAACTGGGGGAAAGGTTCCATCAAGGTATCAAAGATATGGAGCGCAAATATCAAGAAAGAATGGACAAGAACATGCTAGCCGACAATTGTTTGATGATAAACGAGATAGGCTTAAGATTAAAAGAAGAACGTCAAAAAGAAGTTTGAAAGGAAAAAGAGAACGTACTCAAGAAGAAACTTTGTTTGTTTTGCTTTCTTGCGCATTTTAGAATATGCTTCAAACTTGTATGTACGCAAGCATAATTTTGCTCCCCTTGGTCAAGTGTCTATTTTATGTAAATACCTTAGTAAAAACGAAATAAAATAGTTTTTTAGTGATATTCTTTTAGAAATTGCACCATAACTGGTTGGAAAATGTATAAATCTTAACGGAATTTCTTGTTTTTCTTAGGATCAAAGACAGCCTGTGAGGTCAAGAAACAATGGTGTTCATCTAATTGCTGAGAAATTAATTTGCCTCGCCAAGAACCAATATTTACATAGATTTAACTGAATAAAAATCACTGTTGCCAAATTTCCCAGGCCAAATTGTTTGAGAGAATTCCTTTTCAAATAGAGGTTTAGCAAAAATATTGATACCGATTTTACAAAATAGCCCTGATGTGATGGGAAAAATAGAAGTCGTTTTCGTAATCAGCACACTAAATAATACAAAAATCACTGAAAACATCTTTTGTATTTTTCCAAAACTTTAATTTTGCACCCCTGTGTTATTGATCGAACAAAAATGCATGCAGCATATGCTCCCTCGGTAGCATCCACGAAAACATGTAATTCAAAAGAAATATTCACTTTAAGATGACGTGGAATATTAACATTTTTCAATACAGAAGTAATTTTAAACCATGTTGAAAATTCTTTTTTACAATTGGGAGGTAATTCATGATAACCAGCAGCAGTGTACACAAAAAATTTTCAAGGGGGGTGGGGTACAAGGTCAGAAGTCCACCATTTTGGCATCATGCTCCAATACGCCGCCCAACATGAATTCTAAGTATCTGTGACGCATACAAAGAAGGATACTTTTGCGGGTCATATGTGGTTATCGCACAATAAGTTACAACTCAGTTTATGCTATTTCTGGCTTCCCTCCAATAGACATTACTATTCTTCATAATATTGCTTTTAGGGAAAATCTCTCTGCTTCTTCCTTCTCTAATTATGATTGTATTCTGTCTCCATTTTTTCTCCCTCATCCTTCAGAGAGAAATGCCATCAATATTATCCAATTTAGTGACAAGAGCACAGATGATTTCCCTGTTATTTGCTATACTGATGGCAGTAAAATTGATGGAAGAGTTGGTTTCGCATTTGTTGTGTTCAGGAGTGGTGTTGAATCCGAGAACTTTCAATTTAGAATTCGTGATGAAATCACAGTTTTTGTAGCTGAACTTTTATGCTTAAACTTCGCCGTTAAATGGATCACTGAACAAAAAAGTGTCATCTCAGAATATCTCATCTGTACTGACTCTCTTTCCTCCTTGGATTCTCTTAAATGTATTTCTTCATCTAATAACATAATCGTCGAGATCCAAAAGCAACTTAAAAGCCTAAAAGATAAAAACATCTCAATAGATTTTGCATTTGTTCGCGGACACACGGGCGTTCTTGGGAATGAGCAAGCCGATTGGCTTGCAAAGGCGCAAAATTGACATTGGCGTTAATATTCCTAAATCGTTTTACAAGAGGATCACGAAAGAAAGAATGGTCAAGTCTTGGAACCAAGAATATCTCATTTCTAATAAAGGGAGCATAACAAAGAAATTTTTTCCAACCATTAATAAAAGACTATCATGCCATCATTTTTACACTAACTACAAAATAACCTAATATCTCACTGGTCATGGTAATTTCAAAAGCTACTTGAACAAATTTAATTTAGTTCCGACATCTTCCTGTGATTGTAATATTGGAGGCGAGGAAAATGTAGAACATGTGCTCCTTCTGTGTTCCAAGTTTGCCAGAGAAAGAAAGATCCTAAGACTGGCTTTCAAGGGACTTAATATAAATTGGCCTCCGAATTTTCACCAACTTCTTTCTACCAGAAATGCTTTCAAAAATTTCTGTGAATTTATCGTAAATATTTGTATTACTTCTTAACCTCAATATTATTTTTAAATTTTTTGTTTCCACTGAATGTGTGTTTATTACTTACTTCTGTAAGCCCCGTGTGATACTTTGTGGTGCACGGGGATTTTATAATTGTTTTCAATGAAAAAAAAACATTCTTTTGATTTTGTCGATTTTCACGAACAAAAACAATACAAAATTAATTATTGAATAAATAATTAGCATTAATTGATAAAATTAATTATTAATAACAAATACATAATTAAATTTTACGTAATATATACATAGGATTATAACCAATTGAAAATAAAATCAAGGCTAAGGGGGGGTCCGGACCCCTAGGACACCCCCTTGCGTGCGCCGCTGGTCCCAAGAAATTTTCAGTTTCCCTAAATTCTGCAATAGTAGTTTAGGAAGCAATGTTGTCGGTGTTAACAAGCCAGTGGGATCAAAAATCTTTTGCACACAACTGATAAAATTAATCTCTTAGTTATTCTCACTTCAAAGGTTAGCGGTTCTAAATCCATACAACATTTCAGAGCATCATTATCTAAATTCCATGTTATCCCCAAAACTGAGGTATCTCCGGAATGCTTGTCAACATTTTTACAATCAACATTGCTTTCAAAACCACGCAAATTAAAAGATTGTCTAGTCTACATAAAATGATCGTTTCATTTTCTGAGCAATTTCTTTGAATTCAGTATTACAATTTTCTAAAAGATGTATTAAGGATATTTTCAACAGATATGGATTAGAACAAACCTCAAACACAACCAGACAATGACTATAAATTTCTTGTCCTTCCGAATCCGGGGAAAAAATCTAAGAAAATCCCTGTCTTTAGGAGCAACAAATAGCATTAAAAATTATTTTTCTGTATCGGCACTAATTCTGATTGGAAACATTCGGAAACGGTCAAGAATATCAGGAATCTTTTCTAGAAAATTGATCCTTTTATGCAGGCATTCATTCAAAGAAAGTTCCCTCTCTGAGAAGCAGAAGTATCAAAAACTTTAGTAGTCTGACTATTTAATTTTATTACTGGCCCTATGGGGTAGATAATGAGACTTATTATTTAAGAGTAGTCAACAGAGTAAAAAACCTTTCAGAAATCGATTTTGAGAGTTTTTGATATTTCTAAAATCTCCAAATTACGACCTTTCCAATGATATAACATACAAGCCATTACATGAATTAGAAGTATTTTAAAATGATTTTTAAAAAATAATCAGCTAATGAACCATGCCCGTTTTGACAGATAGAAATGTAAATATTGTCTTTTCAAATCTGGGGAAAAGTTGCAAAGCCTCTAATTATTTTATTTATTTCTACGCAATTAATTTAGATAACTGTATAATAACTGCAAGTTTAACTGTGTGTAGATCTGCTAAAAATTTTTGGAGCCAAATTTGGACAAGTGGTTTTAGTTATTTGATTGTTGTATTTAATATTTAGCGATTTTACCTAAATTTAAGTCTTTTCTTTACTTTAAATTCAGTTTTAATTAGCTATTATTACTGATTATTTAAACTCTTTAAGGCTTAGTAACGAGTTAAAAATTTTTTGAAATGTTTGAACTATTTGTGAAATAGCTCTAGTTAATTTTCTGCATATGAATTACACATTAATCCTAGTTTTGAATGCATATTTCAAAATACTTACTTTTACAAGGTAAGATTTTTTTTTTTAATTAAAATTTCTGTTTTCTGTTTTTTTAAAATTGTGTAAATTTACTCTATGCATGTACTCTATGTTTCTTAAATGCAATTCTGTATACTGAAGGGACATTTTTGAAATATTCTTAAGACATTTAGCTAGAAAACATATATGGTAACAAAAAATGACAATTTTCAATAAATTCATAATGATACTCAGTAAATGTTTGTCTTTGAAAAAACTGATTAATACATTTAAAAAAATTTCACTTCAGCATAAATATAAATGTCTTAGTTAATATACAATAAAAATCTTGAGTCTTCAGGTTTAACAGTTTCTGAGAAAAAGATATGAGAGGATATACATAAAATGTGATGTTTGTTGTCTTTGCGAGAAGCTTGTTACATACATAAATTTCATGTTTAAAAACATAATAACAGTTTTATTTTGGCTGTTTTAGAAATCCTTTGTGCAATTTAGAGTAACTTTTGAAGTTTAAAACTTAGAAACTGTCAGCAACAACAGAACCTAATGATAATTTTACAAAAGTTTAATGAAAACTTGCGAAATGTCGTATAATCAGGTATTTTTATATACCATCTCAAATTCATACCAAAACCATATTGATACATTTTCCCATTATATTTATGATGCTTTATTTTCAAATTTGATATTAGTAATGCATAGAAGCTACAAATTCTTCAAACATTGATACAGAATTTGAGAAAATTGATGTAATACTAGAAAATATCTCGTTAGAAAAGACTGAAAAATACTATTCTGGACAATTTACAACTTTTTTGTTTACTATTTCATGCAAAATAAATTGCAAAGATGCTAATGTTTAATAAAATGGGACAAATACATGTTGTTATTCATTATTTTTGTGATGAAGTCACACTTTAAAGCAGGGATTCCCAAAGTGGTCTATATGGACCCCTAGGGGTCTGTGATAACTTGCAAGGGGTCCACGTAAACGAAAAAATAATTTGGGGGTCTATGAGGTGTAAATGGGGGTCTATGATAACGGCTTTCATTAAGGTATCCGAACACGTTGAAATGGCCAAATTCTGTAAAAAAAACATATTTTTTGTTTTTTATTTTATTGAATAGTGCTATCTTTTGGCTTTCCAAAACATCCTTTGTTTTGTTTCTACGTTACCTAGAGGTCAAGTTATAATCAATTTTATAAAATTAAAAAAACCGG
>BMAV01025481.1:170395-189174 GCA_019973955.1 Trichonephila inaurata madagascariensis
TAGTCTCTTTTACACTTAACATTCCCCAAATTGCCATCTCACTTACTGAAACTTCTGTTATTTTAAAAGGTATCTTATTTGTTTTTCTTGTTCACATTTCGCTTCTTGGGTTTTGGTTGGTAAAGAGTTGCCATTAATCTTGGCCACCAAAAAACCCAGAGGTTATGTTAAGGAAAAGACACGTGAGCCCGTCACAACCTTGCCTCTAGTTCGATCAAACTTGTGGGATGCTTAACTCGCAATCCCAAACCATACCAGATATGTCTGATTGGAGACAAATCTGGGACTCCGGCAGGCCAAGGAAGGGTAGTAACAGTGCGGAGACAGTCTTGTGACACCATTGCCATGTGAGGCCAAGGATTGTCTTGTTGAAAAATGGCTCCTGGGAACCCTTTCATGAGTGGCAACACATGTGGTTGCAGGATGTCATGGACATACTGCTGGGCTGTCATGGTGCCACGGATCAATACTAGGGGTGACCGTGTATTGTAGGCAATGGCACCCGATACCATCGTGGGAGCGATGTATGGCTGTAAGGTAAAGGCAGGACTGAGTCGTTCACCACAGGATCTCCATACACGAACACGATTGTCATCACTGCTAAGATTGAATCTGGATTCGTCGCTAAAGACGACCTGGTTCCATTCCGCTGCAGTCCAGTTTCCTCGTGAGCGGTAGCACTCCAAACGGAGGCTTCGATGGGTGGGCGTCAAGTTCAGCACACGTAATAGACGCCGCTATCCCAATTGTTCTTCAGCCAGGCGCCTTCGTTTGGTTCGAGAAGACACATGGGCCCCTAGTGAAGGTGCTACCTGTGCCTGGATGGTGGCCCATGAAGCAGTTGGCTGTACGTGTGCATTTCTTACGATGTAGTTGTCGTCTCGATGACTGGTCGGCTGAGGACATCTTCGTGTAAATGACATCTCTCGGATCCACGGGTCCCAACACCTCCTCACATCACAATCAGAGCTGCCTAATTGACGAGCTACTCGCCTAGATCAGTGTTCCGGAACCCCCGGTCCACGGACCGGTACCGGCCCGTGGATCAAATACTACCGGTCCGCACAAGAAACATTAAATTATTTCTCTTTTATTGACTGTGGTATATTTTTCTTATGTTTAGGCTACTTTTTATGAAAATCACTTAATATTTCCTTGTTAAATCACTTTATATTTATTTTTTTCTTGTAGCTATATTTTATTCACAAGTCACGATTAAATACAATTAAATTTAAATTATTAAATCAAAACAGTCTTAAATATAAACAATAAACATCCCCCCTCAGCGGGCCGCCGTAAAATTAACAAACGTTGACCGGGCCGCGGCTATAAAAAGCTTGCGGAGCAGTGGCCTAGATGACCACCCAGATTCCATCATGCCGATGATTCTTTCCCTCTCATACTGTGACGGCTTACCATATTATCTTAAAAAAGGGCGTAATGGCATGTCTACATCAGCTCTTGCTTTGTAAGCGATTCATCACACTCAAACAAGCTTTGGTTACCTGTTTTATACTCCACGGAGAACGAGTTTAAACGCCCTCTACTGGCTATACGTAATGTGCAATCACGCTGCGTTTCTAATCATTTGCATATACCGCGACATGTATCTTCATGCCAAGTTTCGTTAGGATCCCACAATTATTTCTTTGTGCGCTAATTTTTTTGTCCATGAGTGCATTTCAAAGCTTTCTTAGTCTCTTCTTGGCCGTTTTACAAAGCACTGATGCCTTCCATCGGAGCCTGCAGTTTTTCATCCATCACTCGTGTGTTATGGGCATACATTCCCCACTGCTGACACCGAAAGGTGTTGCGTAGATCCGGGTTCCATGGATTTAATGTTACTAATTCAAAAGAGCAAAGCAATTCTTCAAGAAAGATGCAATTTAATGTTGAAAACAATCTTTAAAATACAGGATACAGTAGTAAAATTTGCACCTTATATTCCATAAGGTTTTTACACCTTCTTTAGCTCATAGACATAACTATTAGTGCCTAAAAATAAAAGCATGTGAAGTTTTAGTTTATCCACAAGCAACCCCTCTTTCGTAAGCAAGTGAACTCTTCAACACCTGAAGAAAGAAAAACTGACTCAGTTTCGGCAAGAGAATATCTGCACGGCTACCTAACCATGCTCTCTCGAAAACTCCAAATACTTCATAACACGTTATAGATCTTTCCAGTAATTTTGACAGTACCCATTAGCCAAGAATGATGCTAACTTAGCTGCAACTTCAATATTTCGCCATGTTTCCATTGAAACGCCATTATGATATAAGGGACGACATTCCTTGCGAATATTACAAATATTATAAATGCATGCAACAAAAAGGAATGTTAACTTATTAAACATGCAGATTTAAATTATTTACATGATTTTAAGATAAAATTAAGCACATTTTTTTACCCAAAATTCGTAACATATAGATTTTCCACTTCTGTAAAACATTTCCATTGAGTTTTTGACAAAAAAGGTTCTTGAATAAGATGTTTGACATACCTTTTTATTGCATCCCAATTTATCTATGATACTCTGGGATTTGCAGGCTTTTTTAAATCGGGTAAGAAAGAATTTGCAAAAAATAGATTATTTTTAACCCTCTAAAACCGGTCAGCACTTAAAGTCTTGCCATTCTGGAGATGCTTCAAAAATGCACCGCACATATTTTTTTGCTTTCAGGTGGGGTTCTCAAAAGCGGTTGAACCGTATTTTTAAGAATGCGGCTCGGCCGCTTTTGGGAATCTTGCTTGAAGGCAGAAAAAGCATCTCTGGAATGGCGGAATTTTACGTGCAGACCGCTTGGAGGGTTAATTTCTTCCCAGAACTAAATTCAAATAGTTTCCGCAGGACAAGTAATGGGCTTTGAAGATTTTAGTGTCTCTGCATGATATCATATAAAAATCAAAGGTGTCAATTATAAGCATTTAATACAAAGAATTGAAGAATTTATTCTAATTAACACACCATTCTAAATTATTAAAAAAATGAGGTTTCTTTTTTAAATATGGCAATGGGGCCATATGATATTAAACAAATAATACAAATGAGTTATATTTTCGAAGAATCGTAAAAATGGTATGGAGTCTTTGACCCCCCAAATGGTCCTTTAGCTGAAGGACGAAAAGGCGTGTGGACACCATAATGAAAGAGTTTATTGCAATCTGTAAGCAAAAATAGAAATTGTTGTTGTTACTAATGCCACCTGTCAAACGATGTCAGATCAAGGCCCACAAAATCCATCATGGCAAGGGGCTAGATGTACGCCTGTCGTTAGCCGTAGCTTTGAGCACCATACAGGTGACAGTATGTTTTGGCTCGGATCCACCCCAATTTTGAGGAAGGAAACCCTAGGGGTGTAAGGGGAAGAGAGGTGGGAGGCCACCTCTCTTCTCCATCCACAAACCTCACGAGAGGACTTGAGGCTTGACGGCTATTTAGATCCCTAGGCTATTAGATTTCTATCCCTTTCTACACCTGTTTAAGAATGGGTTCTATTTTTCCCCACCCGTAATGATTCTATTGTTTATTCAAAACTAGTGGCCGCGGTAGCCGAGTGGTATAGGTATCGGATCGTGGCTTGCCTTGTCACGAGTTCGAGCCCAGTACTACTAAAGACCCGCCATGTAGCGAAGCGATGCACGTTAAATCTGTCGAGAGCTGAAACGTCCTCCCGTTGGTGTGGTGTGGTAGTTAGGAGAGAGGGGTGCCGGCTCAGGTGTCACCCACGTCACTTGACCATGGCTCAAAATTACGTGGTCCGTCGCTAAAAGTCCTCGTGTAGCTGAACAGTGTGACGTTAATATTCAATCAATCAATCAATTATTCAAAACTATACTATCTGTGTAGATTGTCCTGGTTCTTTTACTCTTGGTGGAGTCCCCTTTGCGGTCAACAATTGTAGTTAGGTAAGTCTTAAGGCATAGGCCAAATGCACCTAGGGCCTCGGTCATAATTTTGGCCTCGTCTCGCTCTTGACTCAGCCTTAATAAGATCATGATTGGAATAATTTCAAAGGTCAAGTATTATTTCCGATTGTATTCTTCGAAAAACATCGTTAACTGGCTACATGTGAAGACTGTCGTCCATATATAGCCCTGAGTCTACCACAATACTTAATCATTACTCATTCAGTCAAAAAGCGGCAATCTATCGAGCCCTTTTGGGTGATTGCAAATCATGCACATTTGTTTCGGGCTATTGTTTGTACGAGTATTTAATAATTTGTGTACATTTAAGGGTAATAGGTTGGGCTTACATTTGTGTAGGAGCCCAGGGCCCCAAGGAGTCTTAAGATGTCCCTGCATGTGACTCCTGGTTTAAGACACACTGCCTTAAAAACAAATGTATAGTTTTATTGATGAAGTCAACTACGAAAATATCGTATCTTTTATTCAAATACGGTTCTTTTCCGTCGGAATTAAAAATAAAACTTTGTTATTGAAAAGTATTTTTTAAATAAATAAACTCAATGAGTACTTTTAAGTACTCATTCTTCAATCTTTGTTAAAGTAATCATTATTTTAAAGTTCTTTTTTTTTTTTTGACTCAAGAGTACTTACTCAGTAATGATTACACTAATTATCGTAACATTTTTTCTTGGTAACAATATAAATAATTGTTTTATTTTAATTATATCCTTCAAGTAGCACAACTCTTTTGTTTCTTTAGTAAAGATCTCTTAGCCAAAGCATAAAAAATTTGAGGGTAAGAAAATGTTTTCTTTTATGGAGAGTTGTTGAGAGATCAAATAATATATATACGGGCACAACTGATATGTATTCTTTTTTTTTTTATTAAGTATAAAAATTTAGAGAAGGAGAATTGGATTGTAATTTTTAAGCTCTTACGTCATTTTCAATTTCTTAAAAGTCTTGGATTATGTTTTCTCTTATTAAATGTGAGCCATTTACCCTTGTTGACTCTCCTAAAGTAGCCATGATTCTGATGTCCTTGATTTGAATTAGCTTGTTGTTACTGATTACTCCAACTCATGGTAATTTTAATAAGATTAATTTGTCATATAATTTAGTAAAATTGTTTTATACAAATCCATGTTTAAATGACATCAGATTTAGAGTTGCTTAATCTTGAGTTATCTTTTGTCACTCTAAAATTCATGCGATACTAAAATGACGCTTTGTTAGGAGCTGAACATATAAACTCTCTGGTAACTATGGGGAAAAAACTTTTGAATGCGGCGCGTTGTTTATAAACATTTGCGTTTAGAAGTAAGGAAAACGACAAAGGTTTGGATTTATATGTTTCATTTCGGCTTTGAAGTTTCTTTGAAAATTTATTTTTATTGAGAGAGAAGATTGAAAATTTTTTTGATTTTATTCAGAAAAATGTTTTGGGTGCATTAAATTTTTAGAATAGGCTATCGTTCTAACGTGATACAAAATTTTATTTATTTTTTGGAATAACGTGATAAGTCTTCAAAAGAACAAAAATGCAATGTTACATGAGTAAAAAGGTATGTATTATTTTACTAATTATGTTTTATGAAATCTTTATTTCAAATGCTTTATATTATATTCAAGTATCTGTTCTCGTTTATTTTAAGACTTACATTTACAAGTAAAAACCTCTTGTGATATAATTAAGCATATAAAATAACTATAAATTATTTTTAAAATGTTGTAATATTGGCTAATAGAGTCTTTATTACAACAATAACTCTAAATTTATATTAAGAAAATATTCTATCACATATAAAATAAATGTATGATAATTAAATTTTGGAAAGATAATATTATAGACTTACAAGGTTTGAAACTTGTACAAGTGCAGTATCTTACATTTTTATGCATGCACAATAATATGTAATTCAATAAATTTTTATTCATATCATCAGCCTAATTATCAGACTGCGTAACTCCACTGGTGTTACTGATTTGATATAGGAGTGCAACGTGCCAAGCACTTTTGGGTGCGATTCCTTAATCCTTTTGTTTTGTCACCATGCTTCAGTGTGCGCTCCGCTCTTTTAATTTATTCCTCGATCAGTGTAATCACTACTTTTTTATTTCATTATAAAACTATATTTCGAAGGGAGAGGTGGTGGCAAGATTTTAACATAAAATAAATACAACAGAAAGTAATATTAATGTATTACTCTTCCAGATATATAAATTATTTACACTATTTTAAGCTTTCATTACACAAAATTTGTAGCAATGTGTTACTTTTGCTGAGCAGAGATCCCGCGGAAAAAAAACCCCAAACAAAAAACAAACACTAAGATACGTTATCCCCATGGCAACCACATTATCCCACGATAAAAATATCAAAGTAAACAATATTGTAATATTATCACCTATCTTGGCGAACATAAACAACTTGGCGCCTAGCCCTACTGTATCAAATTATCATCCCAGATGGAGTTACGCAGTCTGATAATTAGACCGACCACATGTGTTTGTGAAGCTTAATTTCTAAATTTAGCTTTTACTATTAGGACATAAGTTGCTGTATTTTTCATTCATTTTCAGGCTTCCAAATAAATTTAATAGGCTGTTAATTTATTTTTGACTGATATTATTTTGAATTTTTGTTAAGTATTTTAACGTGTATATTGATTTTTTAGGTACAATTTTCTTATACTATAGTTTTATCTTAAGCATTTTATTTCTGATATTAATTTTTGATAACTTTAGAGAAAATGAAAACTCTCTGTTTGTATTTATTGAAAATTTCATCAGACTCATTGTAATCTGATGAATTGAAAGATACATATACTTTCTTATAGGCAAAAGATAATAGCTGTGTTTTACATAAAAATTTTTAAAATATTTTTAAAAATAATTTTATCAATATGCTTTATACAAAATCTATTGTATTTTGTGTTATCACAGGTTGTGATCCAAGATAGAGCAGTATCTACAATGAGTATTTCTTTTTTGTATGTACTGTCCTTTGAAAAGTTTTATGTGGTCCTTGATATTGATTCCTTATGCAAATTGATTTAACTGTGATGTTTGTAGTTTTACATTGAATACATTTTTAGTTATTTACATTGGTCCTACAATGAATGATTAAAAAATATATATATATAGAATTATATAATGTATTTTAGAAGAAAGAAAAAAGAAATGAAACAATTATTATTACTGTGTAAAAGCATGAAAATAATATTTTTTAATTGAAACAACATGTTGCATAGGACTCTGAATGAAACCTTGATAGACTTAACACTGTTATATTTCTTTGAGCGCACATATTGTGTTTTACTTGCCTTTGGAAACCTAATATTCTGCTCGGTGCTAATTTGATATCGGGGGTAGTAGTGCCAAGTTGTTGTTTATGTTCGCCAAGATGAGCAATAATATTACAATATGGTTACCTTAATATTTTTATCGTCTTTTGATGTGGTTGCCATGGGGATAACGTATATTAGAAATAACTTTTATTCGTTTTTTCCTGCTGTAGCTCTATTAATTTCAGACGATTTTTTAAAAAATTTAACCATTTTCTGTGCAATTTTTCTATTTGCGTGTTTTGTTTAATTCTGGGCTATTTTTGAATATAGATATTTCTAAAATGAGTGAGTGCTAGAATATTTTTTTCTTAAAAGAATAAGTGTTGTGCTTTTAATTATTGCTATAAATCATTTATTTTCGTTTTAAAAATGTTTTTTTTTCACTTTCTTTGTTTGATGAAATTCGTTGAAGGAACCTGCAGTGCAGGTTTTATATTGCAAGCTTTCAGTACTTTGTAATTGATATTTGTAATTAATTTTAACATACATTATGTAATTATTTTATTCATAATGAAAAAAAATGCAATTATTACTATGTGTAATAATCATATAATATTCGTTATTTATAATTGTTTCTTTTAGCATTTATTTATAAATATTATTACATATTTTGTTATTTATTTATAATTATCTTATTTATTTATAACTATTTCTGTTTATTTATAGCTATTCTTATGTTATTTATTTATAGTTATGTAATATGAGTTCTCATGCATTATTTTTATTTTTTTTACAATTCAACGATTATTCTTTTTTATAATTACTATTTAATCACATTATATGATTATTATTTCTAATAACTGTTATAAACTCGTACTTTTTAAATATTATATATAATTACGATAAAATAATATAAGATTATTATATGCAGCTTATAATACTATTATTAGAGTACATGTTACTTTTTATTACATAATATTATTATTCATTATTTATTGATTGATCTAGGTTATTCTCAATCTCTTCCTTTATTTGAAATACATTTCAGTGTATTTCAAAACAATTCTTTAAAATTATTGTGTATCATTAAATTACCGCTTGGCCACCATATTGGATTTCATTCCAGCAACAAGCAGCTCTTGGTGCTATTACCCCCAGATATCAAATTAGTTCCCATACAGACTTAAAGCCTTTTTATGAAATGCTTTTTTCTTCTAATTACTCTAAAACCATTGTTAGCCCATATGCCTCAAACCATTTTTCCATGTGAAGTGTAGTAATGATGCACCTAAAGAAGAAATGTAATTAACACTTCTTGATTTGATCAAAAATACAAAATTAGTTTTAGCCAACATCTCTATGTAAGAAATATATTTTGAAAATGCAATTTAGAAATGCATATTAATGTAATTTTTATATATAAATAATATTTTTCTTGTTTTTCACAATAATAATAATGAACTCTCAAAATTGAATTTTGTTTCTTTTGTACCCATTGATGTACTTGATTTACTATGTCTTTATCAAAATATTTGATATATTCTGTGATTTTCTGCAACTGTAGCTACAAAATTTTATTACGCTTTCCTATTCATGGCTGATTTCATCAATGGAACCCACCCACCCATTACTACATGTGTGCTTGCATACATATAACTTTCACACTTTATATTTTATCATTTTTCATCAATTATTTTTTCTTTCTTTTAAATGTACTTTTTTATCATTGCAAATTATGGTGTGGCTAGGAAGCTTTTATAGGTTGATAAGAAAGGAAGACTTGAATTTATTCACAAACATTGTGCTTTGTCCAAAAACATAGAAATGTAAAATTTGCATCTTGTTATACAGCTGAGATATTTTTCTTTCCTAAAATTTCTTTATTTGTAATGATATTCTTCTGTATGAATATTTATGAACAGAATAGTATCTATAAGATTCAGTTAATTTTCTTTTTAATTCACAAAGTCACAGTGAATTAGCAATTTTTCATGGAGTTACAGATTATCAAAAAGTGTTTTTGAGAAAAAATATCTGCATTGCCTGCTTTGTTCTTGTTTTTCCTGCTTTTCATTTGTCATTTTCATAAAACATTGCCTTTTTTAAAAATATTTTTTCTGTCATGCTTTTAGAATATACAGGATGTCCTGAAACTCTTCATCAAACAAGCATGGGATGAAGGGAGCGCGCTGTACTAGTTCTAGGGGAGTGGGAATTCGATATCACCTGGTTAAGTGATAATGCATATTTTTGAAAGTGTGAAAAACTGACACCCTCCATATGTACTGTGACCACAAAATTTCACAATTTTACAGTGATGTTTTTCATTAACGTCATTTTACGTAACCATGCTATTGATCACAGTTACAAATCAAGCAAAAAATTTTACTGATTTAGTTAGAATTAATGCAAATTGAGTCTGTTTGTGAAAAGGATGTCACTTAACTATAACCTCTTCATAAAAGGAAAATATTACATACTACCCTAGGCAAGTTATATCAAAAGATGACCCATTTAGTTAAGATTCTAAAATGGTACAGCACTCACTACTTTTCCATCCATTACAATTATTGCAATTTTTTTTTTACAAAACAACTTCATTTAAAAAAAAAACCTTTAGTGTTATTCAAATCAAGCAATAAGTTTAAAAATAAAATGGGAAAAGATTTTAGTGAATAAAATGTTCAAACTGTTTGCATTCTGCACAAACGCAGGCTCTACATCTTTTTAAAAGTGACTACTTCACGAGTCATGCATAACTTGTTAAATTTATTTCTTCCAATGCTTCAGTAATCTTTTGGTGCAATTCGGTTACATTTTTGATTGGTTTAAAAGAGAAGTTAGAGGTAAAAATATCAAATATTTAATTTATAAAGTCAAAAAAGGTTTTCTGTTTTATTTTTAATTTCATTGCTTAGTTTGAGTTACACATGTTGGATTAAATTTGTTATTCTAGCATCAGATTCATCCCTCCCATTAAAATCATTGGTTTGGTTATTTTATTTAACAGTTTTTTATATATTAATTAACTTTTAATTTAATTAATTATCATGTGCTTTTTAAATTTTATACACTATACTTCATTAGTTAGAAATTTAATTCTTTTAAAGTAGTAGTACTGTCAAGTACTAGCTGTCAAAAAGGACATTTAAGTTGATAAATTTGTAAAAATTCAGTATTAATTAAGCAGGGGTCTACTCCAAACTGAAAAACATTGCAAAGGGTTTATGGGACAAAAAAGTTTGGAACCTCTGGGCTATACAGAGATGAGCAGTTTTCATCTTTCTCTGCAGTTGTTGTATCTGACCTTCCACAGATTTAAAAACAATAGTATAAAAATTTCATAATGAATGCTTTGTTTAAAAAAAATCGCGTTCTATTTCTATACTTGCAAAATTTTCCCACTAAAATTGGTTTTTTTTTTTTTTTTTTTTTTTTGCATATGCAAATGTAATTGTGTGAATTATTTTAGAAATTGATTTAAATACTGTTGCAAGTCCCAAAAATTTCAACACATCCTAAAAGATATATATATATATAATTATGAAATTTATTTTATTTGTTTATTTAGTTAAGAGAACTATTTACATATTTTATTTAATTTTAGTTAAAAAAATTGAAGAACAAGAAAAGCTAATTCTCACATTGTCATTCATTGCATTAATATTAAATAATTTTCAAAACGTGTTGCTTTTGTAATTTTTCTGTGTTTCATTATAAATTATATTGGCCCACCAAGCATTTTACTTTCTCTTTGTCTGACCCAACTGTCAAAAAGTTTGCCCACTACTAACTTAGAAATACAAATGAATGATTAGACATCTCTTTTTATGTAACAGGTGAAATAAAACTCTAAAGCAAGAAATTGATCAGGATATTTTAGTATAGTTTTAATAAATTAAAATTTTTTTTTAACATATATGTATTTTTTTATATGTGATAAAAATAATTCTGATTGTCATGTGTGTCAATTTTGCAGATAGCTTTGCCAAAAAGCATTAACATGAAATCAATAGCTTGGAATAAAACCCATGGTTATATTGCCTGTGGAGGAGAGGGTGGTCTGCTGAAGGTGTTGAAATTAGAATCTCGTAAGAAGCAAATTTTAATTTATACTTTATGTTGGATGCATAATAATTATTTATAGACTGGAATTTCAATAAAGTAATTAAATATTTTTAATGCTGTTGAATGTATATATTTATTTGAAGAAATTCTTTTAGTAAATATTATTTTTCTGACAAAATAACCATATTGCTGATGCTTAGTGTCTTTACTGAGTGACATATCCCTTTCACTGATATTTGTAATCAGAGAAATCTTTTCTAGCAATTACATACTATATGTAATTTTCTTTTTCAAACAGCTGTTAAAAATTATTCATAATTTATGTAAATATTGTCATATTCAATCAGTGCATATTATTTTTATTTTTAAGAATTGAGGATAAGTCCTAAGATATCCGTTGAATATTAATTATGCTAACTGAATATCTTAAGAATTTATATATTTCATATCTTACAATGATAAGACACCCATGAAAAAATTTCCTATGTAATTGAATCTTTTAAATTACATAATTCAACTTTCAAGATAAAGCAAGGCTTTTTGTGAAACTGTGTGCATTGCTTGAATGAGCTTAGGATTTGTGAATAAATTAAAATAGTCACAATTTTTGTTCTATTATTTTATTTTTATCATAAGTTTTTTAAATAATTTTGTAAGTAAGGTTTAACTCAATAAACCATAATTGTATTATAAGAAGAATGTATTCTGAAGGAAGAAGAGTAATTCAATTTAGATGCACAGTATCTTTACCTCATCCAACCCGATTTGAGTTGAATTAATCTTATTTAGGAGGGTGAATTAATTTTATGCTACTTTCTTAGTGGCCATGATACAATTTGCTGTTGTCATCAGTTTCATGGAATTGATTTTTCATTGACTACATATATACTTATGTATTGTTATGAAGTAAAATTATAACTTAGAATTAATCCAGTTTTATTGAGTAATTAAATTTTCTGTTACCTTTTTGATCATAATTTTCATAATGGCAACAAAATTTTATTTATATAATAAAAGATATCATGAAAAGAATGAATTTTAATTGAAAGTTAATTTCTAATGGGTAACAGCAGTTAGTTTTTAACTAATAAAAATAAATATTCTGAATTTTACAGTTGTGAGTTGTAGTCTTTTCATTTTGTAATAGCAAAACTTGTCTGCAACCTTAATGAGAATTTCGGCAATTTTTCAGTTATTTATGTCAGAAAAAAAAGTTATTTTAGTGATATAAACACTAAATTTCCTGAAGTGATGTGATGTGTTTGCATGACATATCTGGAAAATATAATCTTTACCATATCAACCCTTAATTAAGGAAAAGATATCTGAATTATTTTATTTTGACTTCAAAAGTTATACATCTAGACATAATTATGTAATTGGTTTCAGTTTACATAGTTGAAAATAATTCTTCTAACCACATACAAATGTATTGATGTTTTTAGAAATGAAATATTTGGGCAGTATTTTTATGCTACTACTAGAATATGTGAGCAAGTTTAATTTAAGTTATAAGGAATACACACAGAAACAAATTCTGTCAGTTATTGTTTGACAATTATGTTCAGTTTTGTATAAATCAATGTATTATGTGACTTAATTTAGGTTCAATTAATTTAATCTTGGAAAAATTAATAATTAAATGTAATTTGCACAGTTTATGAAATTTAATTTCCTTTGTTACTTTTTTCATTAATCTTAAAAACAAATGATTCTAAAGAGATCTATCTTAACACTTCTTTATTTGAAGATATTGCAAATTTCGTTTTCAGTAATAACTTAAAATTTCCAGGCATATTTAAAAATGAAATAAATATTGAACTTATATTGACAACATTGTTTTTATTAAAAACTAAAACTGACATCCATAGTAGTTGCTCTTCAGTAAAATCATTTTTTAATCATCAGAACAGATTACCTTGTCTTAAAAATTGCATAAATAAATTATACAAAATGTAGAGATTTGCAGCTTCATTATAAGAGAGATTAACTATATTTAAGGTATAATTCATGGTATAAAGTTATTTGAATTATAAAACATCTGATTTAAAATGACAAGAAAAGGATAGACTGTAGAAAGAAAAATTCTCATTTCTTGTTTAACAAGTATACAAAAATTAAACTCATTTTAAATCATTAAAATGACATTTCATTTCATTTAACAATAAAAAAATTTAATGAAAAATTCTTCTAAGAATTTTACATTATAGTATTTTATTGTTTTGAAAGTATGTAATGGTAACATTTTTTAAATTCATAGTACTCATAAATTTTAAGAATATAAAAAAATACATTCAGAATTTAAATGAGGTATATTTATATAAATAATGCCAACAATATTACAATACTTGAATAGTTATTTTTTAATATACTCCATACAATTATAGTTGAAATTTAAATTTCTAATGATGAATTGAGGCTATCTCACTGGAACTTTTTCCTTATTGAATACAGAATTAAAATATTTGTTGCATAATTTTTTAATTTAACACACAGGTTGTAGTGAGATATGCCACAGTGATTATTAATTCAGTCAAAATATTTTAAGCAAGTTCCAAAACTTTTTCTAAAAGAAAAGTGTTATGCTTTTTTTTTTATTTATTTATTTTTAAATAAAATAAATAATAATTCATTTACATAACCTGCTAAAATGGCCATATCTTTAAACAACAAATGAAATTCTTTTCAAATTCATTGGTATAAAAAAAAACACAGGTTCCTAAAATTTAACAACCTTGGCAACACACCTTGAAAATTATATCAAGAATGATAGTTACTGTTGTCAAATTATGTGAGGAGCTGGATATAAAACAATATTAGTTGTAGACACAAATTTATTGTACTTAATATGCTAAAACTGATTTCAAAGCATCTAATGTATCCTAAAATAAGGTTGATAATATTTCTGTCATAAAAAGGTGGCCTTGTTGGGGTACCAAACATAATACTTTAGAAATTAATACTAAGCAAATATATATATTTGTGTATTATACAAGTAGACACACCTTTCTTGAGTATTTTCTGATTTATTAATGGAAAGAAATTATTATGAACTGTTCAAGACTTAACACTAATTATATTATTAATTATTGTATTTCTTTCAAAGTTGTGAATGCATATGCCTTTTATATTTTTTGAAGATTAAAAATAAATTGTATTTTTTAGAAACTACTCTGCTTTAAACTTATGCATTGATAATAATTATATTTAAAAGTAAAACAGAGAATTTTAAACTTAAACTATACATCATAATAAAATTATATATGATTAAAGCTATTTGCGCTAGATGAGTGACTTAAAGATTAAAAAATGCTATAAAAAGTACTTGTTTCTTAAATTGTAAATTGTTTCTTAAATCCTATCCTAATATATATTATAAACGTGAAAGTTTATGAGGATGTTTGGTCGTCTTTCACACAAAAACAACTGAATGGATTTTAATGAAACTTTACAATAATATAGCTTATAAATCAGAATAACACATAGGCTATAATTTATAAAGATATTGTGTGAAGATTTCAAAATATAACGACAATTGTCAAGAAAGTAGGAAAAAATTCCACCATTTGCAAAAAAGCCCGTGACAGCATTCATCTATCTTTTATTCCTTTTGTTTTGTCTACGCCATGCCTCAGTGCGCTCTCGCTTTTAATTTATTCCGTTCATCAGTGTAATCACTATTTTTTTTATTTCATAATAAAACTAGATTTCGAAGGGAGAGGTGGTGGTAAGATTTTAACATAAAATAAATACAACAAAAATTAATATTAATGTATTACACTTCCCCTGATATAAATTATTTACGCTATTTTAAGCGTTCATTACACAAAATTTGTAACAATGGCAGTGGAAGAAAAAACTATGAAATTAAAATAAAATATCAAAATCTTTTTATCAGTTAGTTTATTTATTTCTTTTTGAATGTTTTTTTCAGTATATGTAAATATATATCTACACTTTCCCCCATACTGTTTTTTTATAACTTAAGATATATATATATATATATGTTTATTCAAGCATTATAAAAAAGCAATTGTTTCAATAGTTATCTATAAATTTTTCTTTTATTTATTACTTATAGAAAATGGATTTTAATTTGTATATATATATATGTTTTTTAAAAGAATTATTTCTATTGTTTCATTACTAAATTAATTATTTGTTAATTAAAAAGTACATTGTCTATTATTTTGGATAAAAATATATTTTAGAGTCATTTCTAAGCTAACTATATGTAACGATTGATTGATTCATGAAAATCTCTTAAATTTATTATATTATTTTAGTTTCTTAGAAACTAACTATTATTAAAAAAATGATGAAAGTTTTTTGTGTGTTGTACTCTTAGCACATTAGGATCGTTTTATTTTTATTGCTTCACATTAATAATTTTTTAACTAATGCAATATTGTTTTTTAAAAGTCATACATCGAAATTTGAAGCTATATCTTATCTGGGAGGGGAAGAGGGAACAAAAATTTTACACTAAAAAAAACCCCGTGTTATGCCAGGCTAGGGAGAGGAGGAAAAACCTGTCTTAAATCGAAAATATGTGGAACAAATTTCGAAAAAGGGAAATTTAATGAAATAATTTTAGAAATCACTCACATTGCGCCCGTACAAACACACACATACATAATTGCTGGCGTCATGAGGGAAAGAGAAAGCCTGTGCAAAGCCGGGCCATGCAGCTAGTATATATATATATATATATATATATATGTATACCTATGATTTTGAAGATTTATTTAATTCCATTGATATATAAGACATGTTTAAGATTCTTAAAGTAGCATATAGCAAATACTTTTTAAATAGGATATTAAAATATGATAAATATATTTCTATTATAGAATTAGTATTAAAAGAAAGTTATGTTTTCCATAATAACGCTTATTATCAGCAAATTAAAGGTTTACCTCAAGAGGGACCAGCTAGCAACTGCTTAGCAAATATCTACTTGCAATTTTATGAAAATGAAAGTATTAGTTATGAATCTTGTTACTTTTTTAGATACATAGATGACTTAATTATATTTAGTAATATAGTAGACTTTGTTCCTAACCTTAATTATTATCCCCACTATTTAAAATTAGTAAAAACTAATTATAATAATGAGTCAGCTAACTTTTTGGACCTTCAATTAAAGGTTAAGAATAATTTGCTATTAAGTAATATTTTTGATAAAAGAGACTCATTTGATTTTAACATTATAAGAATGCCTTTTTGGGGTAGTAACCTACACCTATCAATATTTAGAAATATTATCTTAAATTTTATAAAAAGAAACAATGATTTAGTTACTGATAACATTTTAAAACAAAGTAATTTTGTGAATTTTTGCAATAATTGTTTAGAATACAATTATCCAAATAAATTTATTTATAGATATATTTCTATTTCTAATTAAATATATTTTTATCTTAGTTCATTATTTTATTTAAAATTCCTTTTATTTAGTTTATTTTAAAAAAAATATTTAAAAAAACCAAAAAAATTATTTGCGCTTATTTTAATTGCAATATATCGATTAGTATATAATCATCCAAGTTTATTTACTTTGTAATATATTTCTATTTGATTTTATCTATTCTTAACTTTGTTCACTATCGTTTTTAAAACTTCCTTTATTTAGTTTATTTTTAAAAAATTCGTAGTTGTTTGTTTATTTGCAAAATAAATATCCAGGTGGCGCCATGATTTTTCCTTCTCGAATAGTCGATTCATTTCTTGTAAGCCATTTCGCGTTGGGTGTTTACTGTGGAAGGTTGAATTTTCGATCTCCAGTAATTATTTTACACGTGAGTTTTTTTAAATTTTTTTTTAAATATTATTATTCCTCTCCTTGAGACATTTATTATTGTTCTCTTTTCTTAGTTTCATTGTAATATATTATCAGGTTTTTCTTCCACGTGTTGTATTAGGCTTAACTTTTCAACTTGGTTTTTTCCCCCCTATTATGTCGAAAGTTTCTACTGTACGGGGAAGGTTGGATCCATAAAGCCTTTCTAACCCTAATTCGCTGGCCTAATTCAGCGACAGCTTTAGAAATCATAATAGGTCTCCAGTTAAGTCCAAAGACTTTTTTGTATCTACATTTGTTGTGTCTGGTGAATTCCAATTTCTTCCTGCTTTAGCACTGTAGGTTTTAGTACTTCTTCACTTTTATTTTATATTACTATGTATATATATATAGCACAGAGGCTTTTCAGGAAATAGTTTTTTATTCATTCATCAATACAGCTTTCAACATCTTCACTGCTAGGCAAATCAATGCCAACTAGGCCAATTTTTAATTGGATTGTGTATTTATTTCAATAACTGCTAAATCATCATTTTTTAGTTTAGGTTTCAAATGGAGAGTAAAGCGTGGGAACCAATGGTTGAATGGTCTTGCATATTATTTCTTATTTTACAACTATATGCTGAATATTAAATATTATTGAGTGGAAAAAATTATCTTACTCAACTATAGTTAAATTCATTTCAGTTATGTATGTTTCAGTGATTCAAATGTGTGAATAATATATTTAGAAAATAACATTTTTTGTAATATTAGCCTGTTCCAGTCATTACTTATGTTTAAAACCATTTTTGAAAAGTTTAAAATGTATGTATGAGACAAACTGATAAAAAAAATATAACCTTTTCATATTAAATCATAATAGGTAGAGAAATTACAGCCAGTGTTGTCAATTCATCTAGTCTATCTACAAATCAGAGTTTAGAAGGTCATACAGGTAAGCATAATCATATTTTTTAATCAAAATACTCACCTGGAACTATTTTTATTTTATTTATTTATTGTTTTTGTTTCATCAGCTTTCTGTCTAAAGCTAAATTGATTATAAAGTTATAAAACAGTGTAAAATTTATACATTGTTTTTTTTTTAAATAGTAACCTAATTTATAAGACTTTTCAAAAATAACGTTTTCACTTTACAATGATCGAATATTACCTTAAAATTTTGTGAAAGTATGCATTTTACCTCTCTACATTTTATTAAGAAATCAATGCAATTAATACAAACACATTGTCTGACAAATGAAATTAATGTACATTATTTTGATGCATGTTGTAGATTAAAAAACTTTCTATGTACCTATTTTTTAATAATTACCCCTATATTCTGGTAATGCTTGCATGAATTGATATTACATGTGTTTATCTGCATTTGACTGTTTAAAAAAAAATTCCTATAGTTTTAAGATTATTGAAAATCTGTACATTTTTTTTTTCATGTGGCATTATAAATAAACATAAGAACTTATGTGTAAATTTGAGGAATAACTTATGTGCAAGAATATTTTTGAATGAATGTAAAATAATACCCAAATAAAAATTACCTTTTTTCAAAAATTACTGGTGCTTTAGAATATTTTTTATTCTGTTCTGAGGATATTTTCATAATAAAATTAATATAAATATCGATTTTAGTAATTGTTAATGATATTTAGGTTCATTTCTTCTGTGTATAATTTAGCAGCCAATAAAGTTAATAATTAACCAAA
>BMAV01025481.1:201421-263935 GCA_019973955.1 Trichonephila inaurata madagascariensis
AAATAACCATTTAGATAATGCCCATGGAAACTTTGATAATGTAGCTATAATTTTGAAAAAATCGTTTTATGTTGAGAACTGTGTGACTAGTTTTGAGATCGAAGAACCATTGCAAAAATGTATTGTTGAATCTAAAATATTATTATCTTCAGCACTTTTTAATTTAAGAGGCTGGCAGTCAAACGTATTATTAAATCCTGAAAAATTTTCAGAGTTGGAAAGCCAGCCTGATTGATAACTTTGAGACTATAGTTTTAGGATTAATTTGGAACCTCAAAGATGATTACTTATCATGTAATATTAACTGTCAGAAAAATGAAGGTAAGCCTATAAAACTAAAAGGTCATTGTTATCCATAGCTAATCATATTTTTGATCCGATTGGTTTTACGGCACCTGTGACTTTAAAACCAAAATTAATTTTACAAGAAATTTGGAAATTTGCGTACTCCACTGAGGGTGAAAGGGGATATCGAAGATGTTTCTAGTGAACTGGGCAATGGGAGTTAAAGGTTGCACTTTTTGGATGAAACGCCCAGAATTCTATTGCTCACGGTGAGTTAGGCACCTAATAAAACCAGTTCAAGATTTATAACCTCCATAAAATATTTAAAAATAGGGAGAAAAAAAATTTTAATCGCAAGAAAAGTTCGTTATTTAGAAAATGCACTTAACTATTGGGAGTTTTTTTTACAAAGAAAATCATGAAATGTTCTTGGCTCGGGGAAAAAGTTCTCTAAATAGAAAAATTCGCAATATAGAGGTTCGTAATATGGAGGTTCGTCTGTATATCAGTTTTTCGGGAGGCAATATAATATGACGAAAAACATGTTTGTGACGTTAATTTTGGACATGAGTGGATATTATCTATCATTGTTTTCATAAACATGATTTTTTGCTTTATTTTTCTGTCAATATGCGTACATTGTTTTAATGTTTTGATTTATTAATCCTATATATATACGTTTTCCCTCTCTATTTTTAGATTCTCTACATACTTCGATTTGCTGGGAATATTTGTGGACTTTCTTGGGAAGGCAATGGCCAAAGAATTGCTCTTGCTGTTGATTGTTACATATTCTTTGCAACCATCCGTCCATATTACAAAGTTTGTGTTTATTTGTGATTGGTCCATCTTAATTGTTTTCATATTTGTATATAAATTCTTTTCTCTTAGTTTTTTTTTTTTTTTTTTTTGTATCTGATACATTTTTACTTAGTTGTAATTTTTTTTTTAAAAGATTTTTTTATATGTTAATTAATTTTCTTATCTGTATTATGCAAGTAAAACACATCATGTGCTATAAAGTTCTTATTTTTCCAGTGGTGCTATTTTTCTAATACATTAGCTTATGCTTTCAACAAATCGCAAGATCGAAAGGAGAGTACCATAATGTTTTGGAATTCAAACACTAAAGAAGTAATTGCATTTTAAATGTTACCTATATAGTTAGAGGTAATATAAACATTATGTAAACATTGTTGCTTTTATATTTGTGTTCTCTTCATCTTCCAGAAACACATAAAACTTGTGAAGAATCTGTTTTCCTTGACTTCTTGTGGAGATTTTTGTTGTATAGCTACTAAAAGTGATGATATTTCAAATGAGGTATTTCTTTTTTTATTTGTATTATTGCTTAGAAATTAATAATAAGCAATATATTAAGCTTATAATTAAAACTTAAGCCTCATTTTAACCAAGGCATACTCTTCTGGGGCTTGACTTTTGTAAAATAAGCCCGAGATTCTCAGCTCTAAAGTACCAGAATAATATTTCCCTTTCCCCATAAATTGTGACTGCCTGTGGTTATTCCACCCTTCTCTTTTTCCTTTCTTGTAACTAAGAAGTTTTATCTAGATCACGTATAAATTTTTCTTAAAATGACATGTGTTCATGCAGCTTGACCAAGTATGGGCATTACTCCAATAAATCCTGTTGAAACATAAAAATACAAATATCAAAAGATGTGATCAGCTGAAGCTTGAGGAATTTTCTTCTTGAATATCATGATTGCCTTAATTTGAAAATATTTTAATTCCTTGCTGCTTTCTATTTGCAGAATGAATCACGTGATGTATCATAGCCTACTGGTTATGGTAATGAGTTTTTGACGGGCGTGTTACGAGTTCGAGCCTAGTGTCATTGAATACACAACGGGTAGATCGGGCCAATGCATGTTAAATTTATCGAGGTTCAATATCCTCCCTATGGTGTAATGTAGTAGTTTGGAGAGGAAGGTGCTAACTCTGATTTTGTCTTTGTCATTTCACCGAGGTCCCAAAATTAAGTGGTCTGTTGCCAAAAACCGTCGTGTTTCATATTGGGTGACGTTAATTTTACTCTCACTTACGTGATGTATGATGAACAAGTTTTTGATGAATTGTTAAAAAACTCCACTGACTCAAGCCCTCATCTTTAATGGGAATCTGACCATGAAAAAATTATCTTGTCTCTTCTGCCCTTCATACTTTTGTTTTTGTAAAAATGAGGATTTAATGAAGCAAAATATCGCTAAATTCCAAATGTATGTGACTTTTTAATGTTTTAAAATAATGATCGAAAGTTATTTTAATAAGTATGATTGGACATTATTTATCCTCTTATTTATGTTGAATTTCTGGTTTCAGCGACAACCTAAATCTTAAATCTCTGAAAAGCTAATGAAACATGAACCACACAAAGATGTGTTGCCTATGTCTGAATTCAGTAGGTGTCACGGTATATATGGAGTTACAACTTTAATCAGGAGTATCACATCTGTGAGCATGAAGAACATGATTTGACAGAAAAATCATTTAAATTCTTGCTTACAGATACTTTTGTTGTAAAGATTCTCTGTTTGTTTTAAAGCTGTGTTAAACATAGTAAATCCACATGAAAAGAAATTTTTTTTGGCCTTGCTGCCCTTTTTTATTGAAGGTATAATGGCATTGGAAATTTCTCTCGAATTCATTTCTATACGTCAAAGTTCATTTATATGCTGTGGCTCATTTTTCACCTAATGTGGAATCTTAAGTTATTATTTAATGGTACTAAGTTTGTTTTAAAGTTTTCTAAAGCTGATGATAAACATTTTGTATTATGATATTATAGTGTGAAAGAATTTAAGCACTATTCTAACTTGGAGTAATTGAATGGTGGAAATATTAATTATAATTTTTTTTTATAAATGTAATTTAAAATTTTAAGGAAACAGCTGTGAGTGAGCAACAAACTGGTGACTCAATTTTCACATCAACATATTGAGTTTGATATATAAAAATAACAAAATTTCACTTAGAACTGAAAAGAGCAATAATTAGAAGCAATAAGTATGAGTGAGAAAAGTCCTCCTTTTTTTGAAAAAAATACAAACAACAACCAGAAAGAAGAAACTAAATTTAATTAGCTTGTTGCTCAGTCAGATTCGAAAGCTATTGGAAAGGTATGTTGAATATAATTCAAAGGGGGGATGATGATAAATATACTACTGCAAAGAATGGGTTTGTAAGTATGTTTCAGGAAAATGAAGAAAAAACTATTTCAAGATTGTTTACTGAAATCTTGTTGGATGACAGGAAACCTAGTCAGCTTTTGAGAAAAACGAAATCTCTTGTGAATTGGAATTAATATTACTGAAAAAAGTTTTAATTATAGCTAGATAAATCGCCAGACTCGATAGAAAAAATATTTTTGCAGTCAGAAAAACTTTGTCTATTATTGAAAATTAGTTTCTTGAAATGAATTCTTTGCCAGAAATTTATACTGTAATGAAAAATATCCTTGTTGAAATTTTTATTTTTGGACCTGAGGACTAAATGTCGACTGGAGAAATTATATAAATGAATTTAAGATATTTTAAGCAAGCTTGAAATAGAAGCCCAATCTCATAAGCAGTGTTATTTGGACTAGAGTTTTTTTGTTTTTTTTTCGTACCTGGATGACTTTCTAGTAGCATTTGACAGTGAAGAACATAAAATTCATTTGAAGCTAATAATTCTTCACTTACAAAAATGTTTTATTGCGGGATATATTAAAAATTATAAATTCTCATGAAAATTTTTGATTTTGTTGGTTTTGCAGTTCTTTTTTAATGAACATATAATATCTTTTTTTATTTCAGTTTTCTCTTGTTGTTTGCAATGCCATTGGTTCACCTATTGATTCTTGTAACATCGGTATAGAGCCTTATCAACTTTGTATGAATTCATCTGATGTTTTTGCAGCTGCACAAAATAGCTTTTGCAAATTCCATTTTCATTCACCAAAGAGCAAATCGTTAATGCAGTTTACAAGTGAGAAACCAGGCTTATCAGAGGAGAGGTAAAGTATATCAATAATTACTATAGAAAAAACTTAACTTATTTCATATAATTTAATCACAAGCTTTTAATCTCTGAAGTATAATTTTGATATGACAGTACCTGCATACCCCTGTAATCCCTCTAAATATGCACTTCATCTTCGTCAAATCTATGAACTTTTTTTTGCTAGTGAAATGTATGTCTATGAAAAGTAAATGTTGTATGTGTAGGTTGCTACAAATATTAAAGTTATCATTAGTATGCTAGCTCAACAATAGGTTTTTACTTATTATTAATTTATGTAAAACATTGAAATAACTTATCGAAAATTTCCCTACAAATATATTTCAACCATTTTTAATGCTAATAATTTTAAGTGTTGATGTAACCTTATTTTTTTTTGAAATTGGGAATATGAAACTATAAACATAAAAAAAAAAAGAACAGAATCACATTTTCCCACTCTAATGCTTTATTTATTTGCTTATTTTTGTTATATGGGATTTCTTAAGAGTATTAACTTACTGGAAATCTGAGGTACCTTGTGTTGTAAAAATTAATTGCAACTGTAGCTTTTTTTTATTAAAAAAAATCACTTTTATTATACAATGGTTTCATTTCCTGAAATATTTCATTATTCTGATATACTTCTCTAATGGTGCTGTGCATTGGTATTTAACCTTTGCAGACCTAGTACATTCCCCAGGACCGGGTATCACTTTTTAGTGCAGCACCATATAGGCGATACCAATTACTGCAAGTAATTTTGATGCCCAGTTCTCTCCAGAGGGAGACATTTGAGCTTTGGTGATGCGAAACTGTTCTTAGGATTTTAATTTTGTCGAGAGCACCCAAGCTTAACAGTCACTCAAGGAATTTTTTTCATGCCGTATAATCATACGACAGTCCGCTGTCGATTTTCTGAATCTTCAAATTCCACCAACTTGGGCCGAGGTCGAACCCGCAAACTTGAGTGCAGAAGGCCAGCGACAAACTAACCATGTCACCCAGCCCTCATTATTCTGATATTAAGTGTTCTTAAAATGTGAAAAGTTTTTGTATTATACTTATACAATCTTATTGGATTCAAACTCATGATATTTTTTTGTTTTTTAAACTTATTTTCAAATAAGATAAAAGTTTTTAAAACATTTAACTGTTTATGGCAATTTTAAAGCATCTGATTTTGTTTTTATATCTCTTTATTGTCATCTACACTAATAAAATTCGTAGGTAAACAAACGTATCTATCTTTGTATGTACATCTATTTTCTCACAAACCGCACGACGCAGAAACTCGCCCGAATCGGGAATGATCCGATGAATCCGTTTTTACCATTTATATTCCGATATTGCAATTAATTAAAAACCTTAAAACGCATAATTGGTTTACTCCTGTTGGCTTTTTATTCCGCCGAGCGTCATTACCATTTCAGTGGAGTGAAGTTCCAACTTTTCCCCACGTTTTTAAAAAAGCCATCCAATTCTTGCTGTCAAACCCAGACAAAAAATAATTACAGAATCGGAAAGATCGATTTTTTCGCCACGATACGGTATAATTTTTTTTTTTTACAAAATAATATTTTCTATTTTTTACGATTTTTTCTAAAATGAGTCAAAATCGATACTTTTTATGAAAATAATTTCTAAATCGTTCCGTTTAAATTTCCTTTAAAATTAAATACCAAAAACTTTTTTTTTACTCTTTTTCAAAAAATATTCGCAATTTTAATTCAACATCTAATAAACATGTTAAATTTTGTAATTTTAAAAATTTCTACTTGAAATCACAGATTTCATTTGTTTTGTATTCATTCTTTTTTACATTTCAGTTAAATAAGCATAACTTCCATAGAAAAAATAAAAGCAATGTTCATGTAATATATTTCCTTTTATTTAAGGCCGACGTCCGCATTTTCAAAAACTACCTTTATCCAACAGATGGCGTTGTTTGCAACTCGGATGACGTCAAAGCGATAAGGCGTGTAAAAAGATAACCCGTCGTTACTATAGCAACGGGGTGTGGTTAAGAAATGATTGACAGATATAGTCGGTTTCAGAACGCATGCGCAGTTGCAGTAAAATAAACGAACTGTTCAACTTTTAGAATTGCCAAGGAAATGGGTGCGGAGTCTTTGTTTTTTGTTTATATCCGTGGAAATATTTGTGATATCCACAAATGAATGAACAAGTACGTTTACATTTTCTTGGATATCATAAACATTGCCCATAGGGTTAAGAATAAAGATGGAATATTTGTCTTAGTGTATTTAATTCATTTTATTTTTTGTTTCATAGGTATTTAATAAATTTCTTTCTGCTCATATCTTAAATAAAAATTTTATTTGAAATTGTCATGTAAGAATACTCATCATAGGAAATAATCATTTTCAATTTGAGTCTTTCACAAGAAAATGTTACTTTTCTAAGAAAATAACCTAGAGCAATTTTTTCAAATAGTTTATATAATTCTGTTTTCAAACACATCTATTTCTTGTTTTACAAATTAATGTTATTATTTCCGATACGCCTGAAAATATGACAAAAATTTCACTAAATTACAGTCGTCACCAAGCCTGAAAAAAAGTTCGTTACTTTGAAAATTTCTTGAAATGATTTATCTTCCAATATAGTTTAAAAACCACTTAAAACAAATTTTAAATTCACATAATTATACATTATTATAAAATTAATTGTTCACACACCTTTTTTTGTAAGTTAATATCTATTTATTTTACTTATCTTACCTATCAAGAAGAATTCGGCTAGGAAAACAGGGAAAAAAACAACTTTGTCAAGAAATACTCAGTATATATATATTTCCAACTTTAAAAAATTACTTTTGTATTATGATTAACGAAAATTTTAATAATATTTTCCAATTTTAAGCCTACAAGTAATTTTAAACATGCATATTTTATGACCAGTAATTTTAAGAAAGCGTGTCCTTCAAATTAACAACTGGTTAAGTCTATTAATTTTGTTTTGAGTTTTTTCGTTTTTTTTTTTAAATGTTTTCTCTCATTCCGCGCATCTTTGCAGTGCACGAAATACCTCATCAGGCGTTTTTTTTTTCTTCACACAATTCAAGTCTAATGGTGAGAGAAAAAAAATCGAATCCCAAGAGAGAAAGTTCGATAAATGGAAAATGCACTTAGCTATTTGGAGGTTATTTGACGAAGAAAACCATAAAATGTTCTTGGTTCTAGGAAAAAGTTCGCGAAATAGAGAAATTCGCAAGATAGAGGTTCGCAAAATGGAGGGCCGACTATATTATATTCATCGAATTAATTTCCAAACTAAGCTTCCTTTTTATTACACTTCTTTAAATTGGTATAGAATTGAAAACCTGTTTCCTTGTTGAACTTTAATAAATGTTCTTATAGATAATCCGAGAAAAATCATGAATATTGTTAAATTTGGAAACCTGGAAGAAATATGAACATTTTTAAAATATAAACTTAAATGTTTTAAAAAACTAGCTAGAGTTCTCAGATCTAAATTTATATAAAACTTTTATAGAACAGATATATATAAGTATCTTCAAAAAATTTCAATATTATCTTGAACAGAAAAAAATATTTATTGAATAGAAAACCCTTTCATATCTTCCAAAATGAGAAAATCTGAGAAAAACACATAAAATTTGTAAAGGCATAAAACAGAAACTAATAATGTCTGTAAATCTCTAATTTTTAATGCGTTTTTTTCCAACTGAAGAAGGTTGTAAAATAGCTTGTAATTTTCTATGAGACAAAAATCGTTTTAACCTATAATTATATCAAATAGGAGCTAATCTCTGACTGCAATGTAATGGTATTAATAATAAATCATTATTATTGTTGTTACTAATATCAATAACTGTATGAATCAAAACTTGAATTTTACTTTACATATGCAGCATAGAATAAGTCTAATTGCCATACATCACTTTGACACTATTAGTACTGCAATTCATGGTTAGCTGTTCTGTGATAAAGGTTTAATTTTTTTATAAGAATGTAATTATCTTTTTATGGATCATGTCTAAGAAAAAGGAATATTATTGAATATTAAATCATATTTTAGAAAATTATTTTGTATTTTAAAAAATAAAATAATTACTGTAATTATATAAATATTTATATTATACATTATAAATGTAAGTATTAATAAATAATACTCTTTTAAAAATATGTTATAATAAATATTAAATGATGTTTCATATAAAAATTAGTTACAATAATTTTTATAATATGATGTACAATATATTATAAGTAAAATATTATATGTGATATTGCTACTTCTTAAGCAAATTGTATTTCGCAATTAATTGCTAAATGAACATTTTTAATCAATTTTATTATTTCAATACCTAAGAAGGAAATTATTGTTAAAATAATGAACATATGTTATAGTTTTGTATAATATACTTTTTTTTGTCAGATACATGTTTAAATAATTTACTAAACACAGTGGAATGAAAAACTATAAAATTAAAATAAAATATCCAAAAAAAAATGTTTTTATCAGATAGTTTTTTTTTTTTTTTTGAATGTTTTTTTCTGTAAATGTAAATATATATCTAGGCTTTCCCCTATACTGTTTTTTTTTATAACTTACATATATATGTTAAATCAAACAATAAAATGTTCAGAAAAAAGCAGTTGTTTCAATAGCTATCTGTAAATTTTTCTTTTATTTATTACTTAAAGAAAATGGATTCTAATCAATATATATATATATATATATAATAAGTGTGTGTGTGTTTTTAAAGGATTCTTAGAAACTAACTATTATTAAAACATGATGAAAGTTGTTTTATTTACTCTTAGCATCAGAATCGTATTCTTTTTATTGCTTCACATTAATAATTTTTTAACTAATGTAATATTGTTTTTTATAAGTCATACATTGAAATTTCAAGCTATATCTTATCTGTGAGGATGGAAGAGGGAAAAATAATTTTACACTAAAGAAAAACCGTGTTATGCCGATCTATAGAGAGGGAAAACAATCGAAAATAAGTGGAACAAATTTCGAAAAAGGGAAATTTAATGACATAATTTTAGAAATCACTCACATTGCACATGTACAAACTCACACACAGAAATGCTGGTGTCATGAGGGAAAGAGAAATCCCATGCAACACTGCGCCATTCAACTAGTATGCATCATAAAGTTAAAAGAAAAGACTTTATAATATATTAAAGTTAAATTCTGAATTTAAGTATGTGAAATATTAATGTTTTTTTGCTGATCTAATCAACACTCCCAAGTATTGAGAACAAATAATTAATATGTTTTTCTTTTTATTAAGATATATGTGTGTAATCTCTAGAGAAAAACTTTTTTACTCCCCTTAATTATCTTGTTCTAGCTTAAAATTGTTAAAAAATATTTTTGAACATTATGAATGTATACCTATGATTATATTTTCTAATTTATTAATACTTCCCATTCTCCAACTGTATTTTTGAGCTAACAAATATTTAGCAGTGTCATTTGAATTTGATTATTGCCCTTCACTTCAGTGTTTTAATCTAAAATTTTATTATATTTTAAATTAAAATCATAATATTATAGAATTTTTTTTAATTGTGTGTTGAAATATATATAGCAATAAGTTTTAATTTTTCATTGTGAAAATGAAATTTTTTTTTACCCCATCTTACTACTATTTTTAGATTCATAATTGTTCTTTATGTTTTAATTGATCATTTATTGTCTCTTTAATTCACATTTTCAGCATAGTGCAGATCTACAAATGATAATAATTTTAATTTTGTGTTTTTTTTAAAGTTCTAAATCTTTTCAGTGTGGAGTTTCTTTTTATACATAAAATTTGTCATATGTTTGTAATTGTGGTGTTAACATTCGATGTGACGTTTTTCTGTGTAAAATTATATTTTCAGATCTAAATGTTAAAAACTTAATCCTTTCATGAATTCGTTTGACTCAAACTTTTGTGAAGACATTTTATGTAAAGCTTTTTCTACAAAAATATATTTTTGGAGTAATTTTCAATTAAGTAATATTTGTGGTGCTCTGTTTTTGTTATTAGGTGCATTGTTTACGATTTTTCAGATGCATCAAAAAATTATAGTGATGATTACAAAAATGTAAGCCATTTTTATTTTATTTCTTTATAATAAAAACGTTTATGTATATATTCTTTGAGAATAGTTTTAAGTATTATAGTTTTCATCGTATTTAAAGTATGTGACTATCTTTGGAGCAATTTTTGTGAAATATATAAATTTTAAACTAAATAAACACTTTTTTATTTGAAATGGGGCATAAAACTGGGAATTTTGAGTGAAGTTTTAATGAAAAATTACAGTTACAGCAAACCTTGTATTTTAAATTCTTATTAATATATTCAAGTAATATTTGTACTATACATAAATAACATCATTATCTGTGATTAGAGCTATGAAATTTGTAATACTTTTGAAAGTTTTTGAAATATGTTAATTTTGTTTATGCAAGAACCCAATTTTTTTTTAAAAAAAACTAATGTTATTTTCTCAAAAAGTGCAATAAAATGCATAAATATATATACAGAGATTAGGTTATAGTCTATAATACAGATAAAATTAAATTAAACATTTTCTGAAAATTTCAGTTCAATATCTTAAAAAGAAATCCTGTTATGAAGCAAGGTTCCATGAAGCAAAAAATTGGAAAACATAGTTTCTCAAAAAATGCATTTAAAGATTTTAATACAATATGAAAAATTTTCTACTAATTATACATTTTTTTTAAACTCACCATACTTATAACTCAAATGGTGTTTGGCTTCGTGTTTAACTAATTTAGACTTTTTTTGTTTACCCCTTTTGCTGTTTTCTGGAGAGTTTTATAGACTATAACAACTGTCGTTTTTTAGTGATATTTTGATGAAAAATTGCAGTTACGATCTCTGAAAATTTTAATTCAATATCTTAAAAATATTTTGTGTAGGGATCTACTTCTGGTTTTCTAAACTCTATTTCCAGCTGACTAATTATGCTATAACTTTGCTTCTATATATCTTAGGAACAAAAATAGAGTACGTTTGGAATCTTAAATGCATTAGCTATAAAATAAAAACATAAAAGAAATTTCGAAAATTTTCACCAAAACAGCTAATTTTGGGTAGTGACATTAGTATACCAGGTTATTCTTAAATTAATAAAATATAAGCATTTGATATAAAAAGTGAAATTTTTATTTATCAAACTTGTTTCTTTGTACATGGCGAGTACTTATTGAGAGAGTGAGAGTATCAACAAATGTAACACTATGTATTCAATGTAAAAGATTTCTGATATAGTGCAACATTTTTGTAAAACATTTAAATAGTTATCAATTTAAATATTGATAAAATAAAATATCTTAATAAATTTTGAAATTCATATATCATTATGCTTGTGTTTGGAAGTCTGACAATCCTGTTTTTAGTAGCATTTATTTATTTTAGAATGTCCGTTACTTATGTTAAAAAAATGAAATGTAGTTTTGCTAACATTTCTTAGGAAAGGGATATTTTATTTCATTTCACTGATAGTTATAAAATGTGATTTTTCTGTTGTCTTTATAGATAAATACAAAGCCCTTATGTTGTATGACTTGCAGTGATGTACTTTTGGTTGTAGTAAGTAACAATTTTTATTTCAATGTGAATTTATATATCATATATCAATCTCCTTTTGAATTAAATTTTTATTTGGAGATTTTGTAATAATTGTGTAATTTTCTTTTCATTTAAAGAGTAAAAGTATTGTCAATTCAAGTATTTATTTATTAGAAAAGAAAAATTAGAAGATCAAAAGAATTAGTATTTTATTTATTTATTTCTTTTGCAGAAAATTAAATTGCTTAAAATTTCAGGAAATTTTAAAAAAGCGTCTCCTTGTTAATGTATATTTTCACTTTAAGTACCTCATTTGTTTCCATTTCAGTATCTCAGTTGTAAGATCTTGTATAAAATTTGGTAGGTTGATTATTGAAAGTTGTTCATTTTTCTTGTATGGAATATCTTGCAGTGAAGGAAAGCTGATTATTTCTTTTTTTTTTTTTTGGCATCAAGTATTTCTGCACAAAAGCTACTAATGTTTCGTCAATCTAATAAAAATGCACTAGACCTCTATCAGAAAAATCTTTTGCTTTGAAATTATGCTTGTTACTGAAATTATATATTTTGGAAAAATATCCTGCTTATTTTTTTTTTTTTCAATAGGGGGATATTATTGGATGCTTTTTTCTGTATACTTTGCCTAAAGTTAACTTGTGTTACATAATTCAAAATTCTCAAATTGGTATGCCTTCCAAAATAACTGTGAATTGCACATCTGAGTAAGTACATACAGTTTTTCAGTAGAATACTTTACATATTTTCATTGTTTTTATTGCTATGCCATGTAGTAAATTTCTCTGTATGCATTTTTTTAACCAAAATCGAAGTTTGATTTATTTAAAACTATATTGTGCAAATTAAATTACAATATTTTTCTACATCTTTATATAATCATAAACCCAAATTAATACCTTCTATATCGTAATAAATATTTAAATGTCATGTGATTTAAGTGCAGCTCTTTTCTAATTCTTTTCTCTAGATGTTTTGCTATCAGACAATTCTTTTTATGTAAAGGGTTCTTTATTTTCTAAATTTTCACCATTTAAATCTAATTTGAGGTTATGCAAGATTTTGTTATGCCTTGGACTTAGCTCGTCTGCCTATCGGTTATTATTCTCTGAAAATGAAACACCGTTTCTAGTAAACGTCTTTTATAGGGTATCCAAATAGGATATCTTATTTATTTTGAGCACATTCTCTTAATTTTTAAGGCAGTTTATTTATTCTTATTGGGGTTTTAAAAAATGTTTTGCTAAAATCCTTTAAAAAACATATGTGCTCATACAAAGTTTTTTTTATTTTTTATTCACTGAATTGAGATTTTCTTTTCTCATACTTGGGTTTTTTTTTTTTTTTTTTAATGTTAAATTATACAGCCTGTTAACATTATTAATTTTTTTGCCTCTTTATATATGAGTAGCTTTAATTTCTTAACTTATTTGAATTTTTGCCTTTTCCATTTTATTTCATTATTTATTTATTTCACGAACTCTTCTTTCAACAAATCATAATTGCAAATAGATTTTCTCGATTAGGAAAAGAATAACGGTGGCGAATCCAAAGTTTGTATTTTTACATAACACTTTGGGATTACGTCTCTAATAGCTTTGGGTATCTAGTAGCTGAAATGTGTTAGAAAGTGAATTCGTTTAAATGAAGGTATTCTCTCTCTATGATACATTTTATATGAAATATTTAACTTGCATTTATGATTGCATGGAATTATTTGCATCTCTTTCATACAAAGAGTGAATTTCAAGTGACATTGAACTTTTTATGTTTTATTATTGTTGTTTTATTTAAAGTTTGTAAATATTCTGTTTTTCTTTTCAGAATTTTAGCATGCATCAATATCTATGGAGAGATATCATTTCACTCAATTTCAGATGTTAATACATTAATTTTGAAAAAGAACCCAAACATTTTGTCCAATCATTCATCTATGAAAGGATCCAAACAATCTGGATCAGAATTTGAAACACAATTTTTTAAAGTTAAAGAATCTGATCTTTCTATGGAACCAAATGGATTGTTAGATAAAAAAGATGGTGATGAAAATAGCAATTTCTCTCGAACCAGTTTTATTGGTAGTCATCAAGTCAAATGGAGCAATAGAAAAGAACTTTCAGATTCCTTAAAATCATCAATTGGAGAAAAAGTTGATACGAGTTCTAAAATGATTAGTGATCATCACAATAAAAGTGGCAGAAGTAAATTGATTGAGAGAGAGAGTTTTAGAACTAAGAACTTGTCACCTGTAGTTTCAAAGCCATTAGAATTTGATCGAAAATGTGCTTGGGATATTCAGTTTGCTTCAGTAAGTCTCAAAAAAAAAAAAAAATCATACTTTGCTAATAATATATTTTGTATTTATAAACTTAAACATCTTTTTATTTAAATGTAGGATATGTAAAAGTAATGCTTCACGTATTTTCTTGAATTAAACGTACAAGTTGAATACATTTGTGAAATAGTGTGGGGGGTAGTTAATATATGTTTTTTAAACTTTGCTGTCATTAAAACTGCTTACAGTCTTAAGTATTTTTAAAATGCAGCTTTTAAACTGATAATGCATAAAGTTTGAAGTTAAATTATTCAATTTTTTTCCCATTTTGTTCATGCATTAAAATTCTGTCACAAATTGTATGTGATCACAGTTTGCTTTAGCTTTTCTGTTTCAAAACATTAAAGTTTTTCATTCATATATATTTTATTTTTTTACAGATGAAATATTGTTTTTTACATAATTTGCTGTATCTAATTTTATATTATTTTTAAATAATTAGATCTTCCATTGTCAGTAATTTTTAAAAATATATATATATTATGTAATATTAAATTCTTATTTTTTTTATTGTAGATTCATTCCTTGAAAAACTTTAAAAAATGGGTAAAAAATATGATTTTTATTTTAAAGAGAAGAAAGGTGCATTCTGCATTATCTGAAAAGTTGTTAATTTGAAAAACCATGTAAAAAATGATGGAAAAGCAACTGAATCAGTTTATATTTATATATATATGTGAATCTACAGTTGATTTTTCAACATTTTTATGTATTTATTCATTTAGCTTTTTATACCTATGCATTTTATCATTTACATTATATTCATACATACTTCCTCAAGAAAAGACTTAATTAAAAATATTACAAATATTAACTATTCATTGATACTAAATGCATTTGTTTACGATAAGATGAATCAAGTGACCATATTCATCCAGTAATAACGGTGTGAAGAATATGAACTTTTTTCTGAAATATTTTGTATTAATTTTTTTTATCAGAAAATCTCTTACTTATTTATTACAATTTTAATTTTGTAAGCTTTTATATGTAATATCTAGTACCTAATTAAATAACACTTCCAATCTTTTTGGAGTTTTAGGTGCTAACAGTTAATTTGTGCATTAAACCAGGAATCGAAGAATTCGGTATTTTTTCTTTATCCTTTTGCTTAACAATAATTGTAGTGTGTATATAATACATGAAAGTGCCCAAAGCTCTTTTTTTTTTTACCTCCAATATCGTATGGAATTTCCATTTCCCCAATGATGTGCCACAACTCGTTGGAGTATTAACTTGACAAATCATCGGAAGTTTCTTTGAAGAAACATTCAACCAAGCATTTATGTCTTCATGATTCTACTAGCAATGGCACAGGTTTATTTGCATAAATTGACCTTTCCATTATATCTGATGTATCTTGGATGCGTTTCATGTATGTTGATCTAGATGGGCAAATCTTTTGTTGGAACTGTTCAGAATGTTTCGGGACCAATCGCGAATAAATTTGACCCATTGGCATGACACTTTGTAAAATTACATCATTGTTTGGGTACATAAAGTCAATGAATTGTTGAAAAGTATCTCCAAATAGCTGAGCATAATCATTGGTTCATTTTGACCTGTTAACATTGTCTATACCTTATAAAACCGCCTCTGCACCATAATAAAGCCAACACATGTTTGCACAGTGTCTAGTTGACGACTTGGATGCATGACTTCGTTTAGTCTATGCAACATTCGAACCTTATCTACTGGAATAGTGACTCATCTGGCCAAACAAATTTTTTCCAGTCATCTAAGGTTCGACTGATTTGTTCATGATTCAGCAGAGGCGTTGTATAAGAGGCCTTTTGGTCGATGAAGGATCTCAAGTCTGTCTTCTACTGCCACATTCCATCAACATCAATTTCACTGCACTGTCCTCATCAACTCATCTGTTTTACTTCCCCGCATTCAGCCTTCATCATTCAATACACACAGTTAACCACTGTATTCATGTATGTTAGGAAGTAAATCCTAAAATTATATTTTATCAGTACACTCTTGATCTGAGGAATGGTGAATTCCTGAATGGAATGTCCTATACATTTATCTATAACCAACATTCTGTATTTAAAATGTGTTAATTTGTTTCGGGTGACCATAATCCTGTCAGAAAGTTTTACATAAAAATCATTAGTGTACTAATGGAACCTCTGTCAATAGACTTTAAATTTATACAGCACTGTGTAAGAAATACTAGGCTGCTAGAATGTAATGCTTCTGCCATCTGGATATTTGTATATTTGCTATCTCCTCTGACTTTGGAACCTCATTGAATGTGTATATATATTTATATATGTAATAATAAAATATGTATAATCACACACACATAAGTTATACATAATTTTTTTCTCTTTGCAAAATATTTTGTATCTCTTAATTCACTGATGATTTTTGTGCTATCTCCAAAACCATCACTAGAAATTATTTTAAATTTTATGATGTAATATCTTTCTCAATAATACAGTAAAGTATCATTTTAGACTGCATTTTATATTCATTTCAGTGACTGAATTTGAGCAATAATTTAATATGTAGTTTTTATGTGATAAAATAAGGCCAATTTTATTATTTTTTAACTCAATGTTCGATATTGAAAAAAAGCCAAAAGAGCTTATTAAAAAAATTTAACCTCCCCCCTCCCTTTAATGATCTAGTAATTTTTAAACAAATACTTTAAATTTATAACTTATGTGTTGATGCAATAATTAGCTTAATTTTAATTCATTTTATTATAAAAAATTTCATTATTTTCTGTCACTTACAGGATGATAGCCAGATGTGTGCAGTTATGGACAAAATGCGAATGTATATTTACCGAGGTGCTGAACCCGAGGTGAGAAACTACAATGAAACCAAGTGAACTGTTTTAACAATTTTTCATATTTATATATAACAATAATTTTCATTGTCTTATCAAAAGTGAGATATTAATACTGTACAGTATTCAGGGTCACATATCAAAATAAAATTTGTAGTTACATCAAAAGTAGTTAACAAAAGATATGCTGGTAAATTTTTTTGTAGTTTTTTAAATTAGAACTTTGACTTTTTGTTCATCATCGGTTAGTTCAGTTTAAATGTGAAGGAATAAGAATGTTCTATTTTAAGTGTTTCAAAAATTTGTAACTAATAAAATATATAAAATATTTTTCTACAGGAACCTATGACTTGTTCAGCTTATATGTGTGAATTTAAAGATTTAGAAGTTAAAGCAGTTAAACTGACTGATTTAATGGAAAATCCAGATGAGCCTGAAGATGGTTATTTTTTCAAGAACGATGTTAAAGTTTGTTTCCTATATTTTATTATTATTATATATTTAATATTATTTTTTTATTAGCTGAGCATTGCAAGCTACTAAATATAATATTGTTCTGCTTATATTGAATCGGTTTAGCTTCACTTTATTTGAAATCTTTATTTCTCAATTAAGCATACCATCCTAAGCATCATAGTGTAACTCCAGTAAACTATTTTAAATATAAACCTGGCAGTTCAAATTTAAAATTACACAGTGCATTACATATTAGATAATAAATCAGTGCTGTATAGATACCATTCCTTTTTAAATGTATTAAAATACATTAATGATGTGAATAAATTAATGTTGGAATTCAAGGAGTAATTTGTTGGATTTCTTAAACTTTACATGTCTGCTAGGTAATGTTGGATGATGTAAGGTTTTCGTACAAATATTTGTCCAGATTTCCTAGTTTAGCACTGAATATATCATCTCTGTACCACTTCTTTCAAAAGTATCATTCCATCCATTGAAGAAAATGAGGTAGAGATAGGGCTGTTGGTGGGGTAACACATACACAAAGTTCTTATGCTCTCAGGGTCTTATACCCTTAATATCATTGGAACATGGATCGCAAGGCTACCCTTCGTCCCATATCTGAAATTCAAATGAGGCCTGTTGACAGTGGCTGGACCTAGCTGAAGAGAAGGAGCCTCCTGATTGGTAAAGTGATGGTGCTATCTCATTGGCTGGCAGGGAGTAGGCAGGAGGATGACGTAAGTGTCTGATGGTTCGTCTTGGAGTCTTCTGAGTTGAAATTAACTGATATACTCTTAAAACAACCTCTCTAATTTTGTCAGCATCTTCAATTAATCCTAATATAGACGACTTGGTAAAAAAAGCTTCAAATTGAAACGCTACATTAAGCAAATATTGTCTGTTTAGTAATAAATTAGAATTAAATGTTTGAAGTTACCGAAAAAGTTAATAAAAATTAAGTAAAAAGTTTATTAATAAAATTTTAGTATTTATTATAGTACTTTTTTTTAAAATTTCATAACTTATGCTATTTGCATAAAAATCTCATTAGCCAATAATTAACATTTTTTTACCTTTTTTTTTTTTTTTTTTTTTTTTTTTTGTTGTTGGAAAAGTTGTAAGTGGCAAATCAGATATTGACACTCTTACCAAAAAGGTTGGCCACCCCTGATGTAGGGATTATTTTGAGCGTCAGATTGCCAAAAAAATATTTATGGTAAAACAGATTTGCACGATACTTTAAAATGATATAAATATTCTAATAGGTGGGTGCAATGTTTTTCAGATGTAATTAGCTCCTAAGCTATAATGAGCTTTCCAATTGAGAAATACAAGATTTCTTAAACACTTAAAAATTATGTGTGTTGACTCGGATACCTAAGGGAAATACACTGGTGAAAACAATTTGAGGGACAAATTGTTTTTTTTTTGCAATAAAAAAAATTAACAAAGCAAATTAAACCAAAACGAGCCAATATATCATCGGATACAAGACCAATATATGGGAAAACAAAAATGGGCACAACCTACACCCTAAATAAGGAAACGGGTCACTTGTCCAACAGAGATGTCCGAGCACAAAGGATCGTCTATCCCTCAGGCTGCTATTTGAAAGTTTGTAATTCAAATCTGATTGCAAATATTTTTCTAGTTTTATCTCTTAAAGCTATTTTGTATTCATTTGTTCAAAGCTAACGAATTTATTTCTTACAGTCACTAAGAGATACAAGAAATCTTATTAGCAATGTTGGACTGAAAGATGGTGCTCAGTTTATAGAAGAAAATCCTCACCCTCGTTTATGGTAAATTTGAAGCTATTGATTATATATTAAATCCATATTAAAGCTAGTAATTTTCACGTTATCTAACAATTGAGAATAAAATAAGAGCAGAAAGTAGTATTTTATAAAAATTGGAGTTTATATGAGGCGATGCGTTAAATATGACTCTTCTATTTGAGATAATTTTACAAGTATTTAGTGTGATTTTCTTTTTCTTGTGTTGATGCTATTGAGCATACTTGTTAATACAATGAAAAACAAAAGATTTGTATGCATGGAATCTGACATTCATTTCAATACTAAATAAAATTAACTATATCCTTTTCAAAATATCATTTGAATTAAAATTTTATCAATCCTATAAAAACATAATTTCACTTTTTAAAGTGTTTCATTATTAATCAGTTAGAAGTTGGATAAGTTTGAACTTACTGACTTAAAACTAAAATTTAATCCTAATACATACAAACTACATGCCACTTATCGTGTTTCCCTAGATGTTTTTGAAAATATACATTTTTTTAGCTAAATTTAGATTTTTCTAAGGTCTGGCTTGTTTCTGAACATTACTAAAGGAGTTCATGCATATTCAAAAGATAATTCCTGCAAAACTTGACTCCAATGGTTAATTTCACAGTTTATATTATGGTACAGTTAGCACCTTCTTAATTGGCTATATTTTGTTCAATTTGATAACGAAATGTTCATGTTATATAGAATACAATTAACATAATTTCTCAAGATGACCAATTAAATATTATATTGTTTCTCCTTAAAATATATTTCAGTTTTTCTCCTATGTCTAAAGGTCTTTCAGCATTTAATTTTTTGAAGGTATTTACTCTTAAATGATAAAAGGCTATGATTGCTTTTACATTTTTTTTTTAATATGCTGTCGTGTATTCAAGATATCAGTCCTTGGTTTCAGGTTTTTTTAAAACTTTTATTATGATGACACACACAACACACAAACAATTAAATATAAATTGAAAATTACTATTTTGTGGGTAGGTACACCCACCGATTTCGGGGGTCCTTTATCGGCCAAAGTTGTTTACAGACTAACTGAATCCCCCATCGATTAGGGAAGGTTCACACATATATCCCTTTAGGGATCACTGAGAAGCAAACCGCCACATCCTCCCACCGCGATGAAGAAATTCATCCACAATATTTCAATACAAATTCAATATACAATACAAAAAAATTCAAACTACAAATCTAATAAATTCAATGTTAAGAATACAATGAATTCCAAAGCATAAATATTATTCAAAATAATTAATTACCAAATTATACAATACATTTCACAAGAAAATAATAAGGAAATATAAATCAAAGAAGAAATTTACTCATTATTCACTATTTCAAGATTATATAGTAATTGTGTACAGGACGTTTCATAATACCTGTTGATGCTTTAATGGTGGCAGATCTTACTTTACCATCTCGTCCCTTGTGGATCTCAGTGATCCTTCCAAGTCACCACAATTGCCAAGGAACTTTCTCTGCATCTAATAATACTATATCATTTACATTAAATTGAGTTTTTACATTTACATTTTTATTTAAATTAGCACATTTTAACTGAAGAAGATACTCCCTTTTCCAAAAATTATTAAGTAACCTTTCATGATAAAGATATCTTTTAATTAATTCTTTTTTACCTTTAAATAATTTTGTACATCTGGTTCACAAATGTTCATGTAGAGTTTTTTTAGTTCAATTTTTTTGTCAGCACTGATTGTTTCTCTTCCGAGTTTGACTTCATCAATTTCCTCTGGACTCTTTCAATGTGCACATCGCGGCTGCAAACAGAGTCCTCCACTTTAGGCACAAAGACTGGCCTTGAATCTTTTCTTCCTTGGAACTCACATGCAACTGGGCAAAGCTCATATCTCCGAACTCCTGCGCGTGACTCTCTGTTGTTTCCTTCTTAACGATTTTATATTGCTTTTGAAGCGTTTCTGTAAGCACTTCCTGATCTGAATCTTCCATCCAGTGAACACTGTAAGAGTCTCCTAGGTAAGTGTCCCTCTTGTCATCAAAGTAGCAGGCATAAGAGGATTCTTCAGAATTGGCAGCCGTTGTGTTGTTTGGCAGTATATTTTCAAACATTGATCCCGATTCGCAAGCTTCAATGCAAATTATCATTTTTTCGTACACGTTGTTTTCATACATGTAATTTATCGTTCGATTTAAATCCATTGCAGACAGTTCGTCTTCTGGGAAAGCAATAAGACATGGAGCCCCATGGTCAGCGAAATATACAAATACGTGATTACTTGGGCCACTTTTTCGCACTTTACCGCTTCCAACACCAGCTAATGTTTTTTATCGCCTTTCAAAACAGCCATGAAATTCTTAGGAGTCACATCCTCACCAGTGTAGTCTTTTGGGATACCTTTGTAAACATCATTTCCGTTAGGATGATTTATAACTATTCCAGGTGTCAGATTTTCTTCATTATTAACAATGTCATCAATCATCAATACAATGATCCTTTCATCGAGAATCTCGTGGTTTTTCAGAATTTGGTATGAATAACATATATCAGCCTTCATAAAAATTATTTAACTTCTCAAATTGTCTAATATCGAAATTTAGGTTGGCATTCACATTGTCCCATATTATTCCAAGTATCTTTAATGGTACACCTGATTCTTCCGATGTTTTCCGGCAATCGATATTAGCACGTTTTCAAGTCTCGTGTAAAGTAGTGGAATTTGTAGCCCACCTTCGAAGATTCATCCCCGCTTCACCAAGTATGTGAACCCTTTCTTCACTCAACTGTAGGGCTTCTGTTGTATCAGAAGAACTATTAATCAGGTCGTCAACATAGAGTTCGTTGAGCATTTCACACGCTCTCTTGTACTTATTAATGTATTTTTCTACATGCAGTCTTATGACAGCGGCAAGTAAGAATGGACTGCATTTGACACCAAACGTCACTCGCGTATAGCGAAAAGCTTCTACATTATGAGTGCTGAGATCCAGATTAGGCCCTCCTTTCTTTATCCATAAAAATTTTAAAAATTGTCTATCTTCCTCGACGATTTCTATTTCTAAGAAAGCACGCTGAATATCTGCACAAAATGCAATTTTGTGTAATTTGAACCGTAATATGATTTTAAGTAAATCGGGATTTAAACTTGGTCCGCTCTCTAAACAATCGTTTAATGATAACGCGCCTTTACCTTTTGATGATGCATCGAATACTATTCTAACCTTTGTACTATCCTTTTGTTCACACACTACAGCGTGATGTGGAAGAAAATATCCTGAGTTGATATTTTGATCTAAATCCAGGTTCACCCGTTCTATAATACCATCCCTTAAGTGTTCCTTTATGATTTCATCGTATTTTAAATGTAATTCCTCGTTTTTTTTCAAACGTTTTGCTATTTCACAATTACTTTTTAATTCCCTACTATCTTCCTTCCACAACAATCGAGTTTCATATCTTTTGTTTGTATACACCATATTTTGTTCGAACGATTTCAAAATTTGTTTATCTGACAGAGGCACTTCGTTATCCGGATTTATCCCAATTGTTTCTAATGACCACAAATTCCTTACTCTATCAAAATTGAACTCCTCATTCTCTACCATTAAATGATTAGCAAATATATCCTTACAATTAACTTCATCTTCCTTTCCCTGTATTAAATATCCAAAAATACTGTCAACCGCAATTAATCTTTTGCTAATTCTAATGTTCCTTTCACCTAAGATTTCCGAAATGTAATCCGAACCAATCAAAACATGAATCCTTTCAGAGGTACTATTATCGGCTAACTCGATTCTCCTTTCCAACGCGATGTTTCTTATAAATTTCGATGGAATCCGAATTCTAGCTAAGTGATCGAATCAATAACAACCGCTTGTATTTTAATATGCTTATTAGTTTGTACATTTTGTAACGTTACTTCAACTATATCATAAGTGCGTTTCTCCGCGGCTTCACTTCCGAAAGTGTAAATAACTAACTCCTCCTTATCAACAACCTTTAAATCCAATAACTCAACAACTTCCCTCAGTATAAAAGATTTATTTGCGCCACCATCTATCATACAGCGCAACTATCTGACATACAGCGCAACTGAACACTTCCTTTCGGTTCTGCGTTAACTAAAGCCGAGAATGTTTGTAATAAGACCGAACCGGATCCGATGTTTATTTTCTTTTCCTTAGCAGAGAGAGAAACCAGAGATGTCGTAGCATTATATCTCGAATTTCCCCTTTCTTCAGAGGGTGGTTGAACCCCCGGAAGACCCCGTTTCTCTCTGCCCACTTGCGTAAATCAAAGAGTTACGCGAAAAGGAACCATAGATTTTACATTTTTGATAATTATTATTGCAAAACTTTCTTATATGATTCTGAAAACAAATGAAACACTTCCCTTTAGCCATTAATGAATTTTTCTTCTCAGAAGTACTAAGCGAGCAATCATGACTCATATGATTTTGAGGGCAGAATATACAACTTTGATTATTTACAAATCTATCAGCGGAAGAACTATGGAAGTTCCGCCGCGGAACAAATTTCCGATTGGATTCATGTTTATGTTGATACGAATCTACATGCGTGGCTAAAGCGGCGGTACTACATTTAATGCTAGCAAAATCATTATTTTCTGTATTCGAATATTTAGAACTATACTGATAACTTTGTCCCGCTTTGTTTTTAAAGGAATATTCTCTTGTATTAGAACTTTTAGGGTTAGCTAACATTAACAAAGCTTCTCTACATTCTACTTCCTTTCTTAAGAATTCTACTAAACCATTGACATCAAATAATTGATCTGTTTTACGTTGACGATTATAATCTAAATTTAATTCTTCGGGCAACTTTTGTAAAATTACCGGACACAATAAATTACTATATGTACCTGTAGCCACACCCAGCGATTGTAATGATCTAATCTGCGTTTCCAAAAAAACAGTTCACTTTTCAATTTATATTCCAAAAATTTCCATAAAATATCACGTCCGGGTCACCAGAAATTGTGTCGCGTATTTAAGATATCAGTCCTTGGTTTCAGGTATTTTAAAACATTTATTATGACGACACACAAACAATTAAATATAATTGAAATTTGCTAACCCACAAAATAGTAAATTGAAAATTACTATTTTGTGGGTTAGCACACCCACCAATTTCGGGGGTTCCGTTATCGGCCAAAGTTGTTTACAGACTAACTGAATCCCTCCATCGGTTAGGGAAGGCTCACACATATATCCCTTTAGGGATTACTGAGAAGCAAACCGCCACATATGCAGTTTAATTTTTGAACTGATAATGGTGTTTAGGATAGCTTAAATTGGTTTTAAGTATTCATAATAAAGTTTTTAAAATTTTTCCTCGTGATAAAACATACATGCAATATATTTTATTAACATATTATGAGTAATTATTAAGAGATCCTTAGAAGTAGAAATTTCAAGTTTTTTGGTCCACGGATAGTTTGTAAATTGTATTTAAATGGGAGTACTGAACAAATGAATGATTCCCGTGGAAAATAAATGACGTTTTCTCGACTTCCTTTAGAATCAGAATTTCTGAATAACTTTATATGTTTAATATTTTATGAACTTACGCTTTGTGAATTGTGAAAAGAGTATGGTTGTTTAATTATAAGATTAGACCCTAAATGGATGTTCATTATTATCATTTTTCTGTAGTGAACGCTAACCCGTAAATTATTTGTCTTAGGCAATTACTAGCTGAAGGTGCTTTGTTGAAAATGGACTTTTCAACTGCGGAATCTGCTTTCGTTCGATGCAAAGATTATCAAGGAATCCAGTTTGTAAAAAGTATCCTCGATATCAATGTATGTATTTGTATTGTTTTATTTTTAACATGTTGATTTATCAGGCGATTGTTTACTTTTAAAATCAACCTTCGAGTATTAAATTAATATTTTGAATGCAAAGGATACAATTAACTTATAAATAAAAAAAGTTGTCTAACATAAGTTTTTACTTAATTTCAATATGAACAAATGTTTCTGATTTTCTGGGAAAAAAACTTTTTTTCAAGCATGGATGTTAAGTTCTCGAGTAATTATTAATACTTGGCAAGAGATCTTGATGTGATGTACTATTTTAAATTTTAGAATGTAATTTATATGCAAAATGTCTATATTTTGAAATATAATATATTATGTATAGTTTTGTTTTAATATTTGACTTTTTTTAAGAATGAAACTGTGAAGAAAGCTGAAGTGCAGGCATATTTTAAAAATTATGAAGAAGTGGATCGGATTTATTTGACAACTGACAGATTGTAAGCCAAAATTATAAATGTTGTATTCAATGTTTATCTTTGAATATTAGTAGTATTTTTAATCTTCACTTAATTTAAATAAGTAACAAGAACAAATATTTGTTAAAATGATTATATTATTTTGTTATTTATGAAATATTTATAAATAAATATTATATATCTTTACTGGTAATTGACTTGTTTTACCATGTTTCAGATTTAAGGTTTTTTGTTTTACATATTTTCGCTATAGTTTTAGTTATGTTTGCTATAAAAATAAATCCTTTTTTTAGTGATGTAAATATAAACTTACTATTCAGTTGAAATAATTTCTAATTGCTTAAAATGTTTTATATGTAAATGTGGCCACGGTGGCATAATGGTCAAGGTAACCGACTCTTGGCTGGTATGTCTCAAGTTTGAGCCTAATGCCGTTACACATTAAATCTGTCGATGCTCAAGCGTCCTCTCGTTGGTGTGATATGGAAGTTAGGAGAAGGAGCTGCTAGTTCAGGTGTCATCCTCCTCACTTGACCATGGTTTAAAATTACGATGTCTGTTGCCAATAACCCTTGTGCAGCGTTATAGTGCGACATAAATATAACTCTCTCTTGATATTAAGTGTTTTTCATGTTATTTAGAACTTTATATAGTGTTATCTTTCAGAATGTCTGCAATCGATCTTCATCGTATCTTAGGAAATTCATTTCGTGTGATTGAATTGCTTAAAAAAGGAGACTTTTTGGAAGTAAGTGAAATGGAAGAAGCATGGAATGGTGTGGGAGATTATTACTTTGATAGACAGCTCTGGTAAGTAAATAAACAAATCCAATCTTTGTACTTTTTTTTTAAAATTTAATTCGAGTAGCAATAATTCTTTTTATATAATAAATGGTTTATATGATAACAAATTATAATAAACTTCTTTGAGAAATGAAGAAATTTTTTTTTTTATACACTAGTAAATGTTGTTAATTTTCAGAAAAAAAAGTATTATTCAACTTGTTTGATTTAGAAGAAAGAACCGAAATATATGGTAACATTGGCAAAAAGTTTTTGATGTGTAACCCTACTTATTTTGTAAAAAATTAAACAAATTTGATTGATATTGGTTTATTTCAAAGTGTTAAAACCTTGAAATTATCTCAAAAAACTAAAATTTAAAAAAAAATGTAGTTTTCGTTCTTAAGAAATTTTCTCAAAGGTATTTTTCTAAAATTGTTAGGAATGTCAGCGAATAGTACCAAAGAAATTTTCTCAAAGTTATTTTTCTAAAATTGTTAGGAATGTCAGCGAATAGTACCATTTTGCTATTCCGCATAGCTCAGGAATCATGATGTCTTTTCCTCAGTCAGTGTTTTGCTTTCATGTAGAATCTGTTTACAACATGCAAGGGCTTGTGGCAATAATTTTTGTAAGATCCAAGTAGCAGTGTTTGTTTATTAATTGACGTTCCTTTTGATTAACAGATCACTTTGATATTAGACCTTGTGAATTGGAAACACGACTGAATGATGAAACTTATTCCAAAATTACCACTTTTCTCCCCTTTTACATTATACCATAAGCTGATTTAATATAATAGAGAATTGTTTAAAATATCCATATTAACACAGAAATTCTAAAATATTTAAATTTGATCTGAATATCTTGCATAACTAATTTCAATAATCAACAATTAAATTTTTAGCAAATGACAATATCACATTTAACTAAAAATTCTCGCATTTTGATAATTGTGTATTTTCTGCATTGAGGAATTATTAGCATTTATATACTAGCTTATTAAACATTTTCTGGTTGCCAGATTTATTGATGTTGGTTTTTTTATATGTTTTTGTGTTAACTTTCAAGTTCTTTAAAATTAGATTGTTAAGCTTATATACGAATTTTTATTAAAGTTATAATGTTTGTAAATTTATTGACTAATTTATTTTTGTTAGTTAAAAAATTAAAAATTAGCACGAAGAAATCTTAAATTTTGCAGTTTTTTACTTAATTTATTCGATTTCAATTGTGTTATACATTATTTGATTTTATTTTCAATGAAAGATGGAACAAAATATGTTTAATATCCTTACTTTGCAAAAATTATTTCATTGTAATGCAACATTTTTTTATAGGAATGAAGCTGTCAATTATTATGAGAAGGCTCATAATGAAGTACAAATTGCCGAATGCTATTACATGCTGGAAGATTATGCTGGATTAGAACGATTACTAAATGATTTACCAGAAAATCATAAGTTACTTCCTGTATGTGTGTACATTAAATTTTATTGTTATATACATATTTGCATTTCCTTTATTTTCATTCATCATATTGAATATTAGTTGTTACTAAATTTATTCTTTTAGAAATTAGCTTCAAATTATCACTAATCATCCTTCTATCACTACATTATAAATTGGATCTTTAAATATAATTTCGATTGTATTCGAAAAACATTTTTGAGAACTTTCCTACTTATGCTTGAAATATATAAAACGAAAAATGAAAAAAATAAATAAAAATATTAAGTATTAATTTGACTTGACTAAATAAATTAATAAATGTAAAATCTAAAAAAAATCATCCTTTTGCCGAATTTCTGTAAACAGTTATAGTTCAACTGTCTATATAAATGCATTCCTCTTTTCAAATGTGTTTGTTCAATTAGCTTTTAATAGCATATAACTGTAAAAAAAACCAGCATAACTTTTATCACATAAAATTTTGCTACAACTAATTGATTCCATAGTTATTAAGTAATTTGCCTGTTGTTTAAATGATGCTGAGATATTTTTCCCACAAAATTAATATGATATCTCTGGAAATTCATAACGCTTACCTTTTTCATGGGAGACATATCTTCTTCAATATTAAAGGATTTTATGCTTTTTAAAAATGAGTGTGAGATAATATATAGAAAACTTATCTGTAAATGTACTTAGTTTCTCTTAATTTTGTTTTCTTTTTATTAAAAAGGAACATATCAAAACATATTGTAAATATTATATGTTAGATTAAATCTTTTATCTGGAATAGTCATCATGCTCTATTAATTAATTTATAAAGAAAGTCGACAAATAAAAGTACCTGAAATTTGTTTCTTTTTTCTTTCAGAATATTAATAGCTGAAGTAAAACTTGTGAGATTTTTTAAGCTAAACACATCAGATAATCTGTACCTTTTGTCACTGCATCGTTTGCTGAGTAGTGTTATTAAATACAATTCTGAATTGCTATTTTTTTCTTATCGTTTTCTATCTCAAAAAGCCATTGCTTAGTTAATGGAAAAAAGTATGTTTTGAAGTATTTTTTTTTTAAAAAATAAGTCATGTGTGATCATATATCAGACTATAAACATGAATTTACACAATTTAAACATTTGATAATTTAAAATGTGTAAAAATATTTTGTACAGATGTTGTTTATTTTAAATATTGCAACATAAATATTGCTTACTTGGTGCATTATTCTGACTAATTTTAAACAACTTTTTGATGTTTATTGTATATATCTGTAGCATTTAAACCTTAATTGCCTTAGGTGCATACAAATGGGGATTTTTTCATTGTAAAATACTATACATTAAATTTTAAGTAGATTTTATGGTAAAAAGAACTGCTAAATCTTGTCTTTCCATTCTTGTTTTAACTATGGTTGCAGAATCGATGTCGATTAAGTATTATCAAGTTGTTAAACTACAAAACTTAACTTTTCTGGCTGGTACTCTAAAATCTTGATGTTTTATTATGTAATAAAATGTGCAATAACTAAATTCTGATTGTTTTCTTTTTCAAAATTAGGAACTCGGATCCATGTTTTCATCTGTTGGCATGTGTGAACAAGCTGTTTCTGCATATGTTAAGGTAAAACTAAGTAATTTCCTTTTAAATATGTGTTAGATGTAAAAAAAAGCGTGCTTTATTTAAGTGAGCAGTTTTACAATACTTTTTTCACTAATGCAGCAATAACTATAATGCTAACCATAGGTGTTAATATTCCTAGGTTAATATTCATTTTAATGTTCATCTAATTCCATTAAACAAAGCCTTAAAACGCCTATTAGTAATACCCATCTCTTACAGCTCTGAAGTGTGTTGCTAGTTAAATAAAGTGCAATGGAGCTGTTTCTATTTTCTTATTTGAAAAAAGCCGTAGTACAGTAGAACCTATTTTGCATATTCTTTGCATTTATATTTGCCTACCTTTTTAAAGTTTAGTAAGGTTTTGTAGCTATTAGAAGACCTCCCAGAAATTAAGAAATGTGCTGTTACATTCTCAAAAGTTGTCTTTATGTGAATGTCTTTTAGATCAGTACATTTCACTTTTTTAGTACTTACTTGAATTATCCACTTTATTTTCATTTTAGTTTGCTCGTAAATGTTAAGATATCTTTATTCTAAAGTTGTGCAAGTAAATCACTTAATTGAAATATAAAGTATCAGTAATAATGAAAATAAATATATCGTGAATTTGATTTATTTAGTTTTCATAGTGAAGTTAAATTGAGTGTATTAAACTAAACTAAACTCGGTGGCGCAACAGTCCATGAGGGCCAAGGCTTATGGTGCTCAACTCAGTTTTTGTGACCTTAGACGCTGTGGTGCATGAGCAGATGTTCTGATCAGTTTAGCGTGAAACCTCTCATTGTTTCGTTCCCAAGCAAGCTTGGTACTGATTTATTGAACCACTGAAGGTATGAAAGGCTGAGTTGAAAATTGAGTGTAGTTATTGATATAAATATGAGATCTAACAGCCCCACTCCTTTATATATATGTCATTTCTGGCAATATTTCTTTTCTGTAAATGACTACTAAATAAACAACTCTGTAATTGTCAAATAATTAATGTATATTGCTTCAAATTCGTAATGAAATTACAAATAATTGGAAAATGTTTTTTTTCTTATAAGTATTTTTTTCATTTTATTTTATAACAATAAATGTGAAATAAGCACTCACATATTTTTATCGTATTCTAAAATTGCTAAGCGTGTTTAAATCAAGGAAAAAAATTAGTAATTTATAATAATTATTAAGAAGAAAAACCCATTAATTCTTTTTGTTGCTTGTTATTACTATTAAAATAGATGCAGACCAGGTGTCTGCAACCTACGTCACGTGGTACAATTCTCATTGGGATTCTGCACAACTCTACAAAGTTATCACGTAAAGTTATATCACATTGTTCCTCCTTTCTGCGCCTCAGGCATTTTCTGTCTTTTCCTTCGGTTTGTAGCGCCCATACCCAAGTAATGAGTATGATTTCAGTTGAAAGTAGAATTTAAATCGATGGATATCGTTTTCTATAGAATACTTTTGATTTTACGATACATTATTAGTTTTATTGTGTAAACTTATATTTTATTCAATTATTGGTACGATTCATACTTACATATTTAATTCAAATGGCCACTCAAAGAGAAAGTTGGATGTTCTCTCTTTTCAAGACTCTTGGAAGAATGAATGTGGATTCGTACAACAAAAAGAGTGTGCTGTATTTGTGTTATATCGTGAAGGTGTCGCATTTCTCTTTTCAAGTGTGCAAAGACATTTTAAAACTCAACATTTGTCCACATTTAAAAATGACGATAAGAAATGTGAAGTTATAAAAGATATCTTTTGCAAACCATTTGGAACCAAAGCTAAAGTGACCGAGTGTAATTACTTATTGTGTAGCTGCCAAAGGCAAACGTTTCGGGCGAATATATAAAGAACACTTATTCGGATAGTAATAAATATCTTTAAATGATGCATAATTAATGTTTAATAAAACTCTAAATTCTTGATCTCTATTCCCAAAATCTACGTGCATTGTTGCAGGAATCGAATTGCTTCAGATATATCCAAATGTGCGACACCATGAATCATGTTAATACATTGGTTTGGCACATCACAGCTACAAGGTTGCCATCCCCTGCTATAGAAAATATTTTCTAACATATGATTTTTCTCTTACACTTGCAGATTTAAATAAATTTAATCAAATCCAATAGATAATTATGTGATCTAAAACAAAAGAAAGTTTTATATATTTTTAAAAATATATTATAACTAATCATAATCATGCAAATTGCAAAATTTAAATATTAAACTTAATAACTTATTCATGACTTTATTCTTCTTCCAGTTTGTTGCAGAAAATTTTCAAAATACAGGAGACAAAAGAAAAAAAAGTTTATAAGCCAATAATAAAATTTGAAATTTTTATATTCATATGGAAACTTGTCAGGGTTTTGTTCATGAATATTGAAATATATTAGAAATTCCATTCAGACAGCAGATCAGTGGTTCTTAAATGGTGTTTTGAAAAATAGTGGATATTGGTAAAAGTATCCAACTCAAATTTGAAAAGTAAAAAAGCATTGTTTTTAATTTGTAAGAAATACATAAGCTTTTTTCTTAAAAGATTATATTACTCAAAATCTTGTAAAACTATAAATGTGCAATGATTGTAAAATTGTTAAGAAATCCGGAAATTGATATTTAAGCTTAATGTGTAAATTCATACCAAAATGTTACAAATTTTCAAAAATGATAAAAATTTCAAAATATGAACAAAAAAAAAATCATAGCAAAAGCATTTTAAAAAGCCCTTAATGAAAGTTTTATTTTTACATAAAATTCATTACATGTTGAAAATACAGATATTGTTTGTTGTTCCTGTGTTTTAAAATTATTATTAAGTAGAATATGAAGCCAAAATATACCTTAGAGGAATAAAAGTAAGCAATCAAGTAGCATAGAATACAATTTAAAATGTAGAGTAGAGATTTCATAAGCAAAAACCCTTGAAATATGTCCCACAAAACATTAGGGCCTTGAAATATAATTCTAAAAATAATAAGAGAGAATAGGTAGTTTTGTAATACTGTGAGAAAATTTGGTAAGTATGTATGCTTACTAAATTCACACTGTGCTTTATAGCACTTCATTAATAAACACTGACTCATTCTAAAATTATTTTAGAAATTAGCAAACACATTTTATTTCAATCTATGAATCGCCATTGTGTTCACTTAAATAAATTTTTGAGATTGTTGAGGCCTGAATATTTTCAAACTATAGCTGTGTTCTCTTAGGTATAGATTCCTAAAGTATTCTGGCATAATTAAAAGGAAAGTTTTTTAAAGTTCTTTGAAATTTTTTCAAGAAAGTTAAGTCTACAATCAGAACTCACTTTATTTTCTTAATTTTACTGGTGAGTTAAACTTGTTACTGATTCATTAAGTTTATAAGTCAAGTGTTCTTCTATGTACAGAGAAATTTTATTTATTTATTTTTCATTATTATTTACACTAAGCAAGTTGTGAAAATTTTTAATTTTAAATACACTTGTTATGAAAACGAGTGAAGATATGTGAGAGGACGACTGAAATTTAATGACATGATGGTGACTTCACCTTTAGAATCAGGTCTGTGCCATTAGAATATACAATAACTACTTTAAACAGTTTCAGCTGTTCAAAGTGTCACTTATTTAGAATATATTTAACTGATTAAAAATGCATTCTGCATATCGTATTTATATTAATGGGATGAATAATCACATTCCTTATCTCTTTGTTTCATTTCAAATTATATCTGAAAATTTTTGATGTTATTTAATTATTTCACGTGATTTATGTTATTTTCTTTATTTTTTCATTGACTCTCAATTACTGAAGATTTTCTTTGTAGGATTATCATAATTGTTAAAATTCATATCAGTTTTAGAGAAAATACAATAAACTGTATCCCCGAAAATAAGACAATCGAAAACTAAGCCCTAGCATGATTTTTCAAGAAATTCACATTATAAGCCCTGTTTCCCAAACAGACACTGGTTAAGATTGTCAGGCATTGTTGAATAACCATTTGAAGTTTAGGTTCAACACAGTTGTACATTCGATGACAAACGAACGTGGATGTGCGATTGATTAGAATTTAATACATCAAGTGTTGCAACGGACAATTAACACTTGACTACATAATATAATTTTAAAGGAAGACTATATTAATACTCAGATAAGATGAGTGAAAAAAAAGAAAGGTATTCCTTCGAGTTCAAGAAAAGTACTGCGAAAGATTCTGAGTCTCGTATGGTGCAAGAAAATAATTGTGGAAGACTAGGGGTGAAATCTTGAAGCTTTTTGCAAAGAGAATTTTTATCTTCAAACGATACGAAAATTGCCTTCAGAGTATTATTATTTGTCAGCTGGTGGATGAAGAAAATACTAAGAAGTGTAAATCATCAATGTCAACAAATACTATTACCTGAATTGGGAGACAGAAAGGCTCTTTGTAGGGCTAATATCCAAGCATTTGTGCACGCAATACCATTATAGTTAAGAGTAACCAGAAGAATTCTCAAAGCATCATTAAACTGAATGGATGGCCTCTTTCAGCTTGTGAACTACTATAAGCTGCATAACGATGTTTTAGAAGAAGAAATAGATGTATTTGAGTAAATGTAAAATTTTGTGCAGGAATATGTGTAAATAATTGAGGCTCTTGTAAATGAGTAAAATGTAAATTATTGTGTTTGAAAAAGAAAAGATGCGTCACCTGAAAATATGCCCTAATGCGTCTTTCACTACAAAAATTAAATTAAATTGGGTCTTATTTTCGAGGAAAACTTGTAGTTTCGCGATTGGGTTTTTCATGATTATAATGGTTAAACCTTTTACTTAACTGTTTCCCTACATTCCTTGATCATACTGAAGTTTATTTTTCAGATTTATTATTTCAATGCTATTTTTTTCTTTGTTTTAGTCTAATAAATTGAATGCTGCCATTGAATGTTGCACAACTCTTAATCAGTGGAAAATGGCCATTAGTTTGGCACAAAAATATGACATAAAGGATGTTGATTCTCTTCTGTCTCAGTATGCAGGCTATTTGAAACAAGAAAAATCTATCTTTAATGTTGTTGAGTTGTATAAGAAAGCTTGTAAATTTTTGCATGCAGCTCTCTTATTGTATAAGGTAATACACTTATTTTGTTTACAGATCTCTTAAATCTTCATTGTATAAGTTTTATTAATTAAATTTGCTTATTTCAGTTCGTGAAAGATTTGCCAGAAAAACACAAGGATCCCTTGCTTTTAAGGAAGATTTTTGTTTTAGTAGGAATCCTTGTAGAAGAATACAAGTCTAACAGGAAAGTTTCTAATTTTGACAGAAGTGATGTAAGATATTTTTATGTTTCATAATTAAAAAACGCTTTGATTTATCTTTTTTAGAATGAAGGGGAAGGGGAGAAAAGAGATTTGCAATTCAAACCATTGTTATTATTTTCAAAAATTTGAAGTTTATAGTTAGATTTAGAAAGTGATTATACTCCACTAGAGTTACATATATGGAATTTTTTCCTACATTCAAATTAGAACCAGGAATAAATACATGAAAAAAATGTAATACCAAAGAAAGCAGACATTTTATTTCATACACTCATAGGCGACCTATTATGTATGATTTGTATGTAGGAGTGCAATATTACTTATATGATGATAACTTATATGATCTATGTGAGCACTGTATATGATTATGACCATTTCAAGAAATAGCTGTTAGAGGAATATTAAGAATTTCATAGCCCATAATAGTAAGATAAGTAGTTGAGGTGCAAAGTATATGACAATATCAAATCATTCCATATATAAACTCATGGCGATGTTGAGACTTGAGTTGTGTAAAAGGCGATTTATGTTTTTGTTAAAGTATGTTAATGCTGTTATCAAAAGTACTAACAATATTCATAAATTAATAGATATTTATTTCGTAATTTTCTAAAGAAAAATTCAAAATACTCTTAAATTTTAAAAAGTTTAAGTTTTGTCAACTTTTGACAATATTCTTATCGTACTAATTTGATGTGTACACTTACTGTCCCAAAAGTTTATAGATTCTAGAAAAATATATGTTTTAGAGAGAGCATACAAGCACCAAAATTTAAAAATATTTATTGAAACTATATGCGACTAGCATTCAGTGAAATTTATATAAAAAATTTGTATTTCAACTATATAACAAAATGGAAATATTAGGTGTTTCAAAAGTTTATAGAATAATGACATTCAATAAAAGGGGTTGAATACGATGTTCTTAATAGTTTTAGCCGTACCGTTTATCAGTATGGCATCGTATATACGCTTTTCCTTCGACATAATTATGATTGGTATTATTATTACGAATTCCAAGTTGGACCTGGCACTTTCATTGGCTGTCTTGAAAGCATTCACTGAATAAAATTGTCTTCCAATTTCATATACCTCCCGTATCCGTCTTTCACTGTGAATATCCGTCGTACGTTGCTTTCCCGACCGAGGTTTTTGTTCACATGGTGTCTTACAAGTTAATGGACGATAAATGATATTTTAAGAAAGATTCAGAAGTTTTGAACTTTCCTTGACAGTCTTACAGCACCATTTTAAATTCAGGATTTTACTCTTCCATTTGAGAGCTGTGAAGCTTTATGTATCTTGTAATGCTGATTAAAGTACCACTTTCCTTTTCTTACGATGTATTAAGATCCGAATTAATGTCATGATTACTAATACCAAATTTACATACAATTTTATTTGCCTATTAACTTTTGGGACATTGTATTTCTATTTATTCTATGGTTTAAAAATTGGCATTAAATATATAGGATATAATTGCTGGGTTTTTTTTTAATGTAATAGACATAATATATCTACACAGAAAGTTTCATCGAAATATACCTATATCTAAATAATCCAATATTCTATATCTAAAATAGAAAACTTTAGTTGTAAGGTATGTAACTAACCAAGACCCCCCCCCCTTTATATATGATCTTTTAAAATAATTGTCTTTTAAAATTGTTCTTACAGCTTTTTTTTATTTTATGTGCATGTAAAATTTTAAAAAAATATAGGTATTTTTTACTTTGTTATTTTTTTGTATGCAATTTGCTAATTTATGAATTCATATTTAAAGATAACAGATCTTGGTATCAGTCTGGAAGAAGAAATAGCTCTTCAGAATATCGCTCCTCGACTGATAGATGACCCTTGGAGAGGAGCAAAAGCATATCATTTCTTCATGCTCGCCCAAAAACATTTATACCAAGGTTATTAAATATAATTTTTTTGAAAATATATTAATGGGTTTTGCTATCCTTAATGCCTAGTTACAAATTAAGTATTCGCATAAGTTGTTTTATAATTGCTTTTCCTAGGTTACATGGATGCTGCTATGAAAACTGCTTTGCATGTAAGAGAATATGAAGATATACTAAATCTTGAAGATATATATTCATTGCTTGGTATTTATCTTTTTTACACTTATATTCCGATAGTTCGATACACTGTTATATGTATATCATTTGTATTGTAATAAAGAAGGTATATACAAACTTCATTGCTGTATACTTTAGACATATATGCTAAGTTTTTTCAAAATGCTAACTTTGAATCTAATATATTACCTTTGTTACCTGCATAATATTTAATCATGAATTTTCATATAAAGTACATTTTTCAAAGTCCAAGAGTATTGAGTCAAACATTTCCAGTCGTATTTTTATTTCTTAAAGAGGAAATATTCTATGTTATCTGCAATTGTCAATCCATTTTGTCCTGTTGCTCACATTTTAGCTGTAGAACTTTTGTTGTAAATTTTAAAAGTGTAAGAATTAAAAATTATTTTTTTATTATTATTTGTATGTTTCTTTTAAAGTTTAGAGTTAAGGTTAAACTTTTCATTAGGTTTAAGTTATTGTTATGTGTAGGAGTTCCACTTGATCAAATCACAATACTAAGACTAATTTGTACAAGTTTCTCGCTTCACAGATTACTTTCCTTTTGGTTTAATATAACGAAATTACTATTGCACATCTAATTTGTATCTTCTTGCTGTGATATGTTTTAAAAAGCTTTTTCCTTTTGGAAATATATTTTAGTATCTTCCAAATACTTTGAATAACTTCCAAATAAAAATTCCATCAAGTTCTGTGTGATAATGAGTAATTCTTCTTTAGCTGTCTTTTAATCCTATGATATCTGATTGTAATTTAAGAAACACACACAGTAAATGAATACTGACAACATACCTTAATTATAACCCAATGATATTCTGAAAATTAATATTTTTAACTTTAGTTGGTTCAATAAATTTTTTATTTGTTAAATAATTTATGAATATAAATTTAGTTATTAAATTAATAACTTATTGAATTATTTGAATACTATTGTAAATAATATATGTAATTATATTTAAAAGAGAGAATGTCATGTGTCTCACTGATAATTTTATTTGAAAACATAATTAATATTTATTTTTAAAAAATTTCTTTTGATATTTAAATAACATCTGCTTGTGAAAGATTTTTGAAGATTTGACAGATATGCATGTTTAACATTTGAGATGCATATAAATATGAGAATCAAATATTGATTTTTAATTAATAGAAAGATAAATTCGTTATGCTATTAGCGTCTTCATTACATTTTCGATTTATAATTATTTCTAAGACATCTTTAAAAAAAATACTTAATATGCTTATTTTTTACACAAAAAAAATCAGTTATAATGCAATTTTTTCTTCCATTGTAGCATTGTCAAGTTGTGCTAATCGAGCATTTGCAACTTGTTCTTCTGCTCTCATGAGACTTGAATCATTAGAAACTATTTCGACTGAAGAAAGATCTAAATATGAAACTTTAGCTGCAGAAATTTTTGTTAAGTATGTTTTATTTGTCATTGATAGTTTATAATGTTAGAGGTTTTTAGTAATTACTACAGCATTAAAATATTTTTCTATATAGGCATCCACCCAAAGATAGTAGAAGTAATACAGTTCATTGCAGAGGATGTGTTGAATCAATACCAGACTGGTAATATATATTTTTTCTTAATTAAAAAATAAAGTACAAATATTTATGAAACAAATTGTTTTGAAAACATCGACATAAATAAGTTAATGAAAACTTTTTATGTTTTCTTTATGAATATTTTTCTTTCTTTGCAATACTATCTGACACTGAAAATGCTGTTTATCAAATTATTTTACATGCTACTATAATATAATGATGTTTTATTAAAATGAATCTAATGACTTACATTCTTCTTACTTATTAAACTTAAATCTTTGGCCCTATTCTCAATGCATATTAATTTATTTGAAAGCATAGTGAGCACTATGTTCAAAATCATGTCTGTGTGTTATTGATGCTTTTAAAATTAAATTTTGTATACCTGAGACTCGTTAAATTTTCAAAACAAATAAAAACAGTTATACTAAATCGTAAAAGACTTATTGAATAAGTGTGTGAGGGATTTATTATGCATTATTTATTCCTTTGTTTAATGTTTGGGAGCATAGAGGTGCAAAAAAATATGCTACTGTTGCATTTTGATTTTGAATTAGGTAATCAATGATTTTGTTCTTGTTTTGTATATTATTGTGTTGCTAAATACATATTTATTTCTTTGAAATTTAATCAATTAATGGCGTATTTTACTCTATATGTGTGACTGGAAAAAATTGTTGTATTTTATTGAATTCGAAAAATATTTTATCAGTGTATATTTGTTGAGTTTTATATCTTCGTTCAACTTGGTAAAGCTATTTAGTTGTTTTTCTATTTAAAAAAGGGAATTGTTTCCTTATGTATCAGGTTATGAATTCTTCAATTGTTTCAAAATCCAGGTAGTCTTTCCTTCCACTTTGTATTATATAATGTATATTACTAGAAGAAGTTAAATGTATTATACATTTTTTTCGTTCAAAATTTGTAGAATTATATTATTTTTAGGAGTACAAAGAAGATGATTTACTTGTTATGAAAGTATGCAAAAATTTTTGTTGCATTATACCTATACTTTCTTCAGTGTTATGCTTAATACAATGTAAACTTTTCAGCTCATTATTTTGTTACTTAAATTTCATATCTTGCATTGATTGTTGTCAGTAAATACTTAAATTTTACATTACAGGAATCAGATTTACTTTTAAGTTGCTGAATTTTTAAACTGTATTGGATAGCATTACTAAAATTTTATTTTCATATCGAAGATGTTTCCAATCTTTTCCACCTTCAAAATTCTTTCAAGAAGAAATGTAAACTTTTTTACCAACTTTCATGCAATTTCTCTGCCTAGTGCTTGTAAATTTCTTTCTCTTTGAGAGTTCTTTTGAGAAGTTTGAGTTTTAGCTTCAATTTCAAAATGATCTTAAATTGCCTGATAGTATCACTAAAGAGTATTTATCCATATCATATTAATGAAGAGGGGGAGGGGGCTTTTGCAAACGGAAAAATGATTTTTTTTACCTCTTACGAGCTATTGGAATTGTTTCATCTTTTATCTGAAGGGAGAGCTTGAATCTTATTGAATATTTCGAACAATGTCTTAGAATCGCGGAAAGAATAAATAGGGAAGCACGGTTTAAAATTACTCTCAAGTGCAACTGTGTAGTGTATGTATCGATAAGAGAGAGAAAGTCTAATCAGAAATCGCAATCATAATTTACTCTAGTGAACTCAAGTGCAGTGGATTTAAAATTGTTTTTCTCCTTTTTATTCATATGTATTCTTATTTTATTAATTATCTCCTTAGGTACACATCTTGTCCAAATTGCAACTTGAACTTTCCAGTATGTGTTGCTTCTGGAAGACCTATTATGAACCCCAGTTTGCAGTGGACTTGTTTGCAATGTCACCATTCTGCATTCAAACAGGAAATGCTGACAAGATCATGCTGTGCTTTATGTCATTGCACTCTATTGATACCTGTATAAGGTGTACTTAACCAACATTCATTATAGATTAAGTTTGTGGGAAATATTTTCGTTAGTATTGATGATAGAACTGTTGTTTCTTGTATCTACTATTTTAGATACTATTCTTTTATTGAATATTTTATTTACTCCCTTGAATTGTGAAACTTTCAAGTGTAATTACAAATATTTTGGGTATTTCATCAAGTTATATGGCTATGTGTAATATTGGGTCATTTTTGTAAAATGTATTTGTCTGTAAATAAACCCTTATAAATGGGTATTAAAAACATATTTTCAAGATTTTTTTTAAATTTTGAACTTGAAATTTTAATTTTTCATTGCTATTTTTTAAATATGTAGTTGAAAGTTCAATAACTAATTTATATATATAATAAATAGCTATTTCCAGTCCCGATTTAAGCTAATTTCCGGCCCTGGGTGCAAAAGATTTACAGGTACCCGTAGCACTGGAGGATCGAAATTTATAACAAGAAAATCTGTTTAAGTTCAGCTTACCCCGGGCCCTTTTGAGCCATTCCAAATATTTCATCCCTGAGGAGAAATTTAAGCATGACAGAATTTATAAATTCATCTTTAACTTTTTTGCATTTGCTGTGTGGGCTTAGTTTGGCTTAAGATGGTTATGTTAGCATTATATTTTTAGTTTTATTTTTTGATCATCCACTGCAGCCTTTATATTTTTAAAGATGACATAAATCTATTAAGAAAAAAAAAGAGATGAAAAAATTGTATGATGATTATGAATAAAGAGCTTTTGACATGAATCTTTCAGAATAAAAGTGAAGATTCAGAAGTTATAAATTCAAAAAATGAAGAAAGAAAACGTGTAATTTTATTCATGATTTAGTGATTCGACCATTTTTATTATTTCAGGATTTTGTGATTTGGACATTGCTATTTTTTTATGATATAGTGATTTTAATATTGTATTTATGATGTATTGATTTGAATGTTTTGTTATTCTTATGCATGAGTGGGAAATTTCATGGTTCATTTTATTTGATGGAATAAACATCAAAATTGATGTTTGAAGTTTATGAAAACTATACTTATATTTATTATACTATATTGGGATAGCTTAAAATCTTTTTTTAAAAATTATTTTATTATGGAATTATGTTTCAAAGATTTTAATAATGAGTTAATGTTGCAAGCAGTTAATAGAAAAAAATGACAGTTTTTATTGACAAGTTTTAGGTTTGAAAATATTTGTATCGGTAAACTCTCTCTTATTTGTTTCTACTTAATTATAATAAAATTGCTGTATAATTAATTTTGTTCCCTGATTAAAATCAAATTTAAGGATGGAAAAATCTGTTCATTCATTTCCATTTTGTTTTTATATTAATATTTATCATTTTTCATTAAGATTGTATAGTTTTCTATAGGATATAGTATTCTTGTTTTGTGAAAGAATATAAATGTGATATTTTCTTATTTATTAGATAAATAAATAACTTTTTTATTTTATTTTTGTGTCTGAAAAATTTGACGAATGTGAACAAACCAAAGAGACTTATTATATAATTCAAATACTTTTCTTAAAGTTATTGAAACACTTTCTGAAGCATTGTTATACAAGAGAGTTTTTTATCTCCTTTTTAGTACTGTGAAGCAATATGTTCCAATATAAATTTTGTAAATACTTTTACTGCCAAAGCAAATAGTCCCTTTAGAATGTTTTGTTCAAATTTCTTTTTTACTATTGAATAATCTTTAATGAATATTATTTAATCTGTAATAAATATTACCTGTTACACATGTATCTGTGTGATAAAACAAATTCGAATGTTATTTTTAATTTTGCATAATATTAGAAATTCAAACATTTTTATGTACAAAATCTCCTCTCTGATGTATCTTATGAAATAATTGCTTAATATGAAATAAAGTGGGTTTTTTTTTTAATAAATCTTTTTTCTGCTTCAGTTACTAAAAAATATGTACAAAACATTGATTAAACATCTTAAGATTTTTTTTTTATGAATTAACATCTTAATTTTTACTTTATATGTACTTTTCTTTTGAAAAACTTAGCTTTTGTCACAGAACTTGGTATTAAAGATCACTGTGATGGATCTTCATTTAAGGTTGTTAATTGTAAAAGAGCACTGAATGAAAGAAATCGGAATTTAAATGTATGTGATGCGTATCCATAAGATTCTTATCTTTTCTGTTTGCTTGATGATGGTCATTGATGGCCTTATACATTTTTAGATATTCTGCAAATGTGTTTAACGTGCTGTAGAAATCGCCATCAAAGATATGATTTGATTTTTTTTTATTTTTATGAATATGTAGTTGTTCTTGCATCATTGTTAATTAATGGAATTAAGTCTTTATTATTAAAAAAACAATTGTGTAGTTAAAATTTCTGTCTCTCTCAAATAAAGTGCATACATGTTGTTAATTTTATTTTGGTTACTTTCTTTTATAAGAATAAATGTTTTAATGCTACATTGACACAAGTGTAAGATATTAAAATAAAATTATGTTATTTAAATATGCGAGTCCAAATTCATTTGCAAAGTGGTCTGATATAGAGCTCTATATATTAGACAAAGTATACTTTTAATTAAACTGCGTTATTTTTTAAAATCACAAAAGTAAATATTTTAGTAGAAAAAAAATTATTACATTGTAAACAACTTGAGATGCTCTAACTTCTGTACCTAAATTATGCACTTGTGAAAAATAAAATGAATGTATTACTGCCCTTAAAAAACTATTATCTTTTTTTAGTAAGTTAATATTTTAATTTGAAAATCGTTTCTATTTTGGAGTTCTCTTTGATGCTAAAGGTTTTTATAGCTTGCATATTGAAATGTACAAATTAAAATGGAAAGTTTATTCATTATGTTTGATCTTATTTAATACTTTATATGAATAAAAGTATTAATAGATTTCTTAAATTTAAAATAAAAATATCTTATTTTTTCATAATGGTATGTTGACATAATAGAGTTATTTTTCCAATATTAAATGCTCTGAGATTTATTCTTTTTTAATTCATTAATATGTGGTTAGACTTTAGAATGAAATTTTTTAGCCAAAGATTCCAGAAATGTAATAAATTTTCTATATTAGATGATCTTTAAATATAATTTCCTTTCTGAACATTTAACTTAGATAAAAATGTTTGAACAGGTAGTTTGTTTTTGTTTGAAAAAGAAAGAAAAGAATCAATGTTTTTATAATCTGTGTATATTATTTACTAAATTTGAGGAAGTTCATGTCTAAGCACTAATAAAGATATTTTGTTAAAAAGATTCAATTCAATATTGGTGACTTCTAAGTTTTATGCTTCAAAGTACTTTTTCAAGATAAATTATAAAGTCAAAAAAAATTGCATTTTAGTTATATAGATATGTACAGAAGATTCAGTGCAAATCCGTACCATCGCATCATACTATATGTGCATTAAATAATTGGTGAATAATGACTTATATTATATACTTGGCTTTACTGCTCATGGACTGTAGCTAAAAAGTTTGAATCGATTTCAGTAGTTTTGTCTTGCATTTGATTTCTTTGAAAAGAATAGAAATAGAATTTACAATTTATAAATGTCTGAATAATCAATTTTTGTTTTACTTTCGTGCACAACACATGTTTGCAGACCTTTATTATTCTTAAATACACATTAAATTTGATATAATAGGTATAACCTTTGTGTTGCTTTTTTGTTCGACGATAATCAACACACTTACACACTTATGTTCTTCAATATACTTGGGTAAAGAAAACTATTCATACATTCTCACACCATAGTATACCTTTAAATTAGTCACATTAACTTCGGTATGTTCATGCTTAGTGTTATTACTGTTGACACATACTTGAAGTTTGATTTTTATCCTGTTATATTTTCTTTGAAATTTTTATAGTGTAAACATACACCTGCTCCAATATTTTGTGTAAAGAAGGAACAGAGAACAGTTTTTGAATTATGTTTGCTATCATAAAGAATTTATTTCAGTTGACAGATTAAAAATCAATTCTCTTTTCAGTTTTTTTGTGCCCCCCCCCCCTATCCTTCATTTTTCTGTTGAATTAATAACTAACAAACACCATCTTTGATATAAAATACCTGTAATATGTTTTTCTTTCCATAAACCTTAAGTACAACTTATTATTTTAGAAAATGTATTCTTAATCACTCGAATATTTTCTGAAATCTTCAAATATATGTGTTATAGACAACTTTTATTTTTTGTGTTGACGATAGTTTACAAGAAAAATGAAAAGTTTATATTGACACAGAAATTGGGAAATATGCAGCTCAATTTTTATACTATTATTCCGAGGGGAGGTTTAAATTAAAATTAAAGATATTCTCAATTTAATTCCTTTATTATAAACTGATTTCTTTCTTCACTTCAGAATTTATTAAGATCTTAGATAAAATTTGATCATAAACAAGGAATAATTAATGATTCAATTTAATGTTACATTGAATAAATTTTCCAATCGAGTTTCAACTGCTAAAGATTGAAAATAAAATGTATTGAAACTTTTTAAGAATTACTCTTATAAATGCTTATGGTTGTGACAAAGCTGTTTCAATATTCAATATTTGTGATTGTTAAAACGAAATAAAATTGTGAACTACTTTAAGTCTATCAATATTAGGAACAGTACTAAATTTCAAGGAATAAATACAGGCTTAAAATGGAAATTATTCTCCGTTCATCAAAAGGTTTAACAGAAATGAAGTCTTTATTTATTTTTGCTATATTTATATAAATTTCTACATTTTCTTACAAATTTCTTCAATTTTTAATTGAAAACTGAACTCGTTCAGATTTCAATTTAGAAAAAAAAAATATTAGAGAGATGTAATGTGATGCAAACAAGAAAAATGTTAATAGTGATGTTCTAATATTTCAGATGTTTCATGAATTTGCTACTACAGTAACAGGAAATTAAAACATATTGTTAATTTAATTTTTCTATTAAAAATATTTCATTTTACATAATTGCAATTTGTTTTATCAATTCTTATTTGTATTTATAAATGTCTACAAAATTGAACTCGGTTTCACTACTTTCAAGTCCTGCTATTACATTTATCATATATTTAAACATTTCCCTTAGAATTAAGCAACAGGAGATTTTATAGAACATTTGTAATATAGAGTTATAACGAAGAATAATAATATGTCGAAAATTTATTTACTGTTTTATGCATAAATATCAGAGAATTCATCCTAAATTAATATAATCGACAGATGATGACCAAAAATGTTTTATTTCACTTCATTTCTAAATGAATGAAACCCATTCAGCTTTTACTGAAAATATTCTCTATTTTCTAAATTAGCGAATTTAATTTTTAAAATTTAGTTTCCTGTTTAATAATTCCATTATTTCATGTCTTGTGTATTTATTTTTGCCTTTTGCAAACAATTTGGTGAAAAAAACTAAGGAATGTACTTGCTTCTTCAAAATTAAGAACGTAAAAGTTTAATAACTACATTATTAGTTGCAAAATGGATTTCAAATGTCTCAATCTAATCTTTTCATTCTTAAACATCAAAAACTCCTGCTGTTTAATTTTCATTTCACATGGTTTACACGTCGAATGTAAGAAAAATAAAAATTAAATATTCCTAGTTATGATATTTATTTTTATTTACTGATTGAGTTGCATTAGATTACATTTTTTTGTAAATTATACTTAATTTTTGTTTTTATATTTGAAAAAATTAATGGTATTTATCAGCAACCAACCACACAATTGAAATGTTGTTTATTGAAGATATTCCAAAATTTACAAAAGAATTGCACCTCTTGTTACATCATTTCGAGTATATATATTTTGCTATATACAAAATGAAAGTTGTTCCTTTTTCCATAATGTACTGCATTCCACAAAACTGTCAAGCATCTTAAGTAGAGTTGACATTCTTTGATTAGTTTTGATGAACAATAAATCTTTAATAATGATGAACAATAATATCTCTTCAATTTGACTTCTCGTTTTTTGTTCTATCTCTTAGGGTTACTAATTTGAAGAATTTTTGTTTTGGAAAAAATGTATTGTTAAAAGACTTCGTATATGGATTATTTATCAAAAAGAAGCGCACACAGCACAGTTAGTGAGTAAATCGAAATACTGCAGTTTAAATTAGTTTGAACAATTGAGCATTAAGATGAATATAAAGCTTTGTATTGCATGCAGTGTCATATCTTGGCTATGTGCGCAGATGAACATTGTCTTTCTTTAAAAGAAAATTGAAATGCAGCAATCGATGATGTATTGTTGGGATGTCAAAATATCCCAAATATTAACTGAAGTTGGCATTGATTTACAAAAAATATAGCCCCAAAAAATGTAAAGCAAAATATGGTGAATGCATCTCAAGCCACACTGATATGGAATGAGAACAGCTGGACGAACACCTTTTTCCCACTGTTACTTCAGTTATTCCGGGTCAAGTCAAAACAGAACTATTTGTGTATTAGGGGACTGTACTAATCCGACGAATTTTAAGTTTCGCTAAAGCGATACTCGTACAAATGCACAAGTTAATGGTAGATGTCGCTCCAGACGTTAGCATACAGTTCAAGTTCTGGCAAGCTTCTTTTAATGGCACATTGTTACGCTACACATCCATCTAATACAATAAAAGGATTTGAAGTGGCAAATTATAAGACTATCTGTGCTTTTAAGCTAACTTTCAAATCACGCAATCTTCAAAGACTTGCCTTTGTCATAATAATAAACTCGTATAAATGTAAACATAGCAGCACCGTGCTGTCTCATATTACCACTTGAAACCATGTACCTCAGTCTTATTAATACGTCCAATTATCTAATCGGTGGCATTACTAAGGGACTATTCAAAGACATTGCAACATAACTCGCTGAAACGATTGTACTGACATCCGGTGGGTCTTCAAAGTGGTCTCATTTATAACTGCAAAAAACACTACCACAAAAGCAGTCCGTATTTACACCATAGGATTACAATACACCTTATATGTTAATTAAGGTATGCCATTCTGTGCGTTCTAGATCTATCTTGTGCGCTCACTGGTTGTGCATTTTGTTTAAATAATTTGCACTTCTGATTAAGAAGTTTTAGAGAAGTTCTACGCAGTTATTTGATATGTACATGTTTAGTTTCACGTTTTTCAGCTTTTTTCCCCTTTTTTTGAATTTATAGATAATATTTTTTTCAAATTTTTAATTCTGTTAAAAGAGGGAGTACTTTGTAATCATTTTATCCTTTAAATTTTTCTGAATGTTAAACACAAGTCATCTAGAATTAAGTGCAGTTCATATTAAAACTTGTAATTACGTTCGGTGTAACTAAAACGAACTTTAATTTTGATTTGTCTGCATTATTGAAATGTTTGTACATTATCTTTTCACCAATGAATAAGTTATGAGTTATCTTCAATTTCTTATACATTCTTATATACTAGAATGAGAAAGATCATATTTATATTAATGTATTCCTATACTATCCATTGTGTTTAAATTCTTTTATATGTGACTTTGGTTACTAGCACTAAACAATTACACTTTGCCCTTGTCTTGTGTGTTGTCCTTGTCAATACATTTCTTAATTATCAAAGAAAGAGGGAATAAACATTTTAAAATTTAGCATACATTACCCTCTTATGTAGTACAAAATTCGTTGCTGAAAACTGATATATTGTAGGCCGTATTTTTCTTTTAAATACAGAAATATTTCTTAGGATACATATCTACTTTTTTTATGGGGGAAAAACAATGCTGAATATTCGATAACAATCAAGTTTGACAGTAAATGTTTTCGAAAAAGGGTTCTTCATTTAACATTTGAATTAAATCTTTTTCCATTCATTTCTTAAATTTACTTTTCATTGACTCTAAAATTAACAATTTAATGACAAAAGATGATGAAAAAAAATCATACAGTAATTTTAAATTAAATTTGAGGCATATGGTATATAACAATTTTAATTTTGAAAGGAGTATTATCATAACAGCTATTTATTACTTAAGAAACTCTCATTTCTGCGGTTCTATGTAAATGTAAACAAGAAAGAAAGAAATAACACAAAAGTCTTAAAGTGATGAATACGAAAATTTAATTTAGTTTAGTAGAATAATTGTAATAATCGATGTAGTAGCATATATGCATTATTGATATGATGGTTATAATAGAATTATTGTAATCATCAAAACATATCAATAACATACTTTTTAAAATGTAAGCGTATAACAAACTTCTTGTTGAAGAGAACAGCCAAAAAAGCTGTAACAACAGATGTTGCAACTGCAGTCGCATTATATATAATCTGCAATGAAAAAAATTTAACATGATATGATACTGTAGTCACCATGAGCTTATAAGAGGTGTATTCACAGAAGTCAGATATCCCTCCCCCCCATTTTTTTCTCGATTTTTTTTCTTGTTTTGGCTTCCCTATGCTTTCTCTCAATATTTCTGATTTTCAATACAAACGTACTCAAGGCATTATTCTTAGCTCTTGAATCAAGCAGTCTTACAAAATGTAAATATTTAAAACACAACAATGATGTTAAAAATTATGTATATATAGAAAATCTTTCTAAAGAGTATGATAATGTAAATAAAACTTGGTTTCATTAGTAAAGAAGATTAGCTAGTAGAATCTCTTAAATATCTCCCACACTCAAGAATTCAGTGCAAAAGAAATATAACTTACGATATATTAAATGCAGCAATAAAATCTGAGTTCACTTTCTTCCAGTATTTATATAAAAAAGTAATATTTTCTTGACAACAACAGAGAGAAAGATAGTTTTGAACTTGTTTGACAATGAAACTAAGAACACACCATTTCGATAACTGAAAAGCCTATTTTTAGATTATTTTGGTTAGTAGTGCCCTTCTATGAATATCTCACTGTTCTTTCAAGAAAATATGAAGCTTTGTGAAAGATAATTTACAGTTTTGTTTTTTTATACATATTCCTTGATTTCAATAAAAAGATTAGTGTTTTCGACTGCCTACTATTGTGTACCGCTTTCTCTACTTCCATTTTAGGCTAGCATTAGAGTTCTTTGATGTATAGGAGTGTATAAAAAGGGGGAAAAGGAAAATAGAGGAAAAATTAATTTCTTTTTTTCATATCTAGATTGATAATACTAAGTCACAAAACTGTGGTTTTAGAAATAATGGCCTTAAACTTTACCAAAATCATTGTTCGACCAATGAATGAGACCATCTATCTGTCTTGGAGAGAGTGACGCAACTTTGTTCTTTTGGCAATAATTTGTCTGAGTTTGGCATTGTTTGTGTGATGAGATTTTCAAATGGGTCGCGCGCGCGCGAGCGCGCGCGTTTTGATTCCCTCTGTAGGCCCGTATGCATCAATGATGTCCTGAGTAGATGATACACAGTAAAAGTGCTCAAGAAGTTTGCACTGTAGAATAGGATATAAAATATGAATATTTTTGTTGTTTGAAGAAATAGGAAAGTAGTCTTGATGAGGAATATTTCTACTTGACGTTACATTTTTCAGGCACTCTTCCCATTGGAAAATGATGGTTCGGGCTTCTGTGCAAGAGAAATTTTAGATTCGTACACTGCTAGGGTGACAGTTACCCAACAGCACAAGTGGCACTTTGAAACTTCAGATCTGCTCTAGAAAGGGCTAAAGAATGCTGTAGTCAGCCAAAGCTATCTACTGACATCATAGAATTTTGTGGCACGCTAGCTGGAAGGTTGACTAAAGAAGAATGATGGAACAGTTTGTACCAACTGATCACAAAGTTTGAAAGGTCAAGTTCATCAAGCATGATTTGGGCTACGCCCATGAACACTTTTTTCTCCATTCGACCATAGTCTCCCCAAACTGTCACCTGAAAAATGAAATTATGCATTCAAATTTTTCGGTAGAAATAACTGAAAATAGGCTTTCATTTTCATTGTATGCTATAAAAGTTCTACATATATGTGTGTAAACACATTTTATTCCTTTTTATAAATCATCCTTAACATAACTGCTTTTTACTTTACTGAATATTGAATATTTCAACCAATATATTGTGATGCATGCTTTCTTCATGATATTGGAAATGAAACATTAATCAATATTAAAAAATAAGATAAGATTGAATAAAATGTCGTTTTCAAAGCAGAATAAAATGTAACTTGAATTAAAAACTACTTGTTTAAACAATTATGATTACGAATATGAAAAAATATAAAAGTTAGTGTATTCTTAATATACGTTCCAAACAAAATCAACTGCAGGGTGCGGCAGAAAAACCTCCCCTGTTTCAAAAGGCAGTTACAAACAAACAAAACAAGATACGGAGGAAAGGTTTTTATTGGTGAACAACAAATATGATGCCATTTTATGTTAATTAGTTTTAAAAATTATCTCTGCTACATGGCGTTCTCCAATGATGACACATTGACGAAGTCTTTCCTGTAAGTTGTCCATAGTTTAGTTTATCTTTGAAAAAATAAGGACCCCACACACCAAATTCAGCAACAACGCACCAAACTGTCACACGAGGACTGTCAAGTATTCTTTGGTGAAGCAGCTGAGGGTTTTCTGCTGTCTAGAGTAGCGAAAATTTTGCTTCTTATTCACAGCGCCTGACAAAGGGAAGTGGGCCTCGTCAGACAATATCAACAGAGTGCCAGGGGGAATGTTCTGAAGAACTTTCGGGAAGGACTTCGTCAATGTATCACCATTGGGAAATGCCATTTTGTGGACATAATTTTTTTAACTAATTAATGTAAAATGGGATCGTATTTGTTGTTCACCAATAAAAGACTTTTCTCTGTATCTTGTTTTGTTTGTTTGTAACAGCCTTTTGAAAGAGGGGAAGTTTTTTTTTGCCGCACCCTGTATTTTATCTTTTTGAATATCTAATTTTTAAGATGAATTTTAACCGAGGGTAAGCCTGTCATTTTTTTAAAAAAAATAATTCATTTAGAAATTTTTGACATTTATAATATTTTCACTGAATTGTGTGTTATATATTTTACTGAAAAATGCTCAAGCTTTCATTAAGAGATGAAAGATTGAAAGCCCATTTTTAACTCGATTTCTAAACAAGTATTTAAATGAAATGTCTGCATTTTAAAATTTTCAGAATCCTTTTATACATTAGAACATTAGATCAGAATGATGATATGCTCTAATTCAAGTTAAAATGTGTGTTTTAAATTTCTATGAGGAAGAAAATCAGGTTTTGGTTGGAGTTTTTTACGCTTGGTAAAATATTAGAAAATTTTCTGTACCCACAAATATAAACTTATATTCATTATGGTATTGAAAGAAATAACTTTTTTTTTAGATATTGTACTGCAAAATTTATCATGTCATTTTCACATAATATAATATATGAGTTATAGTATTTATATAGAAATCCAAACAATTACAACTTTGAAGCAACTACTACTTGTTTATACTTGATAAATCAGAGATGATATTGCATTCCTTTTGTTGCATACAACATGACTTTCTAAAAATATTAAAAATTATACCAAAATAATGTTGAGTATATATAAAATACAATAGTGTACAAACATAGGATTTCGACTACTGTAATTAACTCGAGTTAAAATGTACTAATGTTAACCTAATGTGTAATCTAACCTGTGCAATAAGTATGAATTTCATAAAAGTTACATAAAAAAATGCATGTATTTATTAAAATTTATGAAAGTATATCATGAAGAATGTGGACATGCGCGCACTTATAGAATAGAAATTTGAATTCGTTTGTAAGATTATCATTTAAATTTTTTATTAGTACAGTATACATATAATTAATATTTAAAATAAGTTCAAAAAATATCTAAACAAGCGAAATCAGTTACATAATCAGTTTATTCCCCCAAAATTTTATGTATTATTAAAATAATTATAACTTTGATTACAACTTTTTTTTCATCACAAAAAAAAATAATTAATCATGAAAAGAGAGAGGGAGAGAACTCTACCTGCAATATGCAGTTTCTGTAATCCTCGTTGAATGCTAGTTGTTGCTGATATAATGGATCAAGTGTCTTTCTTGCAGTTGCTGTTTTTCTTTTAGCTATACATTTTCGCCCCTTGACTAAATATACCTTCACATAAGGCGCTGTGAAACATAGGAAAACGTTAAAAAGAACTAAATGGGATTAAAATAGAAATAAAATTAATATTTTTATTTTGAAAATCATATGAATTAGGTTCATGATGCTGAAATAAAAAAATATTTCAAAAACTACTGATGAAAACAATGTAATTTATATATAAAACACACATTTAGAAATTGGTTAAAGTTCTATAAAATAAAATTTTAATTTTCTCTCTTCTCAATAAATAAAAATCATAAAATTTGGGATTTTCTTTAATTCTTTTTAAATTGCTATTGATTTATAGATCATAACAATAAAAATACAATAAATAATGTTTCTTATCAGAAACATGTAATTTACAAATACGTTACTGTCATATGAGAATGAAAAAATTTTGATACTTTCTAATTAATTTTAAAGTGACTATAAATTTTCATGTGATTTTTTTTTTTATCTCAGATACTAGTATCCTTTAATTTTAATATTTTTTTTCCCTTGAGACATATAAAAAAAATGAAGTATTGCACAAATAAAATATAATGGTGTTGTGGTATCTTTGTAATATTTCTTGATAAAAATATAGATCATTAAACAATGGAGCATGCTTATTTATTTAACAAGTATTAAGGAAATTTTTTCTTCTCTCTTTTTTTTTTTTTTTTTTAATTTTTTTTACTGTTGGGAATGGATGTCTTCTAACATCAAAAAGATAATAATGATAGTTTTAAAACATTTACTTTGATTTTCTAATTTTTAAGTCCAATTTCCAATAAATATAACTTGCCTTATAAGCTAAGGCTTCTTATATTTGGTAAAAATGATTGTGTCGTCTGTATATAAATTCAATGAGGTCATATTTGTTTTAGAACTATCATTTATGTAATTATTTAATACTGGGTAGCCTTGAGAAACTCCTGCTTTGATATTTCTTGAAATAGGAAGGATGCTTCTCTTTCTTCAGCAGCAATTCTCTTCAAACTATATTTCAGATTTACCACACATATGTGGCCTGAACAGCACCTAATGAAAAACCGAGTTAATCTTATAAATAAAAAGTTGTAATGGAACTTTGATAATAGTTCGTGACTCTCTACAATTGATAAATGCTTCATGAAGAATCACAAGGCCTTGGCAATGACAATGTACGTCATATGAGAAAGTTGCGGGAATTCGACAGAGACCAATAATAGACCCTCGTGAAGGAAATTTACAGTTCTTAGATATATTTTCTTATAGCAACTCATATAGGATACATTTTTTATGTTATGACAGTGATGCAAGTGTGAAAACAGTGGGCTCAGAGAAACTCTGGGTTCGGATAAAAGTAATCCGAAATGCTGTATCTTAGGTGCAGGTTAAAAATTGTTTTGATTTAATATTATTTCTTATAGAATTTTTGTATTTAAGATCTCTCTCGTTGTACCTACAACACATACTGATTTCCGACATGTAATACTACTGCTTTTCTTTTTGCTTCGTAAATTTAACCATTTCTTTTCAGCAATATAGATCATTTGTGGAATAAATTTAATTAATTTCTGATGAGTCCTTCATAGTGATGCAATTTTTACAAATATAAAATATTATAAAACTGAGAAAAAAAGAACATAAGTTCATTTAATCTACAGGATCTATAAAGTAATGAACTTTACTGTTTATTACCTGGTACCACTTTTCCGGGTTTAGGTTGTAATCCCCTTGCTCTTATCACTTCAACTTCTAAGTTGCCTTTTCTATCGGCAAGGCTTAATTGAATATCACCTAAACTTGGAGAAGCTAATACTTGTCGTCCAACTAACTGGCCACTTCCTAAGCCTTCGACAAAATTAGAAAATTCGCCTTCCGGTACCAATCTGATTGAAGGCAACCAGCTGAAATAACATGAAATATATATATAATATGCATAAGTGAATTCCATAATAAACAGTTTCGAAATTTTCTAAAGATGTATTATTGTTTTAAGAAATAAATGTAATATTTAGCATGCGCATACGTTAATATCTAATGGGAGACTAAAATTAACATACTGAATTTAAAGATTTGTTCTTACGGAAATGAATGTTTTTGATACTAGCATGAGAAAATGAAAAATTATTAACAAAAAGCAACTGTATTGAATAATGTACCTAAAACATTTGTATGTGTGTGTGTGCGCGCACTTTTTATATTTCATTTCATCTTAGTTATTTGAAATACTCTTACTATTTTGAATATAGCTATATTTAATTCGTTTATGGGGTGAAAAGTATGAAAAATAAGAATATTAAGATAACTCTACAAAAACAGAAATCACTTCAGAAATGACGTGATCGAAAAAAAATATTAATATTTTCTCTAGTCATATTTAAATATTTAATGAATTACGTATGTATTAATAAAACGAGCTACTGATACACACACATACTGATACACGAGCTAATGATACACACATACACAGCTAGAGATACCTGTCTTGTGTCCTGTAACATCACCTTTCATTTTGTTGACAACGGTAATTCGTCTCAGCATAGATTCGACAAGGCATGCCCTAACTATCATGAGTTAAAATATGATCTACCCTGAGGAAAGCGCTGTTCATCCAGACACTCGTTGTCTACGATAGTTGGCCCTTGTAAGTCCTGTTTTACTAGAATCGACGTATTCGTAGACCACCCGTATAACAGTCACATGATGAAATCCCAGCCACTGTACTAATTTCCAACATGGCGTGACTCATCCGATGAATGGATAAACAATATGCCCATGATTAAATACGCTTAGAATTTTACTCATAATGCATCTGACAATTAAAAATTCCCGTTCATAATGGTGGATACACAGAACTAAGGCAGCTATAGGAGAGGCTTTCAGTGCACTCGAGACAGCAGCAAAAACATAGAATTGACGGTCAACGAAGAAAAATCTAAATTCATGGCAGTAACAAGCAGAATTTCAAATCTACAACCACTGAAAATTAATGAATATGAGTTTGAACAAGTGACTCAATTTAAATACTTAGGCACAATTATAAATAATAGTAATGACATAAAAATTGAAATCAAAAATAGAATCAAGATGGCTAACAGATGTTATAACGGATTGTGAAACCAGTTTAAATCTAAATACATAAGTAGCAAAACAAAAATACACTTGTACATGACTTTAGTAAGACCAGTTGCTTTATATGGCAGCGAATGCTCGACAATTAACAAAGATGATAAAGAGAAACTGATGACTTTCGAGAGAAAAATCTTAAGAAAAGTTTTTGGTGCAGTAACAGAAAACGGAACCTGGAGATTACGATACAACCTTGACCCTCAAACGAAATACAGAGAACCCAACAAATTCTAAGTGGTCAAGGCTTCCCGAATAAGGTGGATGGGACATGTATTTCGATATAGCAATGAAAATCCTGTTAAGAAAATAACTTTCCAAACTCCAGAGGGAAAGAAGAAGACCCAGTGAGTGAGTGAATATTAACGTTGCACTATTTATTTACTCGAGGGTTTTAAGAGGGAGACCGAGAACAAGGTGGATGGATAAAGTAGAAAGTGGTTGAAGGATTTGAGAGTTAACCGATGTGTAGAATATAGCATCGAATAGTTCAAGATGGTGTAAGCTGACTGAGGCAGCCTTGGCCGGTAACCGATTGTAGTGCTTGGAAAAGAAGAAGAATGTTAGATAACTGGGTGTATTATTTGCTTTCTTTTTACATTGTCACCAGTCGCTCTACATTTACAAGAAGCCAAATGTCTCTAATTCAGTTACTCTTTAGTGTATATTAGAGCATGTTCATATTATTCTTCAGTGTATATCATTATTATATACATTTTAAGAAATGAATTAATCTTCATACGAAGCATCTAAAAATTGTGTTTCTTTCTGGTATGAATAAAACCCATGTATACTTTTTAAAATAAATAAAGTAGTTAGTTATTGGCAATTAGAACAAAATAGTTAATAAAGCTCAATTTTTATTCAATTGAATTATCAATTATTATTAAATGTTTTAAATTTAAAGGTATACTGTTAGTAGCAGAAATATGTTTCGAATATATATATATATTTTAATCGAGCATAAGAATTAAATAGTTTGATTAAATAATATAAAGATTCATTTATATATTATTACCTAACGTACTTGATTTTTGAAATTTTTATTCAGTTTTAAGCACACAAATGGTTTTGAGAACTCTTAATTTTATGAAGAAATGAGTTTAAAGGAAATATTTGCCTTTACTTACTTAACTAATACATGTATGGGTGCAAAATATTTGTATGACACATAAGATGAAGTTTTCGTAAGGAAAAATTTCAACAAACTGCGCATGAGCAAGAGTGGTGCTATGTACACATCTAGACAAGTTTATTCATGTAGTAGTAAAATATGGAGCATTGTTTTATACAAGAGTTAATTTAGCTTCTGGAAACAAACCAACATGGCGAGCATAATCGCAGGAGTATTCGAAATGTGAGACGTGTGAAATCAGTGGCGTACACAAGGGTGGAGTTTGGGAGTTTAAACCCTTCCCAAACAAGCACCACACACAAGAGACTTTTAATATTTACCTTAAAGATTGCGCTCTTGCGTTTTTATCTACGCATTTTTAAAATGTAAGTAGTCTGTGTACGCCACTGCGTGAAGTTATCAGTTTGTATATATAACCCGAAGGAATTAATTAGAGCAAAACTTCTCGTATATTACAGATCATTTATGACACGAACGTTTTAAACCGAAAAAGTTAGAGTTCGGGGTAAAATTTTGCGGATGATTTAACGGAGTTGAATAATTATAAGAAGAAAAGAGGTAGACCACAAGGCTGTCATTTACACAACTGTGAAACGTTTAGGATAGATTGTTGCATTTTAATTCAATAAAATATTGTAAAACGACTAAAATTCATCAGAATTGTGCTTACGAAATCAAATGCGATCTATTAAGAAAGTTATATTACTTTTATTACGCGTTGTGGTTCCATTTATTTCTAAGCTGATACATTTTTTGCACTGAAGTGTCCGTTCGGCGATATATATATAGGAATTACTATTTATATACTCTAAATAATTAAAAATAAAAGACGTATTTAATAGAATTTAGAGGAAAAGCAGTATTTTTTCAAAATGTAAATGAATAAGAAAAGTCAGTATTAACATTAAGTTAATATATTTAAAAAGAATACAAACTTGTATTTTTTCTTAAAAAACTTAGATGTTTAAAAATTAAAAATACTTGCATACAAATTTACTTTTAAATAAGGTCAATTAATGAAAACAGTGCAAAAGACTATTAAAAAATTATATGGAAATGAAGTTATCATATTTCTTAATGGTGTATATCATGTAACATATAGTACTGCATAATGTCCTTACACTGAGCTGTCTCCACTCAGACTGCCTTCACCGTCGGATGATACACTACTTGCTTGTTTTACAAGATGACGACATTCAAGAGGAGCTACTTCTTCACTTCGATGGACGTTTATAGTAGAGGATTTCTTTCTCCGAAATCCCATTCGTTTTTTATGTCCTAATAATAAGAAAAAAAAAGTATTCTAAGCCACAATTTCATTTTTTCTCCAGAAATTTTGTGTTCAAAGAATGTGTCTGGTTCTGTGAATAAATTCACGTGTGTTTTGATAATATGAAAACGATGAGTAGAGCTGAAGTATTTGTAAATTACGATATTTATTTCAATATGTTATTGTTTTTATCCTAATCGAAAAATATTCATAAATGATTGTAATTCAGCTGTAGACCCTCTTTAACATTTTTAGCTATCGCAATAGTTGAATGCAACAGTTTAACTTTCATGACAAATAGTTTCTATGATAATGAGAATATGTTTTAACGAATGAATGCATTTTTTTTGTTTTTTTGTTTTTTTTTTTATTTATTTTTAACATGTCATGTGTGTAAAAGAGATTTGCCAGAGAATAATCCATAACAAAAATTTTAAAAAGTAAACTTTTCGGATTGGTGAAACAAATTCGGTTTTTTTAAATAAAAGGCGCTCTAATTTTTCTTTATTTGAGAGCATAATTAAAGTAATGATGCATTATAAATTTATTTACATATAAGAACATAACCGAAAACTGAACATTAACAAGATCCCAAATTCCTTTCTTTAATTTCCATATGACAAAGCGGAATCTATATATTGAAAAATATCTTTACTATTGAAGCTTTCTGGATTTCAAATTAAGATATCACACATAATTGTCTGTTGGGTTTAATCTACCTTTATGCGAATAATCTCGGTTTCTCCCTCTCTGAAGTTTCCAAATTTTCAATCTCTACTGAATACCTCCCGCTCGATTTCTCGTTTTTTAAATCTATCATTAAGCGTCTGTATGAATGATGTGTCTTACCAGCAACGCTTAGCTGGGACGCGCTGTTACTTCTTTTGGCAGATAGACCCCCAAACTGAGTGATCTTACCGCCAGTGGCTCCTTGCTGTCCTGGCCTCGACACCTTTTCCGCTGATCCAGTCAAAGCTGTATCCGAGAGACTGCCGTTGTTAATTTTCTCGTTTGCAGCTCCATCACTGCTGCTCCGGTTCAAAGAACCACGGGTAGGACGAGTGGGATGAACAGGACCATAAGCAGGCGTGGGAGAAGTGAATTCCCTGTAGATAAAACAAAAGGAATCAGTATTGTGGGTCAATATTGAAAGAACTGACAAAATTGGGAAAAAAATGAGATACGATTTCAAATGTTTCAGATAAACTGAGAATATTCAGCGTGAGATATAAAAGTACATTAGGATTCCGATTTACCGAACCCTTATTTAACGAATTTTTCTTTGGCTCCGGTTAAAATGAAAGCAAAAAACCTCTATTTAAAGAATAATAAACACCGAATTAACGAATCATTTCAACAACTGATTTTTTTTATTAGTTTAGATAAAAAGAATTGGATTTCTTTCCAAAAGACATATCCTTTTTGTCCTTTGACGGTAAAGGGTGCAGCCCATTATTAGACTTTACAGATGCATATGAGTCACAACTGCAACCTATCGCATAAGTTTTTAATAGGAGAGGCAATTCCTTTCTGAAGTTCCTATTGCATCTATTTCATTTCTTAATGCTTTACATTATTTGGAAATTGTGAAAACATACTCATGCACCAGGATATAAATGATGCAGAATTTTCTTCTCTGTGTATAGTTGAAAAATAACTCTTTCGAGTCAGGAATCAAAACGATTGTCAAACATCTATTAGTCAGTATTTTAGAATTTCCACTTAACTGGTGGGTAATAATTAGCTGATGGTATTTTTAGCTACTGAATGAAAAGTGTGTAATTTCTTAACTATGGATACTTTTTTGTGTAGTTACTTATTATAAAATTTCCAAAAGGTAAATGCAATTTTTTTTGCACCCCAATATTACGAAAAACCGCGAATTAACGAATAAAATGCTTGGTCCCTATGAATTCATTAAATCGGGGGCCGACTGAATAAGACGATTAAAAAGCTTATTTCTCAAGACTTGTTTTAATTGAATTTCATAAAAATAGCTAATTTTCTCACTACCAGGTGGTTTATTGATCTGAATTTGATTTCATTTACATTTATCCACTTCAATGCATCTTGTATCCGCGATTAGTACAAAAAACATTTTATTAGTTTTAATTATAACTTTAAAAGAAACTGAGATAACTGTTGAACTAGCATGTACGTGCAGCATTGAAGTGTTTTCCTTTTTATACAGATAATGGCTTGGACGATTTTGAGTATATAAGTTTTTAATACTCCTTGTCACCAATTCAATATATTAAGTTTAACTTTTCGATCTCTCAGAAAAATATCCTTCGTTAATCTTTACTCTATAACAAGAAAAGCAACACATCAAGTAATTATCGGAATGGGACGAAATTGTGTATGCACATACCTTTCATTAGAAATGCAAATCATTAACTTATGGAAGCCAATGATTAACAATGGATTAGAAATGCTGCGGAGTATCTTAATGGTGTACAAAGAAAATAATATTCCAATGCTAAGACATAATATTCAAGTGAATGGGATTCAATTGACTCTCATGGAATCTACCAATGTCTCGCAAATGGATTTACAATCAGTATGAGCAGATGCAACATTTGAGAGAGGACACGCAATTAGGCTAAGGAAAACAGGATGGTGAAATGGCAGTATCGCTCAACATTTGGCTCGGAGCAATTATATCATACGACTATTTTGGCAGGAATAGATAAACTATTGACGTAAAGAGCATCAAGAAAGTACACTACTGGCCATTAAAATTCCTGTACCAAGAAGGCGACGTGCTACAGACATGAAATTTAAACGACAGGAAGAAGAAGCTGTGATATGCAAATGATTAGTTTTTCAGCCACTGGTGTAGCTAGTTCTGAGGGGGCCATGAATCAAAATTTCCTTCGAGGCCCTTTGTTAGATATGAAAACCCTGTTAGTGGGACTGTAGTTACACATAATGGGGTCCCTATAGCTCGGGGGCCCCGTATCATTGATACGGCGGTAGCTACGCCCCTGTTTTCAGCGCATTCAGACAAAGTAGGCACTGGTCGCGACACACACAATGCGTTTAAATGAGGAAATTGTTCAACCGGTTTCTCATTCAAGAATTGCATTTGAATGCTATTACCTGGTGAAAAGTTGTTGTGATGCCTCGTGTAAGAACCAGAAATGCGTACCAGCGCGTTTCTGACTATAATAGAGGTCAAATTGTAGGGAACCGGAATTGCGGTTTATCGTATCACAGTAATGCTGCTCGCGTCGGTCGAGATCCAATGACTGTTAACAGAATACGGAATCGATGGGTTCAGGACGGTTATACGAAATGCCATGCTAGATCTCAACGGATCCCTATCACTAGCAGCCGAGAAGACAGGCATGTTACCCGCATGCCCTTAATTGATCGTGCAGCCATGTCTCGAGCCCTGAGACAAGAATTGGGGTCGTTTGCAAGACAACAAGTGTCTGCACGAACAGTTCGATGACTTCCAGCTCGGAAACCATAACTGCGGCTACCTTTGACGCTGCATCACAACAGGAGCGCCTTCAATGGTGTGATCAATGATGAACCTGGTGCACGAATGGCGAGACGTCAATTACAAATTAATCCAGGTTCTGTTTACAGCATCAAGATGGTCGCATCGTGGTGAACACACATTGGCAGCATGCATTCGTCATCGTCATACTGGCCCATCACCTGACATGATGGTATGGGTACTATTGGATAGAAGTCTCTGTCATCTCTTGTTTGCATTGACGTCACTTTAAGCAGTGCACGTTACATTTCTGGTGTGTTACGACCCGGGGCTCTACCTTTTATTCGAATCCCGCTAAACCCTACGTTTATGTAGGATAATGCACGACCGCATGTTGCCGGTATTGTACGGACTTTTCTTGATACGTAAAATGTTCGACTGTTGTCCTGGCCTGCTCGTTCACCAGATCTTTCCCCGACAAAAAATGTCTAGTCTACGGTTGCCGAGTGACTGGATCGTCATTATACGCCAGTCACTACAGTTGGTGAGCTGTGGTATCGTGTTGAAGCTGCATGGTCATCTGTACCTGTACATGCCATCCAGTCTCTGTTTGACTCAATGCTCAGGTGTATAAGTGCTGTTATTACTGCCAGAGGTGGTTGCTTTGATTCTGATTTCTAAGGATCTATGCACCCAAATTTCTTGAAAATTTAAACACTTGTTATTTCTAGTATAATATACTTGTCCAAAAAATATCATTTTGTTAACTGCATTTGTTCCTGGTGTAGAAATTTTAATAGCCAGTAGTGTAGTAAGTAGACCAAGATTAACGGCAGAACTGGAGGGCATAAGGATTGGTTGATCGAAGCTCATTGCTTTTAAGATTCCCTTATCAACAATATGGCGTGGAATCGAAGCACCAGTGATTATTGATATGCGACTCAGAAAACAGGAGCTAAGGTCAAGGAGGCTATTATGCGGTTTTGTTTGATACCTGAGACACTTCTGTGCCTTTCCTTTCACGGAGATCTGAGTTTTCATTTCAACTGAATACCACTCGGCTGCACCCAGCAAGCATTTTAACTCCTTGTCTTTGTGTTTCTCCAACACTTTACTAGCCCACACGATCACCAGATCTCTCCTCAATAATGCATCTTCTAGTTCTGATGAGCAAGGATTTTAAATAACCCAAAATCGCGAGACACTCACCAATTGGAACGT